>VXBA01005376.1:17375-154875 GCA_013399895.1 Serilophus lunatus
CCGGAGCAGTTTGTGAGAGGAACTGTATCCTGTGAGGGATGGGACCCCATGGAATGTGGCTGGAAGGACTCTTCTCCCCAAGCAGTGGCTGAGAACAGCAGCTGACCACAGCAACACCTCCCCCCCCACCTCGCCTTTTCCCTTGACTACTGCGGGAGAATAGGTTGGATGTAAGAAGGAGGGGGTGGGGGGTCTTTTATTGTCTCTCACTCTTAGCTCTGATCTTGTTAGTAATAAACCTGACTATCATTCCCACATGGAGTCTTGTTTTGCCTGTGACGGTGATTAAGAAGGAATCTGCTGTAGTTGTTATCATGAATAACGAAACTTCTCGTTATATGCTCTCTCCTCTATAGCTGGGCAAGGGGGAGTGAGAGGGTTGCTGTAGAGGGCCCCTGGCACTCAGCCCGGGTTAAACCACTACACATATATATAATAAAAGTGAACTTTAATAGACAGTACTAATGAGAGCAATTGTACAATTTACACTTATTTTCATGAAATGTGACTTGTGAAAAAAAAAAAAATGTTAGGCAAGACAGACACACACAAAAAACTCCCACCAAACAAACAACCAACCCAAAAAACCCACCCAGAACAAACAAACAAGCAAACAAACAAACCTGTAAGTGGCTGAAACCAGAATTCAGCCATGCTGAAATCCTGATTTACCACATAGCCCCAGGCAAGATACTTCTCTGTCCCTCAGTTTGCTCATCAGTAAAATGAAAATCATAATGACTTAATTCAACAGGCTGTTGTAATGACATACAAATCCATTGCTTTTTCAAAAGTTGTGAGCTCTCCTAATGAAGAGTTCCTTTGAGATAAAAAGAATTCATAGTGGGAAATTATTAAAGTAGGAATAAGGCTCATTTTCATTAGTTCTGAGCGATGCTTTTCTGTGATAACAGGTTTGGTTTAGACATTAAAGCATAAAATTTTTACAAAACTGAATAGAAAACTAACTGAAGGAAAGGGAGCAAGAATGACACTGTCAGGATTGGTATTCTATTTTTTCTAATTATTCCTATTGTATTTAAATACCATGTACCAAAATACTTAAGGCACATAAGAAATATTCAAAATAAAGAAGCTTCAGAAAGCTTCACAAACGACAGTAAAACTGAAACCAGGACCATATCACCTACAAGCTCCATGCATCCAGCATAAATGACCATGATATAAATTAATTATAACAGCTACACAAAATTTACATATTATTTATGCTACAATAGCACTTTGCCATGAAGCTATGATTCAGGCCAAACTAGACTGTAAAGAAAATTTTGCTGAAGAGCCATATTTGAGGTGGACAAAAGGGAAGGAAGAGGTGAGGCACAGAGGGAACTGGCATGACTCACAAATCACACCACCATAGCAGAAGCCAAGTAGTTTGGTCTTCCAACCCAAGTGGTTAGAAGGCCATACAAGCATATTCACATGCTCTAAGAATGTGCTCTGACAAGAGTTCCACAGGCTATGGAGCAGCAGCAGCTGACAGGAATAGAGGGGCAGTGATTCAGCCGGAACTGATCCTTTCTTTGTGCCACTGTTGTCACTGACACATGATGTTCACACACACATAGTTCTCAGCCCACTGCAACTGCAAACCAACCTCTCCTGGCTGTGCTTGCTGACTGCTGTGGCACCTCTTTTACCTGAGGAATGCTTGCTCCAGGCTCCATGTTCTGATTACAGCCTTTCATCAGGCAAGAGTGGATAACTGAGGCAAGAAAACAGAAACTTGACCCATTTTATGGGGTTTTCCTATTGCATGCTGAACCTGTTTTTAAGGGACAGCTCATAACACCTAAGGAAAGCACTATTTACGCCCATTAAAGCACTACTACATCCCTTCCACTCATGAAAGAGTTCAGTCAAGAGATAAAATCTCCCCTTTCTTCCTCTTTCTTTCCAAAGTTTGCTTAACCCAAAGATAGGCAAATATAACTACTGACTTGCAAGAAGCAAATGTAGCCTATTCTTATTTTGTGCAAAATTTCCTTCAGTTTGGCCATAGCTAGCAGCACCCAAATGACAAAATCTACTGCTTCTCTCATATGAAACAAGAATAAATATTTATTTACTTAACATAAAAAGAAACTGGAAACATGGAGAAGCTGAGCAGTTTGGCAGGTTATAGCACAATTTTACTGAAAGAACTTGAAAAAAACCAGTTCCTCTGCAACCAATACTTAATGACAAGACTACATACATTCATCATTTTTTTTAATCTAAACTTTGGCATATATGAAATATTGAAATAAACTGAGCTGAGAAACAAATAAAATATTCCCAGAGCCACAAATGGGCCTTTTTTTGTTTGTTTTCATGATTTTTTTCCCCCACTTCCCACCTCTGCGGTGTCTGCCTGCAATGATTAAGTTGACAAATGAAGTTCTGACTACTAATTAAATTGAAAACAGCAGATATACTGTGACAGTGATCTCTCTCTCCCTCATACATCACCAGTAACAGTGACTGTACGTTGTTTTCCCTACTCAGCTCTCCCGTGCCCAGTGGCACAAAGCAAAGCAGCTGATCTACACTGAGTTGGGAGGAAGGAAACCAGTGAGAGTCTCCTCTTGCATATCAAAAGCGGAGAGAAGAAAAAATTCAATATGTAACTAGCAAAGCCCAGAATCATCTGGAATCATCACTGATGGTGCAAGCACTAAGGAGATCTATACCCGAAGTTGTCCTTTTTTAGTATGGCATCTTCTAGCACACACCTCATAGCTCGGGTGATTGGAGATCAATGTAATGCTCTGTGCATCTGTATAGGTCTATTTTTCTCATGTCAGGCTCACAAACCTTCTCCTGATGCCTCGTGGATCCTAGAAGTTCCATACTAGGCAAAAGGTGATCAATACATGAAGAAGCAATGGCAGGAAATCTCTGTTATCCACTGGGATAGCAGTGAAGGGATCATTTGCCCTCCAAGAGCCAAGATAGATCTGGGCTGTCATCATCCCTGTTTTCACCACCTAACCTTTATGGTATTTTCTGACAGTTGGGGTAATTCCTTGGACTATCCACTGTCCTAATGACTCTTCTCATTTTGTGATGTTTTATTTCTGCTGCCTTGATGCAGTTCTTTTCACCTCTGTAACAGCAGACATTTAAAGCTACTCTGAATGCTTTGATTTTAAAGAAATACTTGATATATTTGAGATGTAAAAATTCTAATCCAAATGATCTCTGAATTTCATGACCTACAGCCAAAGAAAAATTTGTTCAATTGTTCTCATTGCACCTCCTGCTTTATGAGGGTGGTCTATGGGTTTTCTTTCAATATGTTACGCAGGGAGATGACTCTCAGACAAAAAAATGTTAGTATTTGAAGTAAAAATGTCAATGTGTTGATTTACCTATATAGATCAACACACATATACAAATTCAAACATATATTATGACTAGTAACAATATAATTTGTGTTCCCATTCGAGTCAGCTGAAGTTTTCATTTTTCCCTCATTTTGGGTTAGTTTATTTGATTGTGTTATTTAAGCATTCTTTCGCAGAATTGTCTTTCTGATTTCTTTTTTCAGTCACAATGAGACACCCATACATTTCTTTCTTCATGAGACAAAATGCTTCCCCAATATTTTCCAGTATTTCTGAAATGAAGAAAATTATAGCCAGCCAAACCCATTTTGATTGTACTAAGTTTACAACACTAAGAACAGTGAAAAAATAAGAAGCTTTTACCAAAAAGTCCAACTATCTCTGGTTGATTTTCATTTTAATTTTTGTCTTGCAGAATTTCCTTTTATTGTTGAAAAATGTAAGGGATAACTGGCTTATTTTTTGTAAAATTCAATTTTTGTTTATTTTTAGCACGTCTTATCTAACCGAAGCCTTAAGTGAAACTTTGGGAGTATTTAGGCATTCTTAACAAATGAAGGTGCAGAGTGACATATAATCATTTTGACCGAAAGCTCTTTCGGGTCAAAAATTATTTTTTTATTCAGTGTTTAACCAGAGTCACACAACAGAAACTGTGGTGGGCAACAAAAGCATAATCATAAGGGCCAACCCAGTCCAAGTCTTGCTTAGGAAAATGCCAAGTGAAAGCCTATGGCTCACCTTTGTTTTCAGCCTCACAAGAATGATGGACTCCTTTCACTACAGAGAAACTTTTGCTGATATTCAGGATGGAAAGTTGATGAGACAGCTGGACCCATCTTGAGAAGTCAGAGACGTGTCCATGCTGTAAAATGCTCCCAGTCTTTCTCACACCTCTTTCTAACCAATTTAGTTTGCTTCACTCCTATGCATAGAAATATACTTTGCCCTTTATTCACCCAATTTCAAGGTTATACTCAAACACGTACTGGAAGATAAAAGCTTTAAATAATGTACATTCTCTCATTGTCCTTTTCATCGAGATCACAGGTGCATGACCTCGTCCCCCAGCACAAAAAGCTGTTGCCATGGAAACAGCTCAGGATGCCAACTTGACAACAACTGACATTCAAACCAGGAGGGACACCTTGTCTCCTGCTCTTCCCCACCAAAACAGTGCATTTAAGCCAGGGCCAGATCTGCAGTGTTTTTTCCTTGCCAGAGCTGGGATGTGCTGTGCTGTGAGGAGGAGCTACAGTTGGCTCCAGGCCCACACGGCACATACTGCACCCCAAAAACTGCCTTGGTAAAACAGCATCTGACACTATAGCCTAATCAAGTGAGATAAGATGAGTATCCTTCACTTTCAATGCTCAGCAAGCTGTGGTAAGGGGCAGAGGAGGCCACCTTGGTCAATGGCTAGAAAAAAGAGTCTCATACCAAATCTCTCACGGTGCCACTAAATCTTTCTCTTTCAGAGTGCCAAAGGATCACTGTTTTCTTAGAGGGAAGTCATTTCAGCATTCTGCATTTCCGTTTCCTGCCTGTAAAATGAGGATAACTACACCTATGGCATGACTCAGATAAAGAGCTTTTAGTAGTCAGTATTGTAATCCTTTTTTTTTTTTCTTATTCTATTTACAGCTGTATCAACACTGTAGTAATTATTCACCATTTAGCTCTTCTAATTGAGTAGTAAATAGTCCAGGAAGCAGGAGATAGACTTCTAGGTAAAAGTGCTGAAAAAGTGAATGCACATTCCAGAGAGTAACATACTAGAGGGAAAGGTCTCTTATTTATATTTTGTCCCCCAGGAGATTTAATTAGGAAGAACTGTATAGTTAAAATACACCTGCATTCCTTGCCTTCTCCATACCTAGACATTGAAGAATATGTGAAATGTGGCAATCAACTTTAAAGGAAAAAAAAACCACATTTTTGTATATATACATATATATCTATGCACATATATCTATATATTAAAAAAATAAATAAGTATGTATCATTGTGGTTGGGGGAAGGGAAACAAAACACATACAATGGCATTTACTTTGCTGGAGGCTTGTGCATATTCTTGTGCCTGAATGCTGTCTTGTGATCTCTACATAACCTTTGAAACACAAGTGCATATTTCACCCTTGCAGACTAGCACAACCATTTTTTTGTCATTCCAATTTCATTTCCAGTGCGGTGTGGACTGCGGGCTCAGCAGTCACTGGAGTCTGAAGTGACTCTTGGGACCTCCTCACTGTTCTATATGCAAATGGTCCTGCACCTGGGCAGCCGAGCGGGCTTGCCGACAGTTTAGTTATGCAAATCTGATTGATCGAGAGCATATTGCAGAAGAACACACGCAGGCCTGAGACACTGGCAGCTATATTTCACTGGCTAAATTCCCGAAGAAAAAAAAAAATTAAATGCCAAGAATTTTGATGCATATTCCTATCAACCCCTGAAGTGCACTAGCATTTATTTCGGTATGTTTTCAACACTTTGCTTAAATGTTGTTAATTCAATTCCTTGTGCTATTTCTGAATTCACGGAAGGGCTTGTTTTCAATATTTATTTTTTTTAAAGATACAATCAAAGACCTGAAACAACAACAAAAAATAGTTCATATGATGTCGCAACACAATAGGTCTGTCAGTTTATTTGAAATAATTCTCCAGGCAAGCAGAGTAAATGCAATGTTAAAATATAATTAGGTCCTACAGTACAGAGGAGTGCAAAGAAACTGATGTACTAGCACAAGTTACCCAGACTTTATTCTTTCTGCGACAAAAGGTAAAACAAACAGTGGGAATGTAGATTACACACCGTCACCCAGTGTTGAAAGCACTTCTTTCTATTTACTAAACACTCTGTATAAAAAGGCAGGGAAAGGAAAGAAAAAATAAGGCAGAAAATAAAAGAAACATCTGGGATCAGCTTAAAATAATAAATTCATTTTTTATTTAACAAAAAATAAGAAAATAAAAGAAAAAAGATAACCTACCTATGTGTGAGCATGTGGAAACCTCTAATATAGAACACGCTTCAGGCATCAAGTTAATCTCAGTTTATTGCATATAACTGATTTATCTTCATTTATAAATGAGTGGTGAGCCCTGGTTCTAATATTTGCATTTCTTGTAGTTGTGTTTATGTACTCTAATGCCTTGGGGAGCCATTCACGGTGTTGAAATAACATGATTTTTGTTTTCTTTTCCCTCAGTTTTTCCAACAACAGATACAGACTATTCTAATACTTGGACACTGGTAAAGCCACTGGGAATCAGCCTTTTCTATCACTCATTTTATCTTTTCCAAGTCACTTTCAATAGAGGTTCTCAACAACAACAGTGCTAATCAGGACAAATTAAGGATGTAAATTTTTATTGATTTGACACTGGAGGTTTTGGTTTTTTGTTTGCTTGTTTGTTTAAAACAGTCTCTTCTCAGGCAAATTTGGGGTTGGTAGTTTCACAACTAAGGACCTACAGTTTCACAGATCCCAAAGCAGAGAAAAGATATTGTCTCCAACTGTATGCCTAAAATGACCAATGCAGCAGAATCTAGCCTCAGTTGGAGCCATGAAGCACTCCACAAAAAAAATTTTTATAACAGACCACTAGAAAACCATCTATTAGTCTGATCCTACAGAATATGAATTCACAGAAACTCTTGCAGTAAAATATATTTCAATTGTGAATCAGTGCAAAGTTCCATATTTCAGAATATTTTTACATAAACAGCAATTAAAATATGTATTATTTGGTTTAACTGGAAAAGGAAAAGTATTTGATTTTTAATCTCAGAATTAAATCTGTTTTATTCTCAAGAGAACTGTGTGCAGAAAAAAAATTCTTGGTAACAGAAGACTGCCCAAAAACACTCTTAGAAATTCCCTTGAGAAATACAGTTAAAATTTCTAGAAAGAAGTCCAAGTTATCTAAAGGACTTGAAAAGCCAAGCAACCCTGCTGTGGTGATGTTGGAGCACAACTTATTGAATAGAAAACATTTCTCTGCACGTTAAGTTGTATTGCCTTTAGCACAGACTCTTCAGCTGCAAATTTGTCCAAGGAATGACATACAGTACACATCAGAGGAGTAATGAAGGAAAGAGGCTTAGATGGGCACTTTGCAGCTGATGGGAAGCTGTTATTGAGCCTTGTCTGCTGTATTTAGCAAAAAGGAAACAAAAGAAACAAAAAAAAAAAAAAAAAAAAAAACCTAAAAGGAGCATCTTTGTCTGTCCCTAAATCCTACTACCATATCTTTTAAATAAATAAATAAATAGTAGAAAAAAATAGCCATCTGACAAGCAAAGCTTAGCCAGAGGGTCAAAAATGAAGATCCTGGGAAAGGTCAAGTTTAATCTCTACCCACGATGCCCTAGTGCATCCCTCACAACAGCTGACTAACAAAAGGGGCTCAGCACTGTGACTGACAGAATTCTTAATTGTATCCACTCATTCATGACAATTTGATTAAAATATTACGCCAAAGTCTCACCCCCTGTTTGCTTCGATCCTCCAAATCTAATTTTGAATTTTCAGAAAGGAGATTACCTCCACAAGCATGACTGGGATGCTATTAACTTCTACTTAATCTTTATTACTGATGTGAATTTAACATATGTATGGCTTCGTCTCGCTCCTGTTGTTTTCTCTCTAAAGTAACGTCTAGGCAATATACAAGTGGCGGACATTAATTTTCACTTTGATATTCTGTCATACAAAAGCTCATACTTTCATATGAAAATTTAAATATGTACTGTCTTAATACCATGGCACAATTAGACTGCATTAAAAAAAGAAAAAAAAAAAAAACACACAAGACTCAATAGTCCCCACCAAAGAAAAAAACCAAAATCCTACTGAACAGACTTAAAAGTATTATAACTTTTCACTGTTATCTTCAGCTCTATCCCTTGCATTACAGGAGCTGTTTCAAGGCCGGAAAAGAACTGGTAGATTCTAGTTAATGTCATTAATGCAGTTGTGAACAAGTCAAGCAAGAAGTTAAAATTTCTAGTCAATTCGTATTATTCCCAAATTTATGAAACTAGTAATTGATTATGGCCATTGTTATCTGTGTTCTCACTTCAAAAGGTATCTGAATAAAAGATGTGGTTTAATTTTCAAGATGTTTACTCCCCTACTCCTTTTCTCCTCACAAGTAACACAGAGCAAATTGACACCACCAGCTGCAATTGTGTTTATAAGAGTATTCACAAACATATAGAACATGAGACAATACAATAAATAGGCTGGGACAGAAAAGAATCCACTGAAAATGCTATTTTATTTCCTTCCCTTTCCCTCAAAGGATCAGAAAAATATCTTTTTATTTGTTTTTTGTGTATTTTTACATCATTTATGTCCGTGTCCATGTCTACTGATTGTTAATGTAAAAAGAGAAGTAATAAATTTATCTTCTTAAATTCAGATACAGTGACTTCCTAATTTGTCTGTCTAACTGCTGGTCCCATCAGCAGGGGAGTATTTGGACTTGATTCAAACTTGGGGAGGATATCACCTGCAGTCATTTAACGTGTAAACCAGTAACAAAGAGTTGTAGAACTACCTTAAGTGTCTCAAATCCCATACTACCCGGACAATGAATGATAGACCAAGAAGTAATTCCTGGTTTCAAATATTTGGGGTTTTTTCCCAATCAAGGGAAATAATCTGTATCTCTGTATTTAAACCTTTCTCATCAGTTCCCTAGGACCAAATTATATCCACACTCAAAGTATTTAAGACCTACCACCTCTATATATGGGAATATACATATGTGTTCTCAAGTCCATTTTTTCTAACACTGTCATGTGACTCAAGAACCTCAAGTTAGGAGAATAGCAGCACAGTAAAGAAGATTCATGTCTTGTAACAACTTTCAAGCGTTCTGAAGTATTTCCACAGCAGTTGCAGAAGTGCAAAAATTGTCTGAAGTTGCATCTTGACTGTGACAATACTTGTGAACACTGAAAATATGAATCTCAACTGGCCCATCCCAGAGAAATCTCTATTTGACTAATTTCACTATAGCTTTTACAGGACCAATAAAGGACCATGCCTCAGGAGGAAAAAGAAATAGATCTGCCAATCTCATCCTCAAGGAGGAAACTCCTCCCTGACTCTCAGTCTCAGCATTTGTTTAATCTCCAATGCCTTCACAATGCCATTAGGAGTACTGGTGCAACAGCTTGGGCACGTACATCATGATCAGCTTTGCTACCCAATAGTGACTCAGAAAAGGGTAGATAAAAACTTCAAAAGGTGATAGAGAGCTCTGCTTCTCCCTTGAAAATGAACTGTGGAAGAACTTCTGCACTCCTAAAGATAAGTTTCTTGTTAGGCATGAAGGAAAGGAAAATGTGCATTTTTCATTCTTTGACACAATGTTTTCTGGAAAGTTTCTGGATTATACAGACCAGAAGCTGAGCAGCACAGCTGTATTACAAGGGCAGGCTTTGCAGGACAGCTTTAATAAACAGTATCTTTGCTGTCCTTAAGGTCACATTGCTTTGCTTACACAGAGATATCACTATAGGTTTCTTCTTGTTTTTCCAGATTTTTAACAATTCCATCAGTTTCCATCACTGACTGTCTCACTTTTCAATAAATCACTGCTGGGAAGATATATACTGGCTGTGCAAGTGGAGCAACACAGGGATGTTCCCCATATACTATAAGCAGAGGGTCACTTGGCACACTTAACAACACAAACAAATACTCCAAACTTGCTTTGACTTACTATCTCCAAGAAAATGCATCCCCAGTTACTAATCACACCTTCCTCCACAGCCTGCACAAGTTTTCTACTGCACAAAAGTCAGCGAACAGTTCTTCTCTTGCTATGAGACCAAAGTGTCCAGACACAAATTTAGCTCCTAGGTTTGAAGAGGTATAGTTGCATCATGGCAGGGTGATAAAAACAGCAAGCCGATATCTGATGCTGTCTTGGGAATTCAGATGAAGAAGAAAAAAGATTTAATGTCATTGAGGAAAGGGAACCCTCATCCCACAAGACCCTTGCAAAGTCACAGGACTTCCAACTGAAGAATCCTTTCAATAACAAAATTAAGTTCCTTGCAGTGTTTCACCCTAACTTTTACACAGGCAGTGGCTATGCCTTTAAGTTGAACCTGTGTGCATCACAAAAGTTACTAAGTATAGAGGGAGAAATGGACAGTTACAGCATGCCAAACCACATTTCTCTGACTGTGGTATATTTGCATGAAAGGTGGCAATTTTGTGGTTAGCTGCCTAGAGTCTTTGACATCAAACTGGAAGCTACTTCAAACAACTCCAATCCACTGAATGCCAAATGCAATGTCCCGCATCACTGAGACTGTTCTTCAAAGGGCTGAAGCCAGAGGGTCTGGTTAGTCCCCAAATTCCTGTCTTCCCTCCACCTCTAAATTCAGAGAGGGGATTTTACCTTGCTGTAGCTATTGGGGTTTCTCCCCATCTCTTAAATTCATGGAATAGTACAGGACTTGTGGAAATACAACAGAAACACAGATCAATACTCAGTCATGCTGAGCCTTGCTGCAGCCAGCAACCGCAATAATACAATGCTTGCTCCAACATGCCCGAGCTCTCCAGAAGGTTTCTACACTCAACAACTAGTAGTGAGAGGAGCAATAGTCAAAAGGCTAATGGGAGCATTAATCAATTAATTAATTGATAATGGACAGCTGTTGGAAGAAATTAAGGCCTAAGTAAGGAGGCAGTGCATTCAAAGACAGAGCATGGAAGCTGAACATATCAGGCATTTAGTTTCCATCTAAGCATTTCTAAACAATCACAATGGGACTTTGAAAACTCATTTTTACCACTATATACAGAGTAAAACTACACTCATTTTCTGAATTAGAGGGAAGCATCACCTCTTTCTGTACCTAGAAGTTAGATGCTGCTGTAGGAAGAATCTTAGATGTTAACCCAGATATAGAGTTTACTTGGAACAAGGAACTAAAAACCAAACAAACCACCTCTCCCTCCCCACAGATGTCTCTAGATGTCCTTTTCTGGTGCAGAGGCAGGACCTTTGTCAGGAGTTTCTGCCTGTTTGAAGGGTAATACTAAGCAGTCGTTGCTTTTCTAAATATAACCGGGAGTCTTCAGTTTATTATTCTGGACTCCTAAGAACTGATATCAAACTTGGGGGAAAGAGAATAGGACACTGCAAAAACTTTAAGCCCCAAAACAAATCTGGCAGCAGCTTAAGAATTCAACCATTGTTTGAATAAAACCACCCTTCTTCTGTTTACCGTATGCCGAATGGTTTCCTGTCATTTCCAGTAGGATGATTTTTTTTTCGGGGGGGTGTGTGTGTGTGTGTGTGTGTGTGTTTGGGATTTTTTGCCAGTTCACAACAGCCTTCTATTGTCAATGCTGTGAATAGCAGACAACAATTTAAAGTTGTGGGCTCCTATCAGCATTTTTCTCCTGTTCAGAGGCAGAGAGAACAAGAATACATCTATGTTTTCCATACAGTGTAGAAAAATGTAATTCTCTGTTTAGTGTCATATCAACAGTTCATGTCCCAATTCACCGCCATGGGCAATGAATGACAGACTGAGCTGTCCATCCTGACAATGCGACCAAGATATCTGTGGTTGAGACTGCTGTATCATTTTTCCCCTTCCCAAAAAAATGTTGCCAGAGAAATCTCTATTCTTATTCCTTTATTTCTTTCTTTATCTACATAAAAAGTATAGATAAAAATGAAATTGAGTTTATTAGACAAGCAACAAATAATGTCTTGATAGCACAGGAAATGTTACATTCCCTCACATTGCAGCATATGCTGTCAATGGAGTACAAATTTCTTTATAATACTAATAAAAATAGCTGTAAGTCCCCTTCTTTCAACAAAGGCTTACCCCCACCCCAGTAATTCAGTAGAATATATCTTATTTTCTAGTATAAAAAGAAGCTTTTTTCTTCTTTATAGGTAACAGGCACATCACAGTTAACAATATGTAGCTGAAAGGTGATTAACTCCAGGTACCATAGGTCTGGAAGTGGCAATAAAGAAGTAGCTTGGAGCTCTGCACTGAAAACAGCACTTATTCAAGAGAAGGGGAGAAATGAAACAAAAGTTTGACAATGTTAGAAAAGAAATGCAAGAAATAGGTTGAAGCAGCTACAGCACAGCAATGATTTGCATGCTGTTAACATACAATGGCTGTACGTTGTGCTCAGGACAACATTTAAATAAAAGCCGTGTTAGCCTTGGCAGCCTGTGTATTAACACACTGAATTTATGTTGCCTCCAAGGTAAAGAGCATCTTCTTATTTTAACATATACAGGAATTGCAGTGTGTCAAGAGCATTTTTGGCAGTATTTTCTACCTTAAGCAAGGCTTATTGGCTTTGTTTCAATTTATTTTTATTTTGCTATCATTTTTGGAGTGTTTTCATTTGTTTTTAAGATGTTGAGGATGATGATAATTTTTTTTCCTACTGCCTCAGACTTAAAGCCTCTCCAGCAGAGGAAAAATAAGTTTGCACAGAAGACAAAGGAAAGTAGAGGTTTAAGCTTAACAGATGTTTGGAATTGATGGAGTAGAGTATTCAGGTTGCAGACTTGTGGCACAAGAGTTTTTCTATCATGCAATGGTTAACTTTATATGAGCTGTGGACTGGTGCTGGGGAGAACAGAGGCAATGACAATGTCTCTGAACAGGCCTTTTGACACTCTGCCAACATCAGTGTCATCTCCGTCTTGATCCTCCTTTGCTTCTTACATGGCCCTCACAAAACTATCTGAGCTGCCAGGTAATGTTGGTCATAGGGGGATCTTAGCAGCTGGCTGTTTTGTGACAAATGACATAGAATCAGCAATAGTACATGACCTTTATGGATTCTGGCTGTCTCTTAGAAGTGTGTGAAATATTCACAATGAAATACAAAACCTACTTGAAATTCAAGTTGCTCCTCAGACAATTACTATGGAACCAAAAGACCTAACTGCCCTGTATTGGTAAGATATTTATATTTCTACTGCTCCCATAAAGTTCTCTGCCTTGTGCATCATTATAGAAAATAACAAGAAGTCAGAGGTTTTTTAAGTGTAAGGTCTGTCCTAGATGACTGTCTGAAGTACAGATGAATGACAGTGAAAAAAGCAATCCCAATGGAAGCAATATGATCTGGAGGCATAGTCTTGGAGCCAAGATGTGAAACTCTTCAGATTCAGCCAAAATAAACCACTGCTACTGCGGGGGGAGGAAGGGGTAAGACACGTAGAATTCAGACATTAGTTCAGAAAAGCAACTGCAGCATTTGCTACAAACTTCTGAACAAAGCATACTGAATCAACAATATAAGTAAATCATAACATCTTCTGCCTCCCAGAGCAAAAACACTAATCATGTTATGTCCCTCTGAACATCTGTCATCCTCCACAGTATGGAAGAGGGTGAGTTTTAGATCAACAGACTCAGATTCTGTCAGATCAAATATAAGGAAGTCAGTGTTATGCTTCAAGGGCTTCTTCTTTCTGTGCCATGTCCCCTTCCAATTTAATTGAGAGTAGTTTCCCTGCCTAAATTCCTTATGCTATTTAGCATCATACTCAGAGAATAAAGTTCCTGGTATTAAAAGGCTGTTGTAGGGAAATTAACAATCCTACTGCGTTTAAGACCTCTCCATGTGCTTTAATATATCTGGTAGGATAACAGGGAAGATAACAATATGACTGGAGTTCCATATTTGGCAGTTATAATTCAATGAGACTGTACTGTCTCTTATATAACTTGATAACATGCCACTGCAGAAAGTGAAGAACATGGGCCTGGGGCAAAAGAAGTTTGTTTTAAAAAGTCATCAACAGCAGCATGAAAAAGGAAAATTAAAAATTATAATGGATATCTGCTTCTGCAAGAGTAGAACAAATGCCTTCTGAATCTCTGATGACTTGGAAGCAACCTGGACTGCAATCCGTGGGTTCCACATCCTCCCTCACTTCTCCTTCTTTCAGCAGTTAGAAAGATATCAAAGACTACATCCTTGCCTTCACTGCCAGTAAGTAGTGATTTTATCACAAGACAATTGATATACTTCAGCAAAACACAGAACAAGTTTCTTATTTAACACACTATCTAGGCAAAATAAAAAAAAATAAAAAAAACATAGCAGGAGGGGTCTCTCAATAAAAACTTTATTCTTTGCTTCCAAAATGATTTTGCAGAAGAAATAATAAATGCAAGGGTTTGGTTTTTTTCAAAAATACCTTACTCTCTATGGCATTACAAATATAACCTATGTTTGTCTTGATCTGCAAGCTCCAATCCAGGCCTGAGAGTGCTTTGGGTACTGTTGTCTTCTCATCACAGCACTGAAATATCAGCAACTCCTGCAGTCACTGAAACATTTATTCCCTCAAATACAGTAAGGGCTTTCATCCCAAATCAGATTCAGTCCATCCAACAAAAGCTACTAAATGCTTGGGAAAGGTGTAAAATCTAACACTAGAACAGCAGTCTTTTTTTCTCTAATTGTATTTTCTTTCTCTTCAAAAGATGAATTGTTATTGCCACATGCAGAATACCTAAAACTTTTTGTAGCTAGTCATATATTATCCCCAGGCTTGTTTCTGTTTTTATAAAAAGAAAATCAGTCCTCCATAGCTACTTAGATTTTTTCCTTGACCAGTTCCTCAAAACAAACAAAAAAACCCAAAACAAAACAAAACAAAAAAAAACAACAAAACACACAAACCCTAAACAAAACACAAAGGAACCTTGCTGATAAAACTGTGAGAGTTCTTCACATCAACAGAGAGAACATTACTCAAAGAACTGATTACCTATTTAAATTCCATGAAAAATAATTCTGATAATATGTCTTGGAGGCCAGATTTTTTAAAAGTCGGTAGTTTAAAAGGCTCCATAAAAGAAGCCCCAAATCCTGGAAAGCCTTTCTTACTGCCAGAGCAGTATGCCAGAGCAGGTATGAGTGCCTTTCAATACTCATGAGGCACAGGTTTAGCAAGGAGAAGGATAATAGAGAGCTTCAATCAGATCAGAAGTATGCATACAGGAAAAAGACTTCTGAACGTGAAGGTATCCTAAATCAGTAGACAAAAAAGGTATTATGTCCTAGGTAGATCCTAGTATCTACATTGATATATGCAAAACAGAACTAAGATACAAATTTTGAAAGCAATTAGATGCTGAAGTATCTTGCCTCATGACAGATCTTTTCATTACCTATAATCCTTAAACCAGATGGTTTTGCTGAAGGATATTCTTTTACTAAGGAACCATCAAAGAAAGTTCTACAACTAGTGTTATGTATGACCAGTTGGACATTAGACCAAGTTGTCAAAACAGTCACTCCTAGACTTTGATTCTTTAAGAATTCAGAGTTATCACAGAATCTATCCTCCTCCCTCCACCTGGTGACTATTCTGTGGGAGAGTAAGATAACATACGATTCTGAGAGTTACCAAAATCTATTGCCAGGTCACAAAATCTATGAAAAAGTGTGATGTAAGGAAAAATTTATGCAGATTACCTGACATCTAGAGTGAAACACAAGAGTTAAGTATTTTCAGATAAACTGATGCTAAAGCATTTGAAGTTAGTGCACAAAAAAATAATCCATGCTGATTGTAATATGATCTGATTTAAAATATTCCTTGAGGTAAGGTTTTAATAATACTTAAAAAGGCCTGACAGCTTCTTGTCAAGGTATGTCCATGTTATTAAGTTATAAAGCAACTGTCTTGTTCATAAAACAATCCAAACTGGAAAACACATGGTGGACAAAGCCAAGGACAATAGCAGAAATCAGTGCTAAGCCTTGGCTTGATGATATGTTGAGATGTGCCTCCCAAGAACCTGCATTATTTTTGATGAGTCGCATCTTCATGCAATACATCTTCATCACAGTGAAACATGAACAAACAAATTCCAGGCAAATAGAAGCTCAGCAAGGAGGAGGCAGCACTGACAAGAGCATCACTGGGATAAATTTCCCAAGTCACTCCCAGAGCTGAACACTAGAGCTACAGCAAGTGAGAGACAAGATGACGATCTGTAAAAACCTTCTGTTGTTATGTCAAGTGAATGCAGTGGGACCATTTCATGCCTGCATTCCAGCCAGTGTTTGAGGTTTTCTCCACCCTTCTCTGAGGCAAATTCTGGGTTCTGCGAATAACTTGCTGTCCTTTCACCCATACATTATTTACATTCCCTCATCTGATCTTAACCTACTACTAATCTATTATTTCTTTTCCAGGAACTTCATCATAGTTGTGGATTGAATTATTTTGCACTCTACAACTCAGTTCTCCATTCTTCTCTTGATTCTGTTGTTCCACAGACACTCCATGTCATTACTATATTTCCCAGTCTTCTCATTTACCTTCTTGCACTTCAGCTCTGTATTGTAGATACGACTGATTTTGCTTGCATCATCTTTTCTTAGGATCATTAAGATATTTGCTAAACATTTTCACTTTTCCCACTTGGTGTTTCCAAAAAAATGTTAAATTATGCAGCGTTCTATTGTCCCTGGCAAACTGGCCACTTCTTAAAGTGGCTCAGCCAGTCAGAACAAAAACATGATCTTGCTTCTTCTGTTATCTGAGCTAGTTGCTACTCAACCTGTATGTAAGTGCTTACATATTAATTTCATCAATCTGATTATTTTCTAAATTTTCTCTCACATCTGTTCAGATGGTATAGCATAATGCTTGAGACCCTGCAACACACTTAGTCTGAAACAAGCAAACGAAAAACTCTAAAAAACATCCATAGACTTTAAACTTTACTCAGATTTGAAATGCATCACAGACTACAGGAGAACACTGACAAATCTCAAGATAGTTTGAATTAATCCACTCAGTCTTCCTTGCTGCTTTGTCTAGATTACATGGGACATGTTTAAATTTCATGTATAGTGTAGGGTATTGCACTCTCCCAAATTAAGGTAACCTGCCCCCCAAAAAACAAAGACTTCAAAGTGAATGGAGTATGTAACATTTCCGTCATGTTCCCATGAATTTTTTGTCTTTTGTCTGAAAATTCATTCAAGTTTCAAGCCCCATTGTACTGCCTGCTCTGTAGATAGTGCATATGACTCCCTCATGTGATTTCTCACACACCTTTATTCTCTTCTTTCTTGTTCCCAAGATGGGACAGAGCAAGATGTTGGGTGCTCCTGAGAACTAAGTGGCCAGAGGAGAGCCAAGGGCTATACTTAAGCCCTCTTATGTACAAATCTAGTACTTATACTGCATATGGCCAGCTGTTGTAATGAGAGAGAAAAGAGAGATAAGGGGATAAAATCTTAGCAAAACTTTCTGCACATAAAATAGGTAACCTACTTACATTTAAAGGTTAACAACAGCAAAAAAAGACACTAAAGAGATAAAACTAGGAAGATGGATATAAGTCTTCAATAATAAGTGGACTGGCATGACCCTGGCAACATCAAGCTCCCTACAGTAGCTCTTTCTCTGTCATCTCGGCTATCACTTATTTTAATAACACATTTACTGATGAGAGTAAAACTAATGTAGCATGAAGAGAAGGATGGAATAGAAGGCATCTTATTTGTCAATACATCGTCACTGTCACCCAGCTTTGGTAATAAGGTGAGATATGGACAGCAGTCTGATTTTCAAAACCACCATGCACCAGTATGTCTCTTCATTTTCATCTGGAAGTGTGTGAAATCAAAAGAACGGAAAAACTGTTGTTGTTATTTATTGTTCTTTTCTCCTGTAACTTGTACATTTGTTGTCAATAACTTTATTCATTTTAGATGAGTTTTAGAATCTACTAAAATAAAATATCTGTGTAATAACATATCCAATTCTCATGATTCTGCAATAGTGATATTGTTGGGTGCTATCCTTATAGTAAAGCTCATGCTAATAACAGCTATTATTTTTTCAGAAAGAATCACTTCTTCAATTGGAAAGAAGTGTTTGAAAATAGAGCCTTTGAAAAGAGACAGGACAATATTTTGCTTCATGTCTTGAAAGTAAAGGGATTTGACTCATGACTTTTGATAATCTGAGGTCAGGAACAATTTGCAGATTGTTTTACTAAACCATAAAGTAATGATCATAATCAAAATCTTAGACAAAAGTTATTCTGTTGCTTCTACTGAAGAGAGATTTACCTCCATTTCCCAGGGATTACCGACATAATAGTCTTTAATAACATGCAATTATCAGACAAGCATGTTTTATTCCTTCACTTCAACAATAGCACAAAAGTGCCAAAAGCATTTGCATTTATCTTCAGTCAGTGAAGTAGATGGCAAGACCAGAAGGAGCTTTATCTAACAGTAACTCTGGTGCCCTACAATTGTCTTAAATATTTCAACAAAGAGATACCTCAGTGTATTTCCCTGGCTACCAATGAGTTGCCAAAGGTCAATAACTTTAGCTTTAAAACCCAACCGATCTCTAAAGCTTTTCTTGCAGTTGAGAGATTAAGGCAGATTCTTATAAACATATTTATGAAATAAGAGCAAGGGACTTCAGCCTGGCAGTTTGGAATATAACACCATTTTGTATCTATATTATTTTTGGGATTAGAAACCATTAATTTCTAAAATTGTGCTGTGGAGCATAAGTGGCAACAGCTGCAGCTATCTGTTTGCTGTCTTTCCACATGGGCTATTTTCTGTGCAAGATATGCATGAAGAACACAAATAAATAGGATGCTACCTCTTCAGATAGGGCCTGGCATATTTAAAATAAAAAACTAAAAAGCATGAACCGTGTTTGCCTTAAAATGATGAACTTAGGTGTTAATAAAAATGGCATCTTAAGACAAGTCCTTACACACTTCCTGTTTCTGTAATCAATTCTTCATGCACAAAGTAATACAATGCCTCTTCTTATTATGTCACTACTGTACACAAAACACTTCATGCATAAAATATTAATCCCAGACACAGGTCTTTCAGAGATTGATTGTACTGGCTAAAGGAAGACAGAGGTTTCTGAATATGGTTCCAGTAACGTTTTCAAGTCCCAAAGCATAACTGCAACTATATTCAAGCCCATGGCTTTTCAATGGCACAAAGAAAGTAAATCTTTGGACAGTTTAATGATGTGGACAAAAGGACAGAGAATCAGAATGAGACACACCATGTGTCCCTTTCCAGTTTGAGCTATAATGAAAAACAAAACAAAATAAACCAAAACTCAATTACTTGGGTTTTCTTTGTCGTTTACTTTTCACAAAACTTACGTTTTTAAAGAATTTATTCCAAAGTGAATCTGGGAAAAGTAAAAGTTTTGATTCTTTCCTGCTACAAGGGAAAAAAAACACGGGGCAGGTGGCAGGGGAGAGAAGGGGAGAGGAGGGGAGGGAAGGAAAAATTAAATGGCATGAACTTAGCCTTTAAGCTTTCATAAGATTTTAATTGTTGAGAATTGTCACTCCTTATTTCACAAGTTCAGAATACCACACTGTCAGTAAACCATTTATTCAAATATGTAATAATCTAACAATTATTCTAATTATTAGATATTCTAAATTACCTAAAAAAAGGTAATTTAATTAGGAGAATCAGGCATGTCTGATCTTCCATTCTTTTCCAATAGTGTTATGGCTATGTGAACTGTGCTCCACAACAGAGATCTGCTACCCCTTGTGTACAGATCCACACCTTGGCTGGATCATGTTACTTTTTGCCCATGGTCCACATTTCCAGATTGAAGCCACAACGCAGAGGGAGGAAAAGGTACAGTTGTTTCTTGACATAATACTGAGTCAGAACATGGCTGAGGTTTTACAGTATTAGGACAATTTCAGCTCCTTCAGTTTAGTCCTAACCTTATATTTATTTTTTGAGATAGAGACTTGTGAAAGTCTTCTGACGTCCTCACAAAGACCATCCTCCAGAGAAAATTACTCAGGGCTTCATCCAGACTGTTTCTAAATGTCTTCTCTACTGGACCCTTATTTTCTTTTCTTGCAAGAGTATTTTACAGTCCAAGAGGCATGAAAGCTCATGTAAAGAAACCTTTTCAAAGTAGTCCATCTGCTGCCAGTGGGATGGTTCACTTGAATAGAGAATAATAGCACTAAGCATGATAGAGTTCAACAACAGAATATATTTTTCAATAGACACAAGTTCCCTAGCCTGCAATCTTTCCTGATAATCTGTCTGAGGTGGGTTGACCCTGTCTGGATGCCAGGTGCCCACCAAAGTTCCTCCCTCACTGCCCTTCTCAGCTGGACAGAGATTTCTTGAGTCAAGATAAGAACAGGAGCCTGTTCCAGCACAGGCTTCCTACAGGGTCATTGTCTCCTTTGAGCATTCACTCACTCCTATGTAGGGTCCTCCACAGGCTGTACATGGATCTCTGCACCCCTGTGGACCTCTATGGGCTGCAGGGGAACAGCCTGTCTCACCATGGTCTTCATCATAGGCTGCAGCAGAATTTCAGCTCCAATGTCTAGAGCACCTCCTGCTCCTCTTTCTGCACTGACCTGGGTGTTCTGCAGAATGTTCTTCCTCTCATACTCCTCTCTACACCTGCAGATGGAGTTATGCATGAGCTTCTTCCTCTTCTTAAATGTGTTACTTGACAGGCACTACAAACAACAGCTGATGGGCTTAGCCCTGGCCAGTGGCAGGTCCAGCTGGCATTGGCTGCATCAAACATGGGGGAAGCACCTCAAAGCTTCCCACAGAAGCCCCTGTAGGACCCCTCAATACCAGAAGCTTGCCATAAAAATTCAATATACACTCTGTGGAATAGCTTAGGCAGTTTTTCTCCTGTCTCATTGCCTAAAGTCTCCAAATCCATCCAGATATTTATTTTACTCTTTTTCCTTTGTAAGTGATTCTCTCCATCTTTCCCCTGCCATCTCCTTTATTCTCCACTTACTGATGTCTGAAGTGATACACTACAGTCCCAGAATGACTTGTGGTGTAGTAGTTGTGGTCTCATCTCTGGACTGTGAAGTAGTGTTTTGCACACACAGACCACAAAAGATACATATTAAATAGAAATTTAAGGTTGTTCTACAATACAAATAAACTTACGTTAAGAAGTAGTAGTGCTGGAAAAAAAACAACCACTTCTTCATGTGATTTCTTTGGTATTGGAACAAAGTTGTTGTAGGCTTTTCTTACACAATAAATAAGAACTTTAATAGGGGTGGCAACTATCTCCCAGAAAAAAAAAAAAAAGTCCCTCAGTATCAAGATGCTAAAAAGTGCTTAAATAGCCATGATCCTATACAGTAAACATACTATCTTTTGCCATTTGGAATAATGCACAGAAAATTGCCAAAGCTATATCATAGGATTCATCACAAAGTTTTAAAAGAGATGTAATCAACTGTTTGGCAAACTCTCAAAGTAGTAGAAGATGTGATGTAAAGAGAGATCAATGAATTTGAGTAGGCTACACTTCTATTAACGAGGCTTTTTTCTTGAGAAAAAAACTCTGATTTATTACATGCATTCTTCAACAATATTCTAAAAAAAGGTTTAAATATAATTTTAGAAATATTTAAAAGTGATAAAAGTCATACTCACTTTAAACTAAAGAATGAAAATAAATAGTTTCTTAACCCATTAAAGGTGATCTTCCTTGCCAGAAGGACTCCTACCAGGAAACGTAAGGGTAGCTTATCGGAAGGTTTTCTGACTGTTAGATGCTATAAATGTCATTCCCTGCTGTTGGCACCAGGCTGCCATTGAGCTCTCACTACAAAGAACAGGGAGTGCCCTTTCCTAAATTTGTTTAAATGTCTAAGGCTATTACCTTGGTCTCTCACACAGTACATTATTTTATAGCACAAACAAGTGCACTAGCACAGTCAAAACTCTCTTAAAACCAGTTAAAAATAAATAGGACCTGAACAAACTCACTTCCAATTAGCAAGTAGTTGCTTGCTTTGATAATCAGATCAGAGAAGGGCTATCCACAGAAATTCAATCACTCCAAAAATTAGTAGTATCCTGAAGGCTAGAGAGACATAGACAAAGCAGTCCTGGAGCAAAGGAAGGTTAATTTTCTCTCCCTCTCAACACCCACTCCTCTCCCTCAAGAAAGGGAGGTAGAACCAGGCCATTTTCCTCTCTAACATGCTAAAGCTTTCAAATTGCTCCCAGGCATTTTAGAAGCAGTTGTACAGTATTTGCTTACCACTTTTAATTAAACATGGTACAGCAGTCTGATGTCACTAGGACCTACTAATAAGAAGAGTTCATTTAAGAGAGTGTTAAAACTCTGAATGAAGAACTGTCCACAGATGTCTGCATTTTCTGGATAAACAATGAGGCAGTTTATAGAGACAAGAACAGGGAGAATCATAATCAAGCATTACCTTTCTTGTCTTTAAACTCTCTCAACGTTTGGAGAATGCAGATAATTTATTGCATCTCAGCAAAATCCAGATAATTTACTCCATATCAGCAAAATAACTGACTTGAGGGATTCCATAAAATCTCTGATAGCTTTGTGCATCTCCTTGGAGACAGTAGGTATCTGCAGAAGCAAAATTATTAGAATTATTTGAGCCTCTACTACATACAATCACCACCGTATTTCACCAAAATATGCTTTGGTTAAATGGAAGTTTTTCTGGTGGGCCAAACTTTCATTTTAACATTGTGTTTTCAACTGCTTCAATACACCTGAAGAGATCAAAAGTACAAAAACCCAACTTTATCCTGGACCCTTCAAAAGGAGGCAGAGTGAGCAGCTTCAAGGTGGCAACAGAAATCAGAGCAAAAGCAGGAAACAAATATAGCTGATTGGGGAACTAGAATGGAAAGAAAGACATCATAGAAAGAGAATTAAAATATTTGATAACTACTAAGAAGCAGTCAGAGGAAAGGATTCTCAAAAGTCTGAATTTTTTAAACTAAGAGTGCAATTAACTCTGTCCATGAAAGATCTGAACTCAGCTCTGTGTAAGCACTTTTAAAATGTATTAAAATTCTCACTCAAATATGGATACTTAATGGAGTTGTTATTTGAACTAGGTATTTATCAAGTCCATAAAGTTTGGCCCTAACATCACATATTTTGATTTATTGGATGTTACTGCTTTGACTTGCAAATATTTCAGGATTAACTGACTAGCAACGTTACGAAGAGCAAATAGCAAACACATCTGGAAGATCTCTACATCTTTTTCCTTAGCCATGAATAAAACTGATCAATCCCTTCTTTTTCCAAACAGTGTCTTCAAAAATCTAAAGAACTGGAGATCTAACATTGTTTTGAATTTTACAAATGCACAAGGAGCAGATAATATTTGCATGAAAAGTGATAATCCCATTTATGTTAAAAAAAAATCTTCCTCACTTGTATTCAAAAGGTATAGGCTTATCATAGCAAAGTCACGTCTCCTCATGTGCATATTCTGTTTACTTTTCGTATATAACTCAGAGACTGAAGGAGGGGGAAATCAATCTCCCTTTCCTTGATTGTGCATCCTTCTAATCAGGTTCCCTGCCTCTTTTACACATATGAATATACAGAGATGTCCGAGTAGCAAACAGTGAAGAGCAATGCTGTTTCTTTAAAATTAAGATTCACCCAGACTTTTTTTAATGTCATGGATGCTTTTCAATTGCTGACAGGCTTTATACATCATTGATTTAAAAATTCTCGGCTTTCATATTAGATTGACTTGACAGTATCTCACATAATGAGTAAAGTATAAAAAGCAGCTTCAGATTATATTCCTGGTATGCAGACCCAAGCTTCATTAGAAGCTGGAAAGAGAGAGGTCCTTCTCTTCCACATAGTTGTGGCCTCTTCGGCTACACGTGGTTCTACTCAGAAAAGCCAGTAAGTGCACAGTAGCCACTGCTTATAGCTGCTGTAATTTCTTCTTCACAGAGGTAAAAATCCAGTGTCTTCTGCATTGATTTGTTGGTGACAGTGTTGCACAGAGGCAACTAAAGTATGCAAACTTTTAGATCTGGTAAGAGCCAGAAAATAACTTATCATGGGTCTCAGATGCAGGCAGACAGATTTGCAGTGCTCTGAGAACTGCACAAGTCATTTAATTTAGGTAAGGTGTCTATTTAATAAAAGGTTTTGAGAGACAATAGAAATACAAAATCTAAGAACATATTTACAAAATGTTTAATTGTTTGGGTTGCTTTTTTTTTTTTATGTAAAGGATTCGGGGGCTCAGCCCTGAGTCTTTCTCTGATATTGCTCTCCCATGTCCTAGAAAATTGCTTCCCATTTCACAGATGTTCAATTTCTTTTAAATGTATTCCTTAATATTTTCAAATTTTAAGCTACAAATTCTTCTAATATTTCCTCAAATTTATATTTGTCTAAATATTAAGAAATTACAAAAATAAATATTTTATGTAAACTTAGTCAAAGACAATTCTATGTATGAAAGCAGTAAACAGACTCAGTGCAAAAAAAGAATAAAGGGGGAAAAAAAAAAAAAAAACACGAAAAAATCAGGCAGTACATAGACTTATAAGAGCTTTTCCAAAGTTCTCCATGAAAAATAGCATGTAATATACATGTGGTTCGACTCAAAAAGAAATTGCCTACTTTGGATAAAACAGCTGCCCTAGGAATGCAGCCCTAGGAATGCAGCCCAGTCCTGTTCCACCTGCAGGAAAAGGACAGACTCCCTAAGGTCCTTGCTCCTTCTATACACAACCAGGACAATTTCAAAAAGACAAGCGAAGAAGCTACGCACTTTACATTTGACTGTGGATAAGAATACCAGAACTCTAACTGCAAGTGGTATTGTCTGACTTCGCCCACATGCAGAATGCAATTTTTGAATACCCAAAATGTTGTTTGAAAAATATTGGGTTTTTAATAGCAGGTAGATATTTTTTCATTGTATAAACAGAAGAGCTAGATTCAGCTCCCTACTTTAATTACATTTCTGCTGCACTTTAATCACACATCATTACAGTCAATCCACACACCAATTCTGATTTAGGCAAGAAGCTGAAACAGAACCAATTTTTTTATCCTTCTACAAAAACCCTTCAGCAAATATGCACAGCCCCGAGCAAGTGCATCACAGAAAATGAAACTCAGCTGAGAGCCCAATGCATGGAGTTGAGCCACCACACATCCAAACTAGGATTCTAGTAAGAATCATAGCAGATGCAGTTTAATGATGAATTAATTGAAAATATAAAAATCAAACAATTTACATGTTGTAAAAGCAATATCTCTGAAAGTTTTATTTCCCCAAGACTTTTATACTTTAATTTTTTTTTATGATGGTATGTCTTTTTTAAGATCAAAACTCAATTTTTGATCAGTTTTGATTTCTAAGTACCTTCCTATGCTGAATGGCATTCAAAAAATTTAAACCCATATGCAGAATAGTTTTTGTGAAAATATCTTTTTTTCCATCAGTTACATTGGAATGTTAGCCTCAGCTTTTACTCTGAGTTTTATTACTTCATTTTGGATTTCTCTTAAGATTTCTTTTGTCCAAAGACTAACACATCTGTGAAATTAGAGTATCCTAAAGGAGACAATTTAATCACCTACAATTCTGCTTGCTTTTCTTTTTTTTTTTTTTTATGTTTTGTTAACAAGCTCCTCTTTTTCACTCACAGCTCCTCCAAACTAAAATAAAAGTGGTTCAGTGGGTGGCTTTAGTCATGATGTTTTGATTCCAGAACTGCTATGGTGGAGGGTATAGAGGTTCTGTTCAGATGCCTTTGTTTTAGTATTAATTCTAAATAATCTACTGTGAAAAAGTCTCACAATTTATCACAGTTTCTGCCTGTGGCATTTCCCTTTAGCCCAAGGATAAATCTTTCTAACTCTGGCAAATGTCAGGAATGCTCCTGTGATACAGGTGATCCCACAATAATAAAAATCAACACCTAAAAGCAGACTTTATTGCATTCATTATGATACTTATAGCCTGTTATAAATTTTCATCTCATTCTTATTTAACAAAGGCTATATATTAATATCCTCTATATCACTGTGACCAAAACCAGAAGAGCATCTTGAGTATGATATGCTATATACATAATCATTTTTACAGCAAAGATAAATGCAAAATTTATCATATTGAAATCATATCTAAAACACTGAAATAAGTGTTAATATTTCTTATATCACTGCAAGGATTTGTGCCACAGCAAAGACAAAAGAATGTTGAAGTCTTTATTCATATTTAGACCATTAAATATCAGAATACAAGAGTCAATTAACTAAATACTTTTAAAACTACCTCAGCAATCTGCAACCCACCTCACCTTTGCCAGAATCAGAGCCATCAACCTGACAACCAAAAGCAGCACTGTCTTCTTAGTTTCCCAGGTTACTTGCAATGATTTTGTTGAAGTTAGTCTCAGCCAATTTGCCAACGTACAAAGTTTGTCTCTTGTCTGGAACATGCTGAACAAAGCTTCAGCACACACAGACATTATGGGGTCACATAGCATATATAGTGCCAGCATAAGGAATGAAAAAATGAACACTTCTCACCTTCCCAGAATCTCAGTGTACCTCTCTTTACATTCTGGTATGCTTTTGCTGGGCAGAAATAACACTATTTTAGTTTCATGAAAATTCCATTAAAATAGCTCCACTAACATGTTTCTTTGAGCTTCTTGCAGGCCACAAGATCTAAAGCCTTCCTTTAGAAAAAGAGAGCTATTCTCAAACATGTTTCTCAGGACAGTCACAATGTTAAGCATCATACAGAACCCCAAGGACAAATTACTTGTTATTTTGTTTTCCATTCCTTAGAAAACACTGCCTTTCTCTCTGCATCCAGGAAACTCTTATTTACTATTGCAGCTCTGTTGACTTCTCTCATTACAAGGTTTATATATGTGAGGAGTAGCTTAGCCCACTCCTTTTGTCGCCAACATGCACTTTTCAAGAATGCAGTATATGGAAACAAAGCATTGTATAGAAAAGCTTTCTTTGATTTTTCTCATCTTTGAGCCAGTTCTTAACTACCAATGCATTTTTAGATGTGTCACTGGATACTTCTGAAGTACAGAAATTACTGTGCTCTCCCAGCTGTTGCATGTGCAATGTGTTGACTCCAGTCTGGAAAACCACCCTGCCAGAACAACTCCAACGGGAGTAGGCAAATTCTTTTTAGCAACACCATAAGACATCAAAACATTACCTGAATACATTTGGGAGATAAGCAATAATTTTGTTCTGGTCAGACTAACCTCTAGTCTTTAATATAAAATCACAGCTACACAAGTGAGATGAGAAGTAGACTATGCAATGAGCAAAAAGCATTCAATAAGAACTTTCAGAGGTGTCTGTATTTTGCAATTAAAATCACCATTAACAGACACACAGATTACAGGGAAATTTTTAATTTTTCCCATAACATTATTTATCAGAAGGCAGTGTTTTATATAAAAGCTAATTTTAGAAGCACAGGTTTTACACTTCTTATTTCACAGCAAAAACAGGGCATGTACACCCTGACTTCAGAAATCTTCCCAATTCTGGAGTTTCACCAAAAATTAGATAAACTGACGATTGCTTAAAGAAATCATTTTTTTTTAGTGGTGGTCAAACAATTCAGGGAAAGTTTCTTAAGAATCCAAATATGATTAAAATTGCAAACATATTTACAAATGTCAAATAACTCATCTTACCAATTAAGACAAATGGATACTTCATGAAGCATATGGAATTGTGAAAATTCAGTCACAAGGTTTAATTCATAGCACATATGGTTGGGAGTCTATTCAACCTAAGACGACTGAAGGCCCACACCAAGACCCTAAATCACCTTGTCCGTGAGCTGCTTTTTGCTTACAATGCTGCCCTTGTTGCTCACACAGAAGCAGCTCTGCAGCACTTAACATGCTGCTTTGCAGAGGCTGCTGAGCTTTTTGGGCTGGAAGTCAGCTTGAAGAAGACAGAAGTTCTTTACCAACCTGCACCTCAGGAAGTCTTCCATCATCCCCACATCATCACAGGCAAGTCAGAGCTTGAGTCAGTCCAGCAGTTTAACTATCTAGG
Source organism: Serilophus lunatus (assembly GCA_013399895.1). Taxonomy (NCBI): domain Eukaryota; kingdom Metazoa; phylum Chordata; class Aves; order Passeriformes; family Eurylaimidae; genus Serilophus; species Serilophus lunatus. The sequence goes on from VXBA01005376.1 coordinate 45,691, forward strand.
AAGTATCATTTCCTCGGATGGTAAGATTGACAAAGAGATAGACAACAGGTTAGCAAAGGCATACAGAGCCTTTGGAAAACCCCATAAAAGAGTCTGGTGCAATAAACATGTAAAGAAAAGTACAAAGATTAGTGTCTACAGAGCCATGGTACTGTCTACTCTTTTATATGGGTCTGAATCATGGGTCATCTACCGCCATCACTTGCGACTCCTCAACTGCTTCCATCAGCACTGCCTCCATACAATCCTAAACATCCACTGGACTGACTACGTGACTAATGTCACTGTCCTTGAACAGGCAGGGGTCACCAGTATAGAGGCCATGCTGCTGAGGATGCAGCTGCGCTGGGCAGGGCACATCTCCAGGATGGAGGATCATCACCTCCCTAAGATTGTGCTGTGTGGCAAACTTGCCACTGGCTGCTGCAACAGAGGAGCCTAAAAGAGAAGAAACAAGGATTCCCTGAAACAACATCTCAGTGTTGGTCATATTGACTGCCTTCAGTGGTCCACTCTGGCCTCCAATCAAGAGACATGGAGACACACCATCCATAATGCTGCTGCCTCCTTTGAGAATGCATGTAGAATCAGTCTCAAGGAGAAAAGACAATGCAGAAAGAACTGTGTCTTGTCACTACCACCTAAGGAGACTTTCCACTGTGGTTTTTGCAACTGGACTTGCCTGTCCCACATCGGCCTTTTCAGCCATCAGCACGCTTGCAGCAAGCGTGGGTAGAGCCCTTCCCATATCTTCGTTCACGAAGCGTAGCCATGATGGTTTAAGCATGCTTCCAGGTTGGTTTATCTTCTTCCCAGAGCTTTTATTTTGTCATCACCAGCAAAGCATCTTGGAATGCTGTTTGTTTTACTAGTCACTTCAACACTACAAATCCCCACCATAGATAAACTTTGTTACCACTTATGCCATTGTCCCACACCCAAAAAATATTAAGAACATTTAGAATCATTTAGGTCTGTTGCGATTGCAAACCTTGCCATCATGGAAGGTGTACACATATCTCTTGCACAAAGACAATGCATTAGGTCTTTCCTGTTCTCACAAAAGATTTGTTATAGATAAAGCAATTAGATGATCATTTGTCCATTCTGAGCACTTATCAAAAAGCCTCTTATGTTGATTCTCTCAATATTCCAAACACAGATTCCCTCCCTTGCCAGTACATACTCCCTAAATTGTTAGGAAACACCATCCTGTGACAAAAACACCAGGTTCAGTTCCTAGGGTAGACACTTGCTCCCTGCATAACTTAAAGGAAGTCACTTGTTCTAAAAATGGCCAATGACTCCAAAATGTCAAACCTGGCATTTCTTCAGTATAGTTTTCAAAAAATTCAATTTAGCAATACAAGTGGGGTCTCTAGAATCCGGGTAGGAAACAGGCAGCTCCTATGGAAGACGAAAGGTAGAAAACTCTGGTGTGTCAAGCCCGGCCCTCCAAAACCAGCAGCTGTTTTGAGGTCCTGAATCTCTTTGTCATTCTCCTCGATCTATAAAATGGAGACAAGAACATTTTCCTCCTGCCCAGGGATTGTGTGGATAAATACATTCCTGTTTGTGAGGCACTTAGATAAGATTGCTAAGGGAGCTATGTAAGTTGATAGATTCCTTGATCTTAAGGAACTGTACTCTTGAAAGAAGCAGCTTGACTGAGTTATAAATGTCCGTATTATTCACAATATGAAACTGCCAAAAGATAAAAAACATTCTAATGATATTTGAGAGCAGGAACTCCCCTTCGCCCCCTCATACTTTGAGGACTCTGTCCCTTTGGAAATGGTATGCTTTTCAGTGAGGAGGATTCCCTATTGTTTTCTTCTCTATTCTTTATAATGTAAATGTAACCTCATTTATTTATTTATTTTTTCTCTCAGGCCTCTTTTCATCTGGCAAGATAGTGGAAGCGGTGGGGGGGGGGGGGGGAAAGGAGCTGAAGGAGGGGGGGCATTTAATAATGTCCTATTAATCGCGGTGCACTATCAGCAGGCTTTAACCCTGCTCCAATTCTTTGATTGCTTTTTAGGGATTAGAGCAAACTTCATTGTCATCCATTGCATTGCAAATGGGTAAATTTGAGTGATATGTACACAAAATAAAGATAGGCGGATTGTGAATTCATATATGTGCAGAGTATATACATGCATTTATACAGCTTGTATACACACAGACATATAAAAATAAGCTACATCTCCCTGTATGCCATACGAGAAAAATCAAATCAAGGCACGGAGAAACTGAAAAAAACCCCTACATGTATCATTCACCTGATTTCAATTGTGACTCCCTTTGAACCTCGGCCAAATCATTTTGTACATTAAAAATTGGTCAGGGATGATAAGATTCCATTTTCATGGTTGGTAATGCAGAACCGGTGAAAGAATACAATTACAGACCCCTGAGTAAACTCTGCGAATGTCAACTTGATGTAAATGATCAAGTGTCGACAAAGGCCTGGTGGGAGGGGGGGCAGGCAGAGATGGAAGGGAAAGAGAAGGAGAAGGAGAGGGAGAGACAGAAAAAGAGGCTTCAACTTCTTCAACTGCCTCACCCAGTGACGTACCAGAACCTTCCCAGTCCCAGCCATTTGGGACCCAACCTTTCTGAGCCAACACAGGGTACTCAGTCTCCCATGGCTTGCCAACATTATTGTCCACCCCCACACTGTGTCGAGGTTTATGACAGAAGTGACCGGTCCCTGCCTCCAGCAGGCCAACAAAAGCAAGCAGCCAGCACAAAGAATTCCTGCAAAACAATGGCATGCCTCCACACAAATCCTGCAAGGGCCCTACACACAGGGTTCGTATTGAGGGACTGTCAGATCCCGACCTCAGCACAGAGCAGCTGCATGACTGCTGGTGCAAGATCCCATGGGGTCACTCCTGAGCCCTCTTGGCCACCCTCCCTCCTCAGCCCCACCATTTTCCGGGCCCCAGGCAGCCCTGCCTGCTTCTCTCTGCCTCCTCTGTGAGCACCAAGTTGATGCCATAGCAACTTCCTTTTTTATGTTGAGCTGACATAAGAACCAGGATGAACATTGTGGCCAAGGGCATGTACAGAAATTCAAGGAGAGAAAGGAAGCCAAGGTGCTCATCGCTCATTGGGGAAATAATGGTTTAAAAGTTCCCAGAACATGATCTCTGTGTTCCTTCCACTTCATTATTCCTCAAGGAAAAAGATAAATCCCTTCTCTTACAGGCACATAAACTGAGGCACAGTTAAAGCAAGGCACAAGCTTAACTGTGTTCCCTAAATGAGTCTTGATCTGAGAACTGAGTGCTGGGTGTCTGTTTTCACCAGCTTCATGCTGACTGCTAGCTCATGATAAGGAGAGAGTTCATATCTTTGTCATGGCCATATCTCATCTGGTCCCACACTGAAGTAAGAAGAACAAGACTGTAGTGAACTTCTGGGAGGGGGACACATATCCAAAAGTCTTTTACAATTCATGAGCTGAAAACAGGAGTGGTATTTCCATTTATTTTAGAATTATCATCTGAGCTGATTAAAGTGGTTATCAACTTCTGTTATTCTTTACATGTCGTTTTTGTTTCACATTTCCAGTTTTTTTTCCGAGTGCACTGCATAAATTATTGAAACATTATTTTATTTATCCATCCCCCTGTGACAGAAATAGGTTCTCTGAAAGCAAATCTTGCGCTAATCAGTTTTATTTTTCTTGGTTTCTCTCCTCAATATTGCCACTGCTTTTGAGTTAGTGAATAAGTAACACTAGTTTTCTTTTGTGAAGAACAAAAAGCACTGTGGACTGATAAATATAGGATGCTAAATTAAAGGTTATTCCAAAATACATCTTTGGTGGCTAGGAAACAATAGACTTGTAAAAATTTTAGTGAGCTGCATGGGAAAAGAAGATAATATGCTGAAGTTAGGATGAGGATTGTCTAGACCCCAGCAGCCCTGCTTTCCATTGAGACCTAACCTCAGCACAAAAATTTCTTGGTTCACAACTACCTCCAGAATTGGCCATCAAGAATGAGACAGTGAAATAAGCAAGCCCCAGGGTGCTGAAATGTGGGCTTCGGTTTATATCTTATATAAAAGCAGCAGAAAAGTATTGTCTGTTCCTACCCTGTATTCAATTTTTTTACACACTAATATATCAATACAAAGCACTGTTACAGAAGAACACCCTTAAAATGTTGCTTTTTTGTCTTTTTGAGTGCTAAGTGTACCATCTCAATTATAAGCAAAATAAAATTAAACAATTATATGTACACAGTCTCCTACTAGAGGCAAATAGCATAATCAAGATTCATGTAAATGTGGCACAACTTGCTTAGTTAGTAAGGGTTCTAAACTCCAGCTAACTACCTGTATTTTAAAATTAGCTCTGCTCAAAATATCTTGAGCAATACTATTAAAGAGTCAAGTGACGTTTAGAATGCTAGCAGGACTGTTCTGATTTTGAAGAACATTTTCAAATAAAATGAATTTTAAACAGTTCAAAACGTTGCAATTTCTCACCTGCACATATGGCTTATGACAAATTTGAATACTGAGTGTTATCTGAATCTTAAACTCTGAACCAGTGTATACAAATACAGTTGGGGGGTTGGGCACTGCAGTCAAATCTATTTGCTTCTCAGGCTAAAATCATTTGAACAGTTATTATTTTTCTGCCTTTCCCTCCCTTGATTCTACATTCATAGTTCCCCCAAATGACACAAAATTATATATTGAATTTTTCCTCCCATGTTACAAAAAAAACCAAACTGGACTGAACCCATTAACCAGGAGACTTAATGCACATCATCCTTTTTGACAAAATTTACTGTATGTTGCCGATCTTTGCAGATCATTACAGAAATTTAAACATAGCTTGTCTTTACTAAAGGTAAGAAAATGAAAACATTTTTTCTGTGTTCTACTCATATAATGTGAAATATCTCAGTTACCAGGGATTAAATCTACATGGCATTCTTATAAAATACAGCACAATCTATTTCCATAAATGCAGAAATGACCATATTTATCTAACATTGCTGAAGCTTTCCAGATTTGACGTAAAAAGCTGCAGCTCTAATATTAGATTTAAATAGTGCAAATTACAGCACAAGTTAAATAACTATTCCCTTGTGTATTTATAGCATTAGGTTCTGAACTTGCTGTCCTGCATATTTTTCACATAGTCATTTTAAAAAGTTCTCAGTCCCTTCACTAATACTTTATTATTAATAATAATTAACATATAGTTACTGTTGTCACACTGAAGATGACTTACAAATCTTGTTTTGCTAATAAATGTGACAGAAAGGTTTATTCTTTTAAGACATTCCTATGACAAATACTTTTTCAATTAAATGGTTTCTTTTGGTAATTTAAATAGATGTTTTCCTTTTTATTTTTTTTCTAGATACACATGCTTAATTTAGAAAGCAAAAAGCTAAATTAAAACTATTTGCATCAAAATAGGGAAAGATATCATTCCAGTCTGATTTGCCAATTACATTTTACAGAACATTTGTAAGTAGTTGCTATCCTTTTTATTTGAACAATTCTGAGGCAATTTTTTTAGGGAATACAAATATTTCATGGAGATGAATGGTACACATAGCAACACAAACACGCAGCAGCAAAAAGTAGTAAGTCAGCATTTCCAAACTTAAGCCTGGGAAACTTATACAAGTCCACATAAAAAATAGATAGCCATTGTTGTTTGCAAGGTTGATACAGCTCCGGACCCAAAAGCTGGCCAGCACTCATGTAGGCAGCAGAGCACAATAGTGGGGTTCTCCATTGCAGGTTTTGGGTGCAAACTCTGCCTGGCTGGACTCAGCATTTGTCTCTGGTTTACAGCTAAAACTATTTCTGTGTGTTGAGCAAACTGATTTATCTGATTACTGAAGGCCTAGAGAGTCATCTCCCGGGAGAGAATGCATATCCATGTGCTGGCATATCTCATGGTCACTGCTGAAAAGGGAATAAGGATTTCCAGGATCAACCTGAGGCGCTTTAACAGTCCAACATGTGTTTTTGTATACAAAATTTCACTGATCCTTGCCCAGGTTTATCTGCAGTTGCAGAAGGATTACTGCATCTTTTTCTGGGATCCCCAGCAAAGGCAGGAGTTGGACCTGTTGGAGTGAGTCCAGAGGATGGCCACCAAATTGATTAGAGGGATGGAGGACCTCTTTTATGAGGAAAGATTGAGGGAATTGGGATTGTTCAGCCCAGAAAGGAGAAAGCTTCAGAGTGACCTAATTACAGCCTTGCAGTACCTGAAGAGAGCCAACAAAATGAAAGAGTGCATGTCAGAATTAGGAAGAGATTCTGTACTTTGAGGGTGGTGCAGGAATGCGACAGGTTTTCCAGAGAAATTGTAGATGTTTCATCCCTGGAAGTGTTCAAGGTCAAGTTGGATGGAGCTCTTAGCAATCTGGTCTAATGAAAGCTGTCCCTGCCCACAGCAGGGAGAATAGAACTAACTCATCCTTAAGGTCCCTGCCAACCCAGGCTATTCTATCATTTGTGTACTCACCCTGCCTACTATAGCTAGAAGAATAGCAAATAAAACCAGTAAACAATAGTTGCCTGCACAAGAGAAAGTAACAAACAGTTCCTCCAGGCTGAAACTTCAATGATATGGCAACACCTAGGGAGAAATGTACTAAGTTCTGTTTCTTGGGAAAAAGACAGTCTGAAACGTCTGAAATGTCACTGGCTTGTAGGCATTTTGTTGCTTTCCTACGCAACACAAAATTTTGGGTTTTCCCTTCATCCACATTTCCCTTTGAGACAGAGCATTTAAAATCTAAATTTACTTAATTAGAAACTCTAAAATAGTTATCCTAAAGAAGTACTTTCAGAAGTGCATTTATGCATCAAGTTTTCTGTAATTAATATCTATATATTGCAGTACTAAATAAATGATATTCTGCTTGAAATATTGCAGAGAAAAGTTTCTCTAGCTGGTTTTATTGGGTTAGCAGCTTTTGTCTGTATACCTCTGTAGATGAATACAGGAGCAACTTAACAAAGATAAGTGGATGGGCTACACATTCTGCTGATCTTTACTGTTATTAACCATTCTGAAGTCAGAGTCAGTTTTCAGTGGTAAATCATCCTTAATCTTTTATACACGAATGGTGTAAAGATACATTTTTTTTTCCCCCAGGAAAAATATTCCCCACATTTAAGAAAACCTAGCAGATGGGTAACAGATGAGTTACATGAAAGGACACACACAGGCCCTTTCTCACTGCCCACAAGCCAGCAGCCCTGGTGAGCCAGTGTTCATCCTCAACCTTTCAAAAGTAATGCATTTCTGAAGTGCAACACAGAAGTTTGACGAAAGAAACACCAGCAGAACAATGTCTGTCACCTCTCAACTAATGGAAATATATAAAGGGAATATAAAGTATTTAACTTCCTACAAAAAGGCTGGCTTATTTGGAACACCTACAGGGAACCACACAGTGAAGCATTTGTAATAGTCAAACACAGAAGCTTAAGGTGTAGGGAAAGGAAATGGTCCATGAAAGAGTGGTCTACAGAGTTAAATTCCTAAACTAGGCTCACCTTGCAGCCAATTTTGAAAACAGATTTCAGGTCAAGAAATAGTAGGGAATGAGTTTAAGTGAATGTCAAACCCGCTAACTCTTCCCCACAAGAGGAGAAAAAGTAATTCATGAAATCAGCAAAGGATTAAGGCAATTTAGGTACCTCTACACAGCTAAAGAAAAGCGGTTCAGAATGTGTCCTTGGGCACTAGAACCCTTATAATCCACACTCACTGATAATTATCTCACCTTTGGGTTTTGTTTTAGACCCTCATCTCACTTTTCAGGAGGCAACCATGGCCTGAGTATAAGGATAATCCCCCAAATGGACCATTGCCAAACAGTGGTATGGACAAGAGCATCTCATATTCAGCATTCCCCATCCTACAAAGTCCACCAGAATTATTCTGAGAATGTTCATGCCTGAAAGCCTCTTTACGTAGTTTAGTTGTACCATTCCTCCCCCTCTTCAAGCACATAGAGATCTCTCCCTGCTTGGTCCACCACTCTCTCCTGAAGATAATCTATTAAAAAAAATTCACCACCTCTGTCAAAAGGGCTGGAGGTCAGTCCATGTGTACAAGTGCCCCCACTCCAGAGCAGAATGTCTCAGATCTTTCCAAGTTTCCTCGGCAGAAAATCCTAGGTTACTGCAGCTGTTGAGACAACCAAGCACTGAAACAGGGTAGACACAGACTCCATCAGAAAGTTTCTGCTGTCTAACTGAAGGAGGATAATGAGGCTGGCTTTGAACAGATCTCTTATCTTAAACGACCATTATTTCTAAGGCTATGTCTTCACTCAAGAATTAAAACTTTTAAATTTGCTTTCTTTTCCTAGAGTCACTCGGGCTCACGCATGACCATTGTCATACTGCCAACATCACATCCAAGATGATACATGCACTAGTTCAATACATCCATGATATCACTACTGTTTCCCTAAGAAATCAGTACAGGTACTAAAAGGGAAAAGGTATTACCCAGATAGGATCTACCTATTCAAATACACTTGGTTTTTGATTCAAAACAACTTTCAGGTGTCAGTGCAAAACGAGCCTTTCTGTATAGCTCGTTGGCAAAAGATAAGCAAGAACTCTGGTGGTGATTTGTTAGTAATTTTGATTAAATTTAGTGTAGTCACATGGTTGCTGTTTCATTTTTATCCATGGATAATTATGGAGTCTGCTCATTTTATGAGATGTATTTTTAAGAGTTTATCAGTGGCTTGGGATGAGTGCTCTTTTGTTTAGTGATGTATAAATTTGAATAATAATAAATAGCAAAGTGAAAGAGAATGAGGGAAGGGAGGAGACTGAAGTCTGGGAAGATGCTTTGCTATGTATGTCTGTTGCATTTGATCACAGCATAGATGATACAGCAGCGGCCATTATAGAAAGCCCTAACATAAATTGGATTAGATAAATATTGTCATGTATTAACTGCACATTTTACTGGAGTATATTGATGTTTTCAGTCAAAGGCTCATGATATTAGCATACATTTAATGATCAGTCACTTCTCTTTACACAATTCGAATGTTTTGTCAAGCAGACACCAGGAAACAAGACTGTGACACTGTACTGTTGTGCTGCCTTACAGCTACATATGGGTTCACTCTGGCTCTCCCATGTTGTGTCATGTTAGCCTCACACTGTGGGGCCTCACTCTGCTCTTCCATGGAGCAGCTTAAGATACAGTCACCCTCCAGACTGACGTTTCTCAATGAAAGACTATGGTGGGGAACCGTATTACTTTATTGGATCACTAGTATGTTCACCTAGGCGCTTGCAGGATTTTGCACTCACTTTCATGGAAAGATAGAGACAGGACTTCCTCTCTCATATATTAAAAGAAGTATTATTAAAAAAATTGTTCCTATTCAAAATGAAGCAAACAACTGAATTCACCACAAAGTTAAATTAGGAGAGAGATTTGGGATTGACTATCAGTGTTAAAATATATTGACTTGAAAAATTTTGATGTCTTAAAAGAAATCTTCCTAATCATACAAAAATTCAAAGAAAAGAAGTTATGCAAAAATGAAGAAAGCCTAAATGGATTAGTTAACATTGAAGAAACCAGGAAGAAACTCCCCTTCCCTTCAGACAAAATATCACTAAACCAAGACATTCCTATGGAAAAGCCTGACTTTGACAAAGCTGAATTTTCCTCTGGTAAAAGATCACATAGGGAATTTTTTTCATGACCAATATAAATCAGTAACAAAGTGTTCTCTTTCAGGTTCCTATGGTACATTTGAGAAAAGTTTTGTTTCTTTTACGACAGTGTGAGGCCAAGTGGTTTGCAACTGTTTTGTAGTATCACTCAGCACAATTAAATCATTTACTAATGAGTGCATATGTCAGGCACTTACTTGGGTTATATTATGGACTTGTGCTGTGGGTCTGTGTTTTGTACCAGAGCAGTGCAAGCTGTGTTTCAGTACTGTTGCATATGTTTGACTGTGGTTGGCTGGTTGTAGGTGCTCGCATCTGGTCTGGGGTGGGCACCCAGCTGTGGTGAGCAGCACCAGCACTGTACTGCCTGCGAGGCTGAGTACAACCTGCTTCTGCTTTTATGTATAAACATGCAACATGCCACCACATTTTGTAGCTATGCTGAACGGCTTTAATATATGTTATGACAATGTTGTATTGTGCTCAGTATTATTGCTGCTTGCTCTGTACTGTAGGCATGAATTTAGCTGTGTGATTATGCTATAATATCACTGCACTCCGCTTTGCCCAGTTGTGCCAGGCTTACATTGTATTATAATAATGTTGACAGCATTGAATGGCAGTGCTCGGCACTTTGCAGTTCTGCTGTATTCATGTAAGGTGGTGTTGGGGCTTTGTGCAATGCGTTGCCAGGCTGGGCAAGGGTAGCTTGGAGGGCTCCTCACTTGCCTTATGGGGATGTGCAGAATTAATGTTATGTAATCTGCATTTCGTGGTGTTTTTTGCATTAGTGCTGTGTGGTCTCTGCTGCTTGATTGTCGGGTATTAATGTCAAAATCTTCCATGATCTACTGCCATGTGGTTGTGTTGTAGACTCTGATAAATCACAGCTTTTCTTAATAATGTAGAATTTTAAGAGACAACAAAATGTATAGGAATTGTTTTATATTAAAAATGCAGCATAATTGTATAATTACAATATTTGCATCATGCTAAACAGATTGGCTGGGTTGTTTCAAATTCTTTAAAGTCAGGGTGGCACCAGGCCTACAGTATTTCTAAACTGTTTTTGCCGTCTGCAATTGTATAATGAAACACCACAAATTTTACCCAGCAATACTTGTGCTTTCTAAGTGCTGCATTATGAGCATAAAATTACCAAATGTACTGAACCCACTTACCAACACTGAACTAAAATCCCTTCTCTCTCACCCACAAATTAAGTCTCCACAGATCCTTTTCTACAACATTGAAAAAGTAAATACATACATATATATATATATATATTTTTACTATCATTTTAAGAAATTAGAAGGAAACCCACACAGTAGTTTAGCAGTTAATTTACAACAGTACAGCCTCTCGAGTAAGTATGTAAAATAAGCGCACATCATTTATTTCCCTCATTTGAAATCCCTGCTCCCCGACACACAGACAGACAGACTCATACACACAGATCACTACAGCCCAAATTGGACATCAGAGAAGAAACTAGGACTTCTTTGCTATCATCTGTGATTGCCCTGAGGGTTGAGGAGTGGCCAATTTACAGCATGAATATAGTCTAGGGATACATGAATCATGAATCATGTTTGATGTATGGAAAGGCACAGTCATTCTGAAAGGCTGCAAATGCAGTCATCTGCTTTTTAAGTGAAAAAAAAAATGCTTGCAAAACAAAAACAACAACAAAACCAGAGAGATTAAATACCTGGGAAATATTATTTAAAAGACACCATCTTTCCTTTTTTTTTTTTTTTTTAATTGGGTTGGAAGGGGTTACTTCATTATGCAGCAAATTAGAAAATTCATAATTTATCATTGCACCCAGTCGAAATGCCACCCAACTGAGTCGCACCCCTGTGAAAACCATCACATAGTAACAAACTGTCAAAGCCTGCTGCAGCCGACGGGCAAAATTAATATGCAAATGTATGCAAGAAATTAAAAAGCAGAATTACCCAGGCAAATGAGGTAGCTATACTTGAATTGTTAGAATTATGAATAATTACTGCGAATTTTCTGCTCCTAATATAACTTGTTTTTTGATAAACAAAGACTTAATTATCGAGATGCGCTGGAGAATTTCCGTGGCGCTCATTAATCTTGCAAAAAAAACAAGTCCCTGGTGCCCAAACCGTAATGAAGAGCACGTGCCCTGAATCTTCAGAAAGATCAGAGGCACCAGGGTGCCAGGGCTGGAGAAAAAAAATGACAGTGCCAATGTCCCCTCCTGTACCCTGGAGTGTCATAACGTCTTCCACTAACTATCAAAGGGACTTATTTATGCCAGCAGCTGAGCTATAAGTCCAATTTATGATGCCTTAAGCAGTGGTGAAATGATCTGTTGATGTGCTATGGAAATGCCATCTTGCAGTAGCTCGATTTGGTCCCAGTGATACCAACACGATGAGGACCCTCCGCTCCTCTGCTAATGGATGCAGCATGACAGACCATAATACACAAGAGAGACAATCTTTTAGGACCAGTCTCAATGGTCCTCCATTAATCTTGGTTCTGCAGTGCTATGGTGTCCATGGGAACAAGGGCATTATCATAAGCACTGGTTTTAAATGTTCCCATTAGGGATTGCAATACAGAGGAGAGATGCATGGGGTGAGAGGGCTAGGGGAGACAGTCCACTATTAGTTTACACCATTTTTTATGACCTGGATTCAAACCATAATGGGTGGCTCAGAGAATTTTCTCTTCCTAAATAACATAAAGAAAACAACAAAGAAGGAAGCAGCAAAGTGTACAGCGCAGTGCAGTGCTGCATGTTCGTCTTCTCTGTTTTTACAGCTAGAAAATCAGCTTGGCCCTGGTGGGCTGAGATAATTTACCATGAGAAAGCAAAGGGAAAATAACCCCAGGTACTCTCAGCACAGACCAAATCGAGCCCGCTGTGAGCTTATTATTACTTAAAAACTGGCATCTAAGTGGAAATGACTGACTCTCTGTCATTATCCCTATTACCACCATGATAAACCCAAGCAGATGATAAGGCAAAATTACAAAACATCAGTTCTGGAGCTCAGAAGCTACTTCAGAATCTCAACACAGACTGCATTTTCAAATGCTTCCCTCTCTACACTCAAGTCCCCAAATTTCCTGATGCCTTGACAGAACCATTTCACTGCATAAGCAAATTGTCACCTTTTAAACCAGGGCATCTGTCATTTTTATACAAGGGTCTTCCATTCAGTCATTCTTACTCTTAATCCTCCAATTTCTCTACACATGCAGAGCAGCCACAGCACTGTAATGTTTGAAATTTCACTCTCACAGCCTGCATTACACTCAGAAAGGGCAAGGATGGGGTGACAACTGCCTCAAAATTGACAGAAAGTATACCCTTCCTGACCGCTGGGCTTTATTTCTTGATCAGCAGGAAGAGCAACTTGCCTGGGGAGGAATGGTACTTCAGAGTGAGAAGAGGGGAGCAAACAGACTAGAAGAAGGTGCTCCCAATATCATCTACCCTCCTCTCACCCTTCACATTACTGTGGCCAAGAGAAGCGTATTTTCCCCACATATTCCTAATATCTCCTTCCTTAGCCTCTCCCTACAGAGAGGCACATCAGCATGGAGTGCTGCAGACTTCTCTAGTGGCTTCTCCCTGGTACAACAAAGCTGGAGGGGACCCAGAAACAAAGTGTTGCCTAGATCTGAGAATGTTGCATTTGGCTTAGCAGGCTGATAATTCACTTCACTGGTTGTCTGTTAAAAAAGAGGGCTATTATAAAAGGAGCAGTAATTGTTTCTGACATGGTTGCCTACCTCCATGCTTCTCAGAGAACAGGACAGCTGCTAAAGTTCTTACCAATATAAACTTTCAATTTCCTCCAAGGGATGGGGGAGTTTAATTTTCCAGTCCTGATAGTACCAAGGCAAGGTTCATACAAAGCTTTTCCCAGTTACAAATAGTGGTGTCATAGCCCTCATAATGACTGTCAGCACCTTGAGCTGAGCCATGCATCCCAATACCTGATGATGCGTTGCAACCAAAGTAGCTGTCATCTCCCTCTGTTTCAAATCATGGGTTAAGCAGGATCATGAACTTACAGATACAAAACCTCCTCAGCTGATGGTCACAATGTCTCAGTTTTTTTACAGTGATGAAACTTCAGGAGGGATAATCCCATATGATATCACCTCATGCAAAAGCCTCCAAGTAACCGAATTTCCTTCAAGATGTGTTTCTTTTTTTACCAGAACACTTCAGTACAAATCAGAGCCTTTTCTCTGTCTCCTTTATTCACATGCATTTAATCATTTACGAGAGGAGAAAAAGATGAGGCTTGAAGTTAATTTCCTTTTCTTCTACTTTAGAGTTGGAAAAGCCCATATTAAAACTGCAGATTGTGTTGGGAGAAATAATTTGCCTGTTCAAGAAGTCCAGGAAAAGTTTCAGGAAAGAAAAACAATTTGCACACAGTTAAGTGTTTATGGCAATGCGAAAATCTACCTTACTACAGAGTTCATACAACACCTGCAGAGGAATGGAGCTGGAGTGTGGAGAATAAGTTGTCCACTGGTTAATCCTACAAGGAACACAATAAATCCTAGTTCAGACTCCACCTAATAATACTTTGTATTTACAGTTGTTTATTACTTTGAGTCATATTTTGCACAACAGAAACTGACATGAGGAAAGGCTTCAGTAATTCACTGCAAGTCACTGCCACAACAATTTTTTGACCCTTTATTAGAGGCTCAAGCTTCAGGCTGACTGTCCCAGTCACCAAAAGGTGGAAGAAAAACAAGTGTGCAAAATAGAAATAATTATCATTGGTGGCCAAAGATTGCATGGGTTAGATATTTTACAACCAGCCTTTGGTCTTAGTGAAATGGAGTCAGGATATAAAACATCCTCTGCAAAGGCTTGTGGCACCAGTTGCAAAAAGAACTCCTGTCCTCTTTCCCATGTTGCCACATCTTGGCAACATACCAGAAAAAAAATCTACATATCTATGTATATATGTTTGTGTTTCCATGCAGATGTATATGAATGCATGTATGTTCCTGGCAGATACGGGTGCATAAGGAAGGGTGGGCACAGATAATAGAAGAGGGATTCTCAAAATGATTATGTCCCATTTGCAAGTCATTGCAACAGGACCTGGCTCAAAAACCAGAGGAATTACTTTCAGGTAGAACAGACTGAGATTGTGAGAAGGTAAGCAAAGATTTCAGGTCCATATGGACAGGTTACCACTCGAGTTTATACAACTCCAAGCATCAAATAAAGAAATGTAAATATTTTCAATTTAGGTCAGTATGATACTGTGACAGAGCAGCACATATACCGTGTGCACCTTTCTGACACAACAGTTGTTCAGCTTGCTACACAAATCCCAAAGGAGACTAATAATTTACTGTACTTAAAAAAAATATTTTAGGGTAGAAGAGCTGTAATTCTAGTTGTCAGCTTGAGGGCCTTTACAGTAATGAAAAGGGAGGAAAATATACTTGGATTATTCCTAGTGACCCACATACCACAAAACATCTGCTGACAACATGGTTGGCTTCTTGCCCAAGTTCAACTATGAGCTGTCTCCAGCTGATCATCTTTGCCCTCACCATAATCTGGAGAGTCCACAGCAAGCAATGGAGATAGTCAGGGTTGCAAAAAGCAATTTGACCAGTTGAATAAGCACAAACTTGCATACAAATGAACACACATACTGCTAACATAAATATGACCTTAAAAAAAAAAAAAAAACCAACCAGCAGAAAAAAAAAATATACAGAAAAAAAAAAAAAAAAAAAAAAAAAAAAAAAAAGAAATCACTATCATCAAATACAGTCTTCGGATTACGATTCTTTAGGTAGGAAGAATTCATTTGTGTTTAGCATGGACCTTTGTGTTTGCAAATCTCTTGCTGTTTAAAATTTTAGGTCTTGGAGATATGCATGCACAATATGATTAGACAAAGTGCTGGAAACATTTAAAAAGCCCCAACAAATACCTTTTGTACTGTTTAGTTCAACCACGATATTTAGTACAGAATTACCCTGTGGTAGAGATAAAAACAATATTTCTAGAAGCATTTGTGTTCCATCCTTCTATTTATTGAAATGGCTGTCATGCAAACACATTGATGTAACTTGAATGTCTACCTCCCTTTTCATTGTTTACGTTTTTGGGGTTCACTTTGGTTTAGTTTGGGGGGGCTTTTTACTAATTTTTTTTATTCAAATTAGTTATTAGTCCCAACTTCCAAGTTCCTTGTGTTTTCTTTGGCAGCTAGGGAAGGCTCCTGACTGGACCTGATGTTTGTGAACAGAGAAGGACTGTGAGATGTGATAATTGGAGGCCATCTTGCACATAGTGATCACAAAATTGTGAGTTTTTGCTACTTGGAGAAACAAGGAAGGGGGTCAGCAGAACTCCTACCTTGGACTTCCAGAGGGTTGGCCTGTTTAAGAGACTGGTTGAGGGGAATCCCTGGGCAGTCAGTTATGAAGGGCAAAGGATTTGGGTAGGTTGGACATTCTTCAAGAGGGAAATCCTAAAGCTGCAGGAGCAGACCATTATATTCCAGAAGACCAGCCAGCAGGGAAGAAGATCAGCCTGAATGAACAGAGACCTATGGCTGGAAGTCAGGAAAAACAAAAAGGTTTATGCCCTTTAGAAAGGGCAGGACACTCAGAAGGTCTACAAGGATGTCATGAGGTTATGCAGGGCAAAGATTAGAAGAGCCAAATCCCAATTAGAACTTATCTGGCTACTGCTACAAAAGACAACTAAAAATGCTTGTATAAGTACGTTGGCAACAAAAGGAGAATCTCCGTTCATTATTGGATGTTGAAGGAAAAGTGAAGATGAGGAAAAGGCTCAGATACTTAATGATTTCTTTGCCTCAGTCTTTAATAGTAAGACAAGTTGTTCTGAGGGTACTAAGTCCCCTGAGCTGGAAGGCAGATGAGGAGCAGAAGGAAGCACCTAAAGTCAAGAAAAAGGTGATCAGTGACTTGCTAAATCACTTAGACACACACAGATCCATGAGGAAGGATGGGATCCATCCAAGGGTACCTAGGGAGCTGGCAGAAGTGCTCACTGAGCCACTTTTCATCATTTACCGGTAGTTCTGATTAACCGGGAAGGTTTGAGGTGACAGGAAGTCGGCAAATGTGACACGATCTACAAAAAGGCCCAGAAGAAGGATTCAGGGAACTACAGACCTATCAGTCTGATATTGGTGTCAGAAGCAGATCATCATCAGACAACCAGGAGAGGAGGCCCAGCCAGCCTGGGTTTGTGAAAGGCAGGTCCTGCTTGACCAGCCTGATCTCTTTCTATGACAAGGTGACCTGCTTAGTGGATGAAAGAAAAACTGTGGATATTGTCTACCTGGATCAACACATCATTATTCTAGAGAAACTGGTTGCTTGTGGTTTGGACTGGTGCACTATTCACTGGGTAAAAGTCTGGCTGGATGGCTGGGCCCAAAGAGCAATGGTGAATGTATGCAGCCGGTGGCCTGTCAGTAGTGGTGCTCCCCATGGCTCAGTATTATGGCCAATTCTGTTTGATATCTTTATCAATGATCTAGATGATGGGACCGACGGCACCCTCAGGCAGTTTGCCAAGTTGAGTGGGAGTGTTGATCTACAGGGGAATAGGAATGCTTTGCAGCGGGATCTGGACAGGCTCGATCAAAGGCTGATGCTAATTGTATGATGTCCAACAGAGCCAAGTGCTGGGTCCTACACCTGGGTCACAATAGCTCAATGCAGTGCTACAGGCTTGGGGCAGAGTGGTTGGAAAGCTGACTGTTAGAAAGGGATCTGGAGGTGCTGGTCAACAGCAGCTGAACATGAGCCAGCAGTGTGCACCAGTGTCCAAGAAAGCCAATGGCATCCTGGCCTGTATTGGAAACAGTGTGGCCAGCAGGACCGGGGAAGTGATTGTTCCCCTGTACTCAGCACTTGTGAAGCCACACCTGGAATCCTCTGTTCAGTTTTGGCTGTTTCACTACAAAAAGACATTGAGGTGCTGGAGCATGTCCAGAGAAGGACAACAGAGCTGGGAAAGGGGCTGGATCGCAAGTCTTATGAGGAGAAGCTGAAGGAGCTGGGGACGTTTAGCCTGGAGAAAAGGAGAATCAGAGGACCTTATCAGTCTCCACAGCTAGGTGAAAGGTGGTTTGTCTCCTCTCCCAGATAACAAGCAATAAGACAAGAGGAAATGGCCTCAAGTTGCACCAAGGAAGGTTTAGATTGGATATTAGGAAACATTTTTCACTGAAAGGATTTTGAAGGATTGGCACAGGCTGCCTAAGAAAGTGGTGGAATCCCCATCCTTGGGAGTATTTAAAAGATGCGTAGATGTGGCACTTAGGGACACGATTTGGTGTTCAGTTTGGAAGTATTAGACTTATGGTTGGACTCAAAGATTTTACAGGTCCTATTCTATTCTATTCTATTCTATTCTATTCTATTCTATTCTATTCTATTCTATTCTATTCTATTCTATTCTATTTTATTCTATTCTATTCTATCCTTTGTTTCTACATTCAGGTATTCATTTCCCTTTTTAAACTCAACAGGCTGCTTAGAACACAGCCATAATCGTACCTGACATTGTTCAAATTAATAATCATTCATTTATGATCATAAGGGGGGGTTTTTTGCACCTTATATTAAAGATGTAAGAAACGTTGTTATATAATTCAGAAAGCTATACAGCAGTCTCTCATTTTAGTGTTTTAGTGTAATGTTTGTTATTCTCTTGTACTTCTAAATACTATGACTATTGTTTTTGTTTAATAAAGGACAAAGAATACTGAGATTTGAGGGGAGGAGAGGGTGCTCAGCCACCTCTCAATAAAGTCTTTCCTGGGCCAACAGAAAACCTTGAAGATTCATCTGAAATTACTGAACAGACATTGCCTGCACTTCAGTGAGAGCTTGTTACATACAAACTCTTTGGATGATTTAAAATACAAGTATATAGAAATGTAACAGAAAAACATAACAACAAGCGACAGAAAACATGATCCCTTAGGTGCCGTAGCTGCAGGCCTAGTGGCAGATGACACTGCAAAATGGCTTCAAGATGGGATATTTACAAAATGAGAATTTTACTCTGCTAATCACAAGGTTTTAATAATAGATCTTCCTTTTTAATTGAAATCTAAGCACCAGCTCACATTTTAAGACATTACCTTTGTTAAAGTCTGTAAGAAACTTTTAATAATATTTTTCCATTTCTAAACCTGACTTCATATCTGACAGTTTCAGAATTGCCTTAGCTCTACTGAATATACTAGACACAGAACTCCTTATTTGAGTAATTCTAATAATTTTTAGTCATTGTTATTTTTTAACATATATTATTATAGCAGACTAAATATTATTTATAGATTTAAATTGTGTCCTGTTTGGATTGTACAATCACAGGACTAACGTGGCTATCATTATTATCATATTGTTTTATCCTGCTCTTAAAATTAAAATCCATTCTTGTCTTTAAATGTTTTATTGTATTTGTCTTTCTTGCTTTGCATTGCACAGTCCATGATTAATTCTTTTAGCCAAGTGCATATGGCCTGCTTGGCTATCATCCATTATCTTCATCATCGTTGCCTCAAAATGAGCACTTTATTATTACCTTTTTCATCTTTCCAATTACCAGATGTGCTTTTGCTTTCCCTTACTTTTCCTACTAGACTGAGATCTACATTTAGAGTAAAAGTCCCAGCTCATTAGTCATTGAAGATTAAGTGATTTTTCCCTGGCTAAATACAGAAAATTTGAGGGTCAGCCCCAGTGTTATAGAAATAGGTAACTTCTGAAAAACAGAATCACGAATGTCTGGTTGTACCTCTAGAAAGAAAGCTTCGTTTAGTGTCAAAAAATTGGTAGTTTAGTAGAGGATCAGATTTAGATAAAAGGAAAATTCCTTCTTCAGATCCTGTAACTACATTTGATTCTAGTATCTCTCTGAAGTCTCAGAGGTCTTATTTAAGCTGAGGTTTGCCCATTCCTGCCTATCCTATACCTGTGATTTCCTGGAATGCATTCCCCTTTGACTCTCAATTAAAAAAAAAAATAATTAAAAAAAAAAAAAATGAAAAGGTCATGAAAAAAGTCTATTAAGGGCTGACAGCAGATTCTCTCACTGCAAGAAGCCTCTTGCAAGGTTTCTATCCAAATTTTTCAGGTGTAGACAACATAGTCAGGTTCAGTGCGCTAGCACCTAAACATTTCTCTGACTGCATTCAAACTCCTAGCTGCTAAACATTCATTTAGTCCCAAGGTTAGCTGAGCTAAATGTGACATACAGTAAAAAACCTTGACAGAGCACAGATAATATATTTTTTTGTTCATTTCATTCCTATCATTTAAAGAACTATACCCACCTATCCATCTAACACCTCAGTCCACTCTAGTATTATTTCTCTTCCATCCAGTATTATTTCTCCAAGTGTCTTAAACACAGTTAGAGTATTCTTTTTTTGTTGTTGCTTTTTGGTTGGTATTTTTATACTCCCATTATTGAACATTTTAAAAAATCACTGGAGAAATATTTCATATAATGCCACAAACTCTTCTTATGACTTAGATATTTCTAAATGCCCATGATTTCTTTCCATATAAGGTCTTTGATTAAAAAAAAAAAATAAATAAGGGAATATCTCACACTTAAACCTTTGTACTATAAATCTGTTTCTAGGGAAGAACTTACTCATTGCCCTACAAAGCAATGTTGAAACCAGACCTGTGCATGACCTGGGGATACATAAGGGAAATGTTATAAGATAAGTAAGAGAGGAAGCTGGCAGACAAAAACACTCTAGCTTCTGTTTTTTGACCTAAGTATGCTGCTCTGGGCATTTTAGAAAAATCTGTTAATAATCACTGTGAAGGAGGAAGAAAACACTGCAACGCAATAAAATCCCATAAAGCAGAGGGAGAATATGGCTGAAATGTTCACAAGTGATTAACACTACAAGTTTCAAATCTCCCTCAATAATCTGATTTTCAAGGGACAGGAATCTATTTCCCAAAGTTTGGATGTCTGAATAAAGTCAAGCAGAGCACAAACAATGGAAGTCCTCTGATCCACCTTTGAAAGTTTTATAGTCCAGGGTAGGTCAGAGGAACTGTTGAAGTTCCGCCACTAACAAGAAAACTTGCAAGGTTTTTAGTGCTCTGGCACTTAGCCCAAGCTTTTAGAACTATTTTTCAGGAGTGAATTGTTAAAGTAACACTGTATAATTAGCCCATCTTACGCTGACCACAGCCTCTGAAAATCAGATTCTTTAAATTGTCCCTTTTTGAATAACTCAGAATTGAGGCTACCTTCTTCCCCTAAAGAAAAAGCTTTGCTCCTCAGGCAAATTCTTGTCCTTGATCTCTCTCTAGATGTGATGTTTATACCTTTAATCCTCTCTATAGCCTCTTACTTCAGGCACAGTGACATTTACTTCAACAGAGCTCTGCCCAAGTGTTGTGCTGTAGTGACATATCCAGACTTGGTTCTTCTGCGGCTGCAGAAGTAAAAGATGTCCCATATGTATTAAGATGACAGGGCAATGTGTTGAAAACTTTTACATATGAAGAATCTTAAGATACCAGATGAAAAGAGAGCACAGAAATGATAAATGTCATTTATACACTGGCAGATTAATATCATGACAATGTCTGGATTTTCATCTAAACATCACAGGTGAAAGTTTGACAAGTCTGGGATAGTATAGCATGGCTAGTTCTCTCATTTGGGCTGGTATTTTCTTGATCTGCTCTTACCTTAATAAGTCTGCTCTGAGCAGAAGAGCAACCCTGCATCTTTCCTCCTGGCAAAAGATACACAAAATACCTTTTAATCTCAATGAACAGTTTGCATTCTTCGGCTGGAATTTGAAACTTCCTATCGCTAGAATATCCTCTCTATCTTTTGTTACCGAGGTTGTGTTAGCAATGGCAGATTGCCTTTAGTAACCCTTTGTACTGAAGTTTTAGTAACAAAGTGTCTAGATACAAAAATATGCCATTCTACGTTTCGAAGACTTTGTAGCAGAAGAAAACCGAGTGTGTCTTATGAGCATTTAGAATATAGAAAAGCTAAGTGATAAAGTGCACCTTTAACATAATGACAGTAATTCAGTCTCAGACAGTGAATGCTATTATACCCTCTTTTAAAGACTAAAATCAGCCAATTGAAATGACAATTATGATAATCCTCATGTAACGAAGATTATTTTGAAACAAAAATCTTTTTTGTTGTGTGTGCCTGCAAATGTGTGTGTATTTACTGGACCTAAGTACAATTTCAAAATTCTGCTTGGCTGGAAATTCTATACAAATATATTTTCCAATCATTCTGCTGGTTTCAGTTGATACTTAGTGTAAATTCATTTCTCTTTAAAAACAAATCTTAGAATCATTAAGGTTGGAAAATACCTCCAAGATCACCTATAAAGATGGTCTGGTGAAAAACTTACAGCGTACATCGTGGAGAAATGGGCAGCCTTATCAAGATGGTTACTTTGAGCAGTCTTAGAATATGACATGATACTTCCTCCCCAAAGCACCCAGTGCATTTAGCCTGTGTTTTCACTTTCTAAAGCAAGGCATTGTGAGCTTCTAATAAACCAGATGGGTAGCTAAGACTAAGCAGTAGTTCCAGCAAATGTTATTCTAGCTAGGAGTCAGTCCATATATGATAGGTGGCCTGTCATAGTTATCTGAGTTGAAAGAGAACATATTGATCATCTGAATTTAGTTCTTACGTGGGCTAAATATTCAAAGAAATCTGAGGAAGTTAGGCACCTAATCCCTCAAAACTACAACTAAAGTTACAGTTTCTCTTGGAGTCTTTGAAAAATTAGTTCTGTTTTTTACAAAGTAAGGCACCCATGAAAATTGTAGAGCAGAAGCAAAATGATACACAATACAAAGTCACGCATACAGGAAGTTCAAATGAAAAGAAAGATAAGGAAAAGATTTGCTGGGGCAAAGGGTGCGATAAAGCAGGGAATAAGTACAAGATGCCCATAAGCAACTCATGGCCTTCATGGTCTGACATGAATGTTACAGAGAGCTTCTGCCCTATAAAACAGTTCTGACCTAAAATACAAAAAATATTAGTCTTAAGGATACAAAACACATTGGAGAGGTACAGGTATACTTTAGTCAAACAAGGAAGATGATTGCTAGCAAAATGTAACTACACATTTTGTATACTATTTTCTGCCTCAGTTCTGAGTCTGATAATGATACACCTTACCCACCTCCACAAAATACTTTCTAGGAAAATTAATATGTAAATACTGGTAAAGGGTTTTTTTGACCAAGGTTTTCTACTTTCCATTGCTCGGTTCACTTCAAAATAGAAAACTAATGATGAAGCTCACAGAAAATCCCCAAGAGATTCCCTTAAGCCACTTTACAGTTTACCTGTAGTGTTTAGCAATGGTATAGGATGCATTTCTTCTTTGTTGAGAGATGGTAATTAGGATCAGGTGAATTTGTATTTTGCTCACAGAGCTTTATTCATGTGAACTACTCTAAAAGCAGAGTTCATATTAATAAAGCTGGTTATTTCTGGTTAATAAAGATAGTTATTTCTTCTTAGACCTGACCTAGTTCTAATAATTTGCCATTCAAAAGACACAGAACTTAGATCTTTGCAGGAAGTTGTTACAATTCGCTGTGAACAGTGGCCTAAAAGGGTTGCCGTACGCAGTCAAATACATTGGCACAGTAGGGAAATGGGATCTTTTCTAAGGCTATTATTCTAATCATTTCATCTAGTCCCTTGTCCAAATATAATATGCACTGGCACAAAGTTAATTTAATTTTTTTAAATCCCTGCAACAGTACAAAAACCCATGAAAAAGCAGGGTGTCGAACATGTGCTTTTCGAAGTCCTTCATTGCCTGTTAATTGTGCATTGCAATTGTGTCAAAGCGATCTGGATGACACAGCTCCACTGACTGTTTTGTGGTGATGTTTAATAGCTGGAAGGCCAAATGCAGTACCTAGCATTCACTTTAAACACACCTTGGGTACTGAGTAAAGTTTCACATCATGAAACACATTTCAGTCGTGAACAGTTGATTGTACCCTTACACACAATTTTGTTTGGTGTTTTTTGAAACTGTCTTGGCCCTGATCCTGTCAGCAAACTTCACCCTTGCTCTACAAAAGTCCTTAATTCAGTAGTGAGGCTTTCAGCTGGAAAGCTTTTCAGGGGGCCTTCTCAGGTTTGCTTCTGCTGCAGCACAACAGCCCCAAAACTAGCTAGGGAAATTTTGGGCAGATTTTAAAAGTTGGGCCTAAATCCTATAGGCTAAACTCTGCCCTGGTTCTTACATCAGCAATCATACAAGACAACCCACCTGGCTGTCCTTCTTCTCCTGCCTCCACTCTTCATGAAGAAAAAGAGAAAAGTGTTAGTCTTTTTGTCACTGCAGAAAGCTGCATCCTACTTGAAAATATGACATAAGAGATCCACTGAAGCAGACTGAATCACTTCCCTTTTTTAGCTGGGAAGTAGTACTAATGCTGAGAACCCCAAAGATATACATGTGCTCAGCAGTCATTTCAGTGGGACTCAGGTGCTCAGAGCCACCAGCAATCCAAGCCCACGTACTCTCCCAGCATTTTGTCCTCAAGGCTCCTTGCAAACATTAATTATTCCTCACAACATTCCTGAGAGGTATCCCTACCCCTATGGTCCTGAAGGGAAAACTAAGGAAGATAATTAGAGCCTTGTAATGAAGTAACATCTGATGACCTGGAGCCCAATCTGCTATCTGGGTCAATAGATAATGTCCTTGGACTGACTAATTGTAGGCACCTAATTGTATTAACACACAAAAGCAGCATTTCACTCAGTGGCAAAGAAGTGATCGCCCAGCAGCCCTTCCCTCTTGAAAAATTACGTCACCTCAGGCTCTGATTCATGATCCCTGTCAAATTTAACTATGCTAACTTAAGAAACCGCTACTGGTACTCCTGTCACAGCTAAATCTAAACACCCCTACTAAGGAGTGATACAGCAAATATTCTGACTTATTAAGGATGAAATATAACATTGCACATTATCTTGGAAAAACACTGTAAGACCAAGATGGAAAATAGGTAATATATTACCTTCAGCACACGCAAGAAGATGGAACAAGTCACTGCCCATTTCTGCCTCAGTTTCTCTCTTTATTGAAGAAATTGTTAGAAAAGGACTTAATTGAGCAAGTAAGTGTTCAACACAATCCTGAGTTGATGGGCTGAGCATTAATTAGCTGGCCACACAGAACAGTTTTGAAATTCCACCCTTGAATGGGAAATTTTTTCCAAATTTTTTGTGAGAAGAGGAAACTTCACTATCATGCTTAATGCTTAGTACTGCTAGAACTGGTCTAAATAATTTCAGCTGAGTGAATTTTAATTTAGGGATTCTGACAGATTTTATTTCTTTGCTATTATTTTTTACTGAAAAATTTAGTTTGTAAATGTAAAATTTCATGGCAAATGTCAGCAAATTCAAATTTTGACCAAATGAGAAGGTTCCAAAATAGAATTCCTCAGAAACTTGTACTTTTGGGGTTTTGAACATTTATGTTCTGTGAAAAAAGATTGCAATTGTCTGAAGAACTAAATTTCATCAGATAGTTCTTGACAATGATTAAATATATTTTCCTGTAGAGAATATTGGTTCCATTACTATACATTTAATGTTGCAAACAATCTTTTCAGCCTCACATGTTTAGAATTTAGTTTTTTTAATTATTTTCACTTCCTCCCTCACATACTACTGCTGTCTCAGAAGTTCATGTGTATTTTAGTAGCTTTGAAACAATGTTCAGGGACACTTCAAAGAAAGAAAAAGTAAAAAAAAAAACAAAAACCACCAGGCAAAACTCAGATATTATTGTCTGTCTTGTGCTGAAATGCAAAGCAGTTGCAATGCATCAGAAATGCATGCTCTTCCTCCTCTATTACAGGCATTCCTCAGTATAAAAATTCTATTTGAAAATTTAGACAAGCACTACATTCTCTAGTCCTGAGTTTTAACAGAATAACAACATGAATTTTAGGAGCATCAGCATAAACATGAGCGCAGATTGCTGGGGTTTGTGTGCAGCTACATCCATTCTTCAAACTTTTTTAACCTACCTTGTGGCTAATGACCTCAGGTGGGAATATGAGAGTATTGCATTTTAAAAGCAGGAAAGTTACAGGCAGAAGCCAAATGTAGCTTCTTTTGCTGTTCTATATCCTCTGAAGAGACAGACCAAATCAGAAACTTAATCAGAACAACTTCAATTTATTTTTGCTAGAGTTGGACTCAGCAGAACAACAATTGCTTTTAGATTTGCTATCACAGAAGTCTGGCAAAAGCAAAATACAGTGCTGGACAATGACTTCTAAAACATATAGAGAATGAGCACTCTGAAAGTGATCTGTGCTTTTTTTGAGAGGGCTTTTCTTTGTGTTCAGCTTTGACACCACAGCCCTGCCAGAGATGACTGGAGAGGGATCTACACTCACTGTTCTAGCAGCATCTCTCATCCCAGGGGCCCACAGTTACATGAACTTCAGGAGGACTCAGAGCCTCTAAACAGTACCAGCTCCCACTACTGGCCAATGACTACTAATGGCCAGGTTCATCTGCTTCTTCTGCTAAACTTTACCAAGCCAAGAAACTATTGTTTTCAGTTGTTCTGAGATCAGATGTCTTCTAGGCATTGGGAAATAACTCTCTGACTGAGAGATCATCATTAAAGATAGTAAATTTATATTGTATTAAAAATAGTAATAAAAGTCACATAATTTTGCATTCTCATACACTTAAAGAATGTCGATTTATTGAAAAAAATAACAGTCCACTTACATCCAACAGAGTGAGCCAATAATAATGATGTATTTTACAATGTATGAACTTTGCCATGTACTGTAGAGGTATCAAAAAATCAATTCAACTAAATTGACAAGTTTGTCAATGATTGAAACTAATTTGCTTTTTTGCTTTTTTGTGGTACTTCAATAAACTGAATTCCATAGTGTCATATTAATTAACATCCTACTCAAATGGTCTGCATAGATGGAAAACAGCTAAGTTATCCCTGGGCACATTCAGTGCAGGATTTATATTATAAACAGATTAAAACAGTGGAAGGTATTCATACGTAGCCACAAAATATTTACTTATTAATTTAATTACAAAGGTTCTTTGAAGTAATCAAGGTTAAAATTTCCAAAGACAGCAATCATAATGGATTCTCAGCTGGACTCTTGGAGCCCAATGTTTTCCAAAAATACATATTTATGACATTCCAGAAAATCTGTGTCTATCTCATGTAGAATTGCAGTATTTGACCAGAAGCAGGTCATAAGACCCAGTAACTCATTTGTAAAGTAACTAGCACACTAATTAAACTGGAACTCAGAATACATACATCTAGGAACAAAAGTTAAATAGGGAAAAGTCCTTCACAATTTCCAGATATAACCTTGTAGAGATGCTCAATTTATCATTAAAGAGACATAGGTGAAGTTTAGCAGACTGGACTGCAAGTGCTACAAAATGCTACAAAGGTGAAAGGGATCTAGACTTTTAGTTATCATATGCAGCTATATTGTCTTTCTTTTTGTTTTAGGGGAGTTGGTGAATTTAATTTGAAAAACTCTTTGGTTTTGTTTTGGGGTTTTTTTTCCTCATTTACATTTCAGACAACAAAGAGTATGGGGGTTTTTTTCAGAGTAAATATTTTGTTACTTGTAATTGTGTTTCGGCAGCCGAAATGAAGCAGCTGGATCAGAGGGATCCTCTGAGATGGGTGCTAAGGGCTATGTTTTCAACCCTGGTTTTTTGGGCCATGCCCTTAATTGGAGCTTAGTGCCCCATTAATGATTATGCCTCCTGGGACTTTTATGACCATTTCAGAATTGCAGTTTCTGCCTAATGTACTGCTGAACAACAAAGAGTCCTTGTAGTCATATCCCAAAGGCCCCCCTATTAAATATACAGCAGTTCTCAATTAACCTGATGTTTAAAAATCACAATATCTCTAAAGGCTATCTGCTTTGCAAAGTCCCTGGTCTAAACTGATAGGATTTAATTGTCCCTTAATGCAATTCTGTCCATACGCAAAGACCAGCTTGCATGTGACGCTAATAGTTGACTTGTGCTCTGTTGTGACCAGGCTAACCGATTTCTGAATCCATAAGTATCAGTTTCAAGGCATTAGGATACTGAAATTAACCTTGATAGTGTCTCAGAGTTCACAGTATCAGCTAGTTTAAAGAGTAAGCACAAATTCATATAATGGTTAAGACACTGCAGGAATTATATGTCACAGCTCTTTCTGTGAGATAGGAGAATGGATATGAAAAAGAAAAGGATAAATTCACTAATTTCAGCAGCAATGTGGAAAGACAGTTGTTTCTATTCTCAGAAAAGTGTGTTCTACCACCTTTCTGGAACACCTGTGACAAGCCAAATTTTACAAAAGAAGGCCAATTATTTAACTACAAAAATGCACAGACAACTATACTACAAAGTCAACTTGCCAAGGTAAAATTAGGCTTTCAGTAATGAAATTTATGCATGCCATTATTATTTTTTACATGGGCAAACAAGATATTTTCTAATTTTCCTAGCACACTTGTTCCAACCTCAGTTACCAAAAAAGGGCTGCCATAGCCACAAAGAAGCGTATTATTTTGCTGCTGCTCCTCAGTTGAGTAGACATGAAATGCATAACGTCTGCACAGGCTCAATGTAAATGGCTCAGCACCAGATATATATTTTCACATGTCTAGTAGAGGAAGCTAAAAGCTTTCCCTTGTTTCTTACCTGAATTTTTGAGTTCTAGCCTCCTGGCATGCACCTAAGTGCTTCTAGGATGCCTTCCTTGCTGACTGATTCTCCTTTTCAATTGGAAAAACATATGGGTGAGAACAAAAATATGGTTCCCTGAAAAAAGCAGAACAGAGCAATCTTTGCAAAGTTATGGAAGGGGGGGAAAAAAGCACAAAGAAGAAAACAAAGACATGAAAGCAAACAGTGTGTCCATGCTTCACCCACAACTCCATCATTCAGCAGCACCCGGTATTTCTTTCTACTGCTGAAAAACTTCCTCTGACCTCTCAAAGATCAAAGAAAAATTTAAAAACCTGAAAGTCTTAATAATAAAAAACAAATGAACTGAACAAAAAAGAACATGATGAAAATTATTCTGCAGGAATACAATTTATTTTCAGAGAGAATGTATTTAACAAAAGAAAAATAACTACCATGTACTCTGTCAAGGAAGAGACGGGCCTAGTGGCCTGGGCATTGTAGTGTGTCTCTGTAGATACCAGTTCAGAGCAATAGGTTTCTTGTGTGGCACAAATACCAAAGGTACCAGCTGACAGAAGAACGTGAGGATTAGAAACTTTGATTTCCTTAGAAAGTTAAGTTAGTAAGCATAAAGGTTGGACTTGATGATCTTTGCGGTCTCTTCTAACCTTGTTAATTCTGTGATTCTGTAGTTCTGTGATAAGTTGAAGAAGTACACTAAGAGAAACGAGTATTGCAGGGGTAAGAGGGACCAGAACTACATTAGTTCTGAGGTGCAATCTGGTACATTTCTATGAATAGACTAACTTTGAAATTCATTTCACTACAAAATTCTTTTCAGACAATAGCTTTTGAGTTCCGATTCATCATCCCAAAGCTTTAACAAATGATTAGGCTAATGCAAGGTCATTTCACATAAATAAGGTCCAGCTGAGTGCAGAAAGGTATAATTTGTTCCAGAGAAGAAAAGACCGAGGCTGACCATGCAGAAGAAACGTTACTCATCAATGCTGGCTAGAAAGTGCCTCTTAAGGAGAAGGGGAGTGCAGGTAATGGTTATCAATATCTCCAGGATCATAAGGATGCTTTACTCCTAACGAAACAACAGCTCCAAACCAGCCAACCAACCAACCAACTGAAAGACACAAAGACACAAAAAACCCTAAACAACAAAACAAAACAACAACCAAAACAAAAACAAACAAAAAAAACCCAAGCAAACAACAACAACAAAAAAGGAATCCGCTAATATTCAGGTGTTAAGAAAGAGAGAAAAGCATATGGGATCCCCTCCTTCTGCTACAAGTTATCTAACACTTTTATATATGTTTACAGCTTGCTGATTTAATTAATCAACCTGCAAAGGAGATGGGGTGTTTAACATCTTTGTTAGTGACATGAACATTGGGATTAAATTCACCCTCGGCAAGTTTGCCAAGGAGACAAAGCTGTGGTGCCATTGATACAATGAAGGAAAGAGATGCTATCCAGAGGAACATGGACAAGTCTGAGAGCAGAGCCTGTGTCTTGAGACACAGAAAACTGAAATTACTCCAAGTCAATTCCAGTGAAAATTCTGGTGAAGTTATATCTCACCATTTCCAAAAGAAGGAGCTCCCACTAAGTCAACTAAATTCCTGAATCAAACCATGGGAGGAAAAAGTGTTTAAAACTGGATTAAAGAGATGATTTAGCACAATAAAATAAGAGAATAATTGTCGATGGTCCAGGAGAGAAGACCAGAGTGCAGAGCTCAGCATGAAAAGAATAGGCAAAAGTGGCTGGTCATGGTTTACAAGTTCACCTGGTACTCTGCATGCTCCTCCACCTCTTGTCTGAATGTCTGCAGCCATCTCAGTGCATTTCCGTTAACTTCTCTGTGAGGTACTCTCTGTGAGATTACTTATGTCTTGCAGATGGTGAATCGAAACAAAGAGTACTCAAATAAAAATTATCATTCTTCCTGAAATGTGAACCACAGATCTATCATGCTTTCTGATGTTAACAAATAAGTACAAGTTGCTCCTTGTTCTGGTGACCCCAGTGAAGCCAATAAATGAAGGAAACAGATGATAGAACTTACATCAAAAATCCACACTTGATTATTCAATGCATACTGAGTTCCTTCACAATGTTTGTATTATTAAACACAATTTGTAGTGTTAAAGATTTCAAAGAAAGAAACTTCAGTAAGTACATTGAGAAAGCAGCAAGTGCACTTCAAGCAGAAAGCTGCTTTTATCATTATAATAATAGTATAGAAGAGCTTTATGGAAAAAAATCAAGTGTACAAATTATCCGACATTCATTGCATGACATCCTGACAGCTATGTTAGTCCTGATAAAAATATCCAGGAGGACGGCACATTGCAGATGGCACTTTATAATGCGTTCACTTAAAAGCAGCCATTCCCTACCTCAGAGAGAGCACAGCTTGATGAAGGCCATAGGACACTTGGTTCAGCCAGTAAAAGCTGCTTGATGAGGGCATCTTTATTTAGTTAGTTCGTAACTTATTCATTCATTCATCTTATGCATAAAAATTTCATGAAACTTGAAGAAAAAATCATAGCCTTGCACCTTCTTTGTGAAATCCAGAATCTAATTCAAATCATATCTGCTTCTCTGAGAATTACAAGTGTGAAAAATGGGTTAAATTGCCCTAGAGATTCACCTCTGGAAACATGAGCTCAAGCCTTACTTCCCATAGGCTACCAGTGAAATGATTGACTATTTGTCAGTGCCACAAAGCCAATAAATTACTGGGCAACCTGATAGGATTGATTGTTAAAAGATGCCCAGGAATGGAATATCCTGCCCAGGATAAGGTGTCTAAGCAAAACCCTGTAAATGACCTTCAGGAACAGTCCATCTCACAGCCCATCCCACTGTTACCTCCATTCTGATTTGCAACAGAAAAAAAAAAATCCATGTTTGTCCAGAATATCATACAGAAGAACATTTTAATAAATAGAGAATATAACTTTCTTAGAAAACAAAGTGTCAACTCAACACTGAAAACATCATATTTACATTCATCTTATTAAGATTTTTACCATTTAATGTTGGACTTTAAGAATTACACTATAAATAGAATGCAATTTTCTTATAAAAGGGACAGTATATTTTTAAATCAAGCCTGTAGAAACTCACTCATCAGTGGTTTATGAAACTTGAGTACACTGATGCTTCAGTACTCAATTAATGTCAGGCAATATGGATTTCAATCTGGCTTGAAATATATTTAAACAAATGAAGTAGATACAAATGTTGGCTCTTTGGCTAGCCAGAGCTAAAAATCCATTTTCTACCCCATTTATAATAAGAACTAATCTGAATGTAATTTATCTAAAGCACAATATGTTTCCCTAATTTTTACATGTAACCATTACTTACAGTTTAAGTAATAGTTATATCCATGGATCTTAGTGCACTTAATTGAAAATTCATGGTACTAAAACATAAGGCTCCATCCTTCAAAAATAAAAGCATTATCTTAAGGAATAATTGAAGTGCAGGAGTAGGGGCTGGGAAAAGGCAAAGGAAGGGAACCTTAACAGAAATCCTTAAATGCAAACATTTCTTCCCATTTATGTTGTATTAGGATTGTTTTTGAATAAAATTAATCTCTTTCAGCCCCATATTTCAGATTAGATTACAAAATTCTCTCATCTGATTGTCACATTTTGTGCTGAAGTCAAATCCTTCTGCAGCAGAGTGACATGTCAAGGGTGACAATGACAAATTGTCACTAAGTAAGGAATAACACATGACAGGGCGTTCGGCCATAATGAGATATATGCATGCCTCAAGAGCATTTGCAGGCATAAGGCTGAAGGACGATTGCTCCCAGCACTCATAATGTTGCTAGGTCTCATTAAGACTTTACATGCATGGGAATAGATTTCTAGTGATTAAAAAAAAAAAAAAAAAAAAAAAAAGATTTATGAATGAGTAAATTACAACAGCAAGTTTTATTTTGATTCATACTTCCCTAGGAGTGTGTATGGTTTATAAGGCCAGGTTGAAAAAGGAAAAGGGTCTTTTATCCGTCTTTTAAATTTTTTATGTTGCTGTCCATCATGGCAACATATGAGTTCCATCCTCTCTGAATGAATAGCAATAGTGAAATCCTTGGCCTAATGGACTTGATGGTGCTCCCTGACACATATTCATTTGTAGCCATAAACTTTACATGGACGAGGTGTTACTCCTGAAATTTTTAATGATTTTATTAATGTCTCTTTTTGTTGGTGTGAGTTTAGAGGTAATAGAGGGGCATGTCAAAGTTCGTAGAAAGGTTTTTGACTTATCTTTTGTGATTTGATTTCTAATGACTTTTTAAACTTACTTCTTAATTAATAATAAGCACAACCACTAAATCCTGACAAGACTATCATAACACAGAAACTTTTATGAATAAGGTCAGGCCTGTGGTTAAAGGCCTATAAGAAGTCATATATTCAGCTCAGCCAGTGACTCTTCCCACCAGGCAAGGAAGATGAGATGTTACGGTCCTTGCGCTATATATCTGTTTGACCCAGGATTCAAGGCAAGATACAGGGCAGTTGTTTGTGCAGAAAAAAAACCTTAAGTCAGGTAAAAAGAATGTGTAGATCTTATGGTTCCTCCACTAGAAAGAGCAGATAGACTGACCTGTCTGTGTCCTATTTTCCTTGAATAGGAAAGGGTGCCATGAAATTTAATTTCTCCACTATCTGTAGAGCACACAGAGCTTTTGGGCTCAAGAATAGCCCCAATTCAGAATATAAAGCTTCTTGGTATTCATTTTATTGTATGAAAAGTTTGTCATCATAAGTAATACCAGTCAGTGACTTTCCCTCATTCAAGAGGGAAAAAAAACACCTAACTTTTCTAAAAATGAAAACCAAAGTCTCATCCTATTCTCCTCTAAAAAACATGTACTGTCTCATTTTGTTTTAAAAAAATGAAGAGGTATCAACAACATTGTGGTGGCTTATCAGATGTTCCAATATTTAGAAAACTGAAGTATTACTCCCAGAAGACTTTACCATTGAAGTAACCTAGTTGGTGACAGTATGTTGCATCTTTTGTCCAATCTATGAAACATTAGGAGCATCTTCTCGTAAATAGAACTCCCTTATCTCTCTGAAAGACAGAAAAAATTATCAACACTGACAGTAAAATAGAAGAAAGGGTGAGTGCTTTAGAAGAGAGAAAAAAAGTCAGCCCCAAAGTCCAGAAGCTGAAGCTGTGTGTCCCTGCTTGGATGCCTGACATAAGAGCACCAGCTTGTTAAAACAAATCTTCGAGCCAAATCATTTTATTAGTCACAGCAATACTTAGTATTTCTACAGCATCTGTCATTTAAGAGCTTCACAGACCTTTCACAGAAAAAACTTTTCCATTTTGCTACCAGATACATGTCTTCATAAGCTCCAGGGACTCAGGTCAATCCATGACATAGCAGCAGTAGGGAAAACAGATCTTCCAGATGAAATTAATTTTTCCAGCATGATACTCTTCTGGATATCCCAATTTTTTTTCCAAATCTCAATCAAAATGATTCATAAAACCAGAATTTATCTTGAAAATTTTTATGTTTGGATTTGAAATATAAAAGAATCAGTGTGTGCCACCACATTGCTAGAATGAGGCAAATCAGAGATTCTCCATTCTAGAAAACAGAGCCTATTTGATTGGCCTGAGGCCACAGATTCAAACCCTTACCCACTTAAGTGATTCCTACTGAGGTGTTTTTCTTCCTGCCAAGGATAGCAGTTTATGCCTCTACCTCTTATCCAACATGTCCTCTGCCATATATCCTAGCCTCCAAATAATGGTGCCAATCCCCAGCCTCAACTCTCCCATTCAAACAATAAAGTCACAGGCCTCTTGGATCAGGGAATGAACCCTATGGCTGGAGCTGACAACCTTGGATTCGTTGCTTTCACAGCAATAAATGAGTTATGCAAGTACATAAATTTCAATTACTCACTGCTTTGGAAAGGGGTTTCTGGATTGTATTATCTGCGGTTATATCCTTGGCAGTGGGGCCACCCAGGAATTTTTCAAACAAGAGCGACACCTGGGTTGTGGCATTCACTCGAATGGGCTGGTTTATGCTTGCAACCCTTAACTGTCCCACATAAATATGTTTCACAGATGGGATGGTCATGGAAACAAACTGGGAAGTGAACATGATGATGGCGGTTTTATGCATTGGCAACTTGTCTGTTTTAATTTTAGACTTTCTTGATGGCTGCACTGGCCCTTGACAGCCGTGGCCCCTGGATATTGCAGTACTGGATTTATTTTTTTATTTTTAGATAGTACCATTTATACTTATTATATCACAGCCTTTCACATAGCAATTGCTGCTGCTATTTGTGGAGAAAAAAATATGACAATGAGCCTAATTCTTAATTTGCACCCATGAACTCTAATCTGCTTTAATATGTTATCACTGTTGTTCGCATTAGAGCTGTCCCAGAGCAAACATACAAGGGGCAGGCAGTCCATGATGAGTGGAACAGAGTATGGGGACATGCCCCAAAGACACAGAGGCTGCTCAGTTTTAGGGTGTTAAACCCTTCTGACCAAAGCATTTCTCACTCTAATATCTTCCTCTGTGTCATAGGAATTGTCCAGGTCTCTTGAGGAGTCACATTAAATGGCCAAGAGAAACGTTGTAGGCAGAACTGAATATAGGAAGCATACCCAAATAAGTTTATATGCAGATCTGGGAGCAGGTTATTAAAAAATGAAGGGAAGGCAAGTTCAGGATCTCCCCAGAACTTTCCAGATGCAAGAGTGTAGGACCTGGTGAATCCACAAAAAGAAACATTAACACTATATGTGAAAGGCCAATTGTTTGTGGGAATTCAGTCTGCTCACCAACTACCTCAAAAAAACAAGAATGCCCATCAAAGCCTCAGGGAGCTAATTGGACTCAAATAAATGAAGCTACAGTAGCCAGAGAATTTTGAAACCAAGGAGACTGTGGATCCTTTCTCAAACGAATGAGCAGAGAGGAAAGCATGAGGAAAAAAGCAAAGTGAAATGACAGCAGGAATGTGCATTGAGGACCTCAACGTGTGTAGAGATTAGCATATTTTGAATACACTTGGATTCCAAAATACACTAAACAAATGCAGTTTGATTTTGATGACTGAACATTTCTTTATGTTGCCAAGTACAATGGAAGTTTTCTTCCTTTTCAGTTAGAGAATACAGGCATAGGTCTTAGTTAAGGTAAGCACTATCAACAACTAATGAAAAAGGAGGTGGAGAAGACCAACGTCATGAAATGAAAATGTTTTGTTTTTTCTGAGTGACTTTAAGACATATCTGGAAAGTAGATCCTAGCCTCTTCCCACCTGATGTTGTAGTCTTCTATTTTTGCAGCCTATGGTAATTGCGTAAATCTTGCACTGAGGTGAAGAAAGGCTCACAGAAATGCTAAACAACTTCCTAATGGATAAGTTTCCTAGTGATGCTGCATTCACTCCCTCCCCATTCCCTAACACAGATACAGTTACCAGGGAGAGGTGGGTAAGGAAAAGTCAAGTCTGCATAGCTGACTTTTCCAGAAGATTTACCAATCTTGAAGTTGAAAGACTGAAGTTAAAAGATTTGTGTTGTATGAGGGAGGAGAATGTTCAAATACATTGCAGGGCATTGTAGATCTCTAAAGAAGCAGGCCTGTGGGGCCGTGCTCTGCCTTGTCCATCACCTCTGCTGGGCCTGTCTGCCACCAGATCTCATCCATCACTTTACCCAGTGGCTGTCAGCTCAGCACTCCAGAGCAGGCTGCAAGGGGAGAAAGGAGCTTTGCAAGGGACTCCACAAATTGGACAGTGCCACATCTGAGCCCCTAAGGTCAGAAACACTCAGGGAGCTACAGTATTTCTTGTGACAGGAAGAAGCCTGCAACCTTATTACAACAGTAATTTCAGCCAGACCAAGTCCAAGGAACAGGAAAAATGTTATGAAGTGACTTTCCCACCCGCTCCAGCCAAGTTTAAATTCTGTTTAAATAGGAATTGAGTCCTAAGCCTTTAGACGGAGACCTCTTTGAGATGAGAGCAAACTAGAAATAGTTCTATGGTTGTCTCTTTTTTTAGTTTGGATGTGTTACTAACACAGTATAATGCTACAGTCAGCTACACATCATCCTGACTGTAAAAATTAAGAAGAGCTGTTGAATGTCAAGTGATGAAGTACAAAGTGTCACAACTTCAAAAGTCATGTTTTTTTCTGGCAATATTTACTTATTCACATGACACATTAACATATGTAATAAGTACATAAAAGAACAAATGTCATATGGAGACATCAATGTGTACCCATAATATAGTGAACAGTATCAGAAAAACCTTGAATTGTTTTAATTTTTTTATTTATATACCTGAAAGGTAATCCCTGTGTTGCTATAGCAGTTTTTTCTCCTGTGACTGTAGAGCACTTTGAACTACCAAGGTTTATGACTGTTGTTACTCTTTTCTGCCTCAACACACCTTACAGAGGAGAGTTTCCTTTTCACTGAATTTCTAAAGGATTTATGGGGTAGACAAAAAAGAAAAAGAATCGAAAAAAGGAGATACATCTACAAAGAAGAGTTGCTCTGTAGGAAGTTATTTTGAGCCTTTTTAGCTCTAACTTTGCCAGGAAAGGCTCATCCCATCAGTCCTTAATTTATATAAGCTGTGCACGATATTAAACTATGAGGCTGACACAGGATTATTGTGTAACATTACAACCAGATCTTGAAAGTTCATTTTGTCTCAGCTCCTCAACTGGCATATGCTTAACTGCTTTGCTTGCTTCCAGATTATGTCTAATGTCCATTGCATGTGTCATATGGCAAACATCAGCCAGTTCTTCAAAAGCTGTTTCTAAACATGTTTGGTAAAATTGTTTTTAAGGCAAGTTAATTTCCTCTGCCAAATTTAAAGAATAGACAGCCTGACATGTATGCAGCATTTCAGCTTCACGGTCAATGGTCTTCATTCATTCTTTGGGTGTGAAAATAAAGTGTAAGGAATGAAATGATGCTACAGCTTTCCCTACATCTGGTGCATATGCAAAGAAAATAGAAAAACAAAGGCAAATGATGGCAATGTATGAACCAGGTTAAAAAAAAAAACAACAAAAAAAAACAAAAAAAAAACTTTTAAAAAATCTCAGTATATTTTGGGCTGGTACATATTAGACCTAAACTCTCTTCTCCTCTAAAAGAATAAAGATTGCACGGATGTTCAACTACTAAGTTACAACAGATATATTTGCCATTTTAAACTTATAAAGAGTGTGGAGATCCATGGCTAAATAAATCACCCAATTTTTAAACTAGCTGAACAGTAGCAAAGATGTTGACTATGTGCTATTCATTAAATAAACTAATACATTTGACAGCTGAACTGAGACTCTTACTGTTACCTTCAAACTTGAACTTCGACTTGACCTAATCTCATATCAAATGATAACAGTTTGCCATCTGTCCTTGGTCAGCCCAAAGGAAGTCTTCAAAGGATAGATTTAATAGCATATAGTTTGGCCTTGACATACAGACTGTATCTGTTCTTACTTAAAGAACAATAAAACCTTGTATTTCTTTTTTTTTTCCCTTTCTTCTTTTTTTTAACAGATGGAGGCCTGATGTCTTATTCCATTCTGTCACCCCATCTGGACGCCTTAAATGTGATACTAAGGGAAGCACGGGGTGAGGCCACCAAAAGCTCAGTTCAAGTTGAGATAGAGTGAGAAAGGAAAGAAAGTAGACTGATATCTATCTTATGTCATGGCAAAATAAAGATATTTAAGACTATCATAGGAGAATGCAGAGAAGAAATCAGTGCTGACTTCTGAACATGATGGCAGAACATAACAATGAAGCATTAGAGTGTCATGTAAGCTCTCAGAGAAGTAAAAATGCTTCATCAGATGAAAATAAACATTTTTGTCGGCCACTTTATGTGTCACGTTGTAAAGCAGGAAACCACAAGCCTAAATATCACAGATCTCCTGAGACCTCACCACAGGAAAACCTTCTTTGGAGAGTTCAGAGAGGGTGTTTAACTCTCACTGCAAAATTAACTGGTTTTCCCTCTTCTATAAAATTTCTAACATAATACTGTCAGCTTAGTGTGTCCTGACATTAGTAAATTTGGGGAAAGAAATGAAGGATGGCAGGATATAAAAAAGGCAAATTATCAACAAGTATTGGGAATTTATATCTATACTTTACTGGTGTGTATATCCCTCTGTAGATATGAAAAAACAATATAATTTCCTTTCCTCCTAGAAAAGGATGTTGGGTTGCTTACAGACAAAAATTCATCTTAATGTTGTCAAGTTAGCCAAAGCTTTGATAGACAATGCCAAGTCCAGTGACCAAAGCATTGTAAAAGTAGGTACACATTTTTGCTCAACAAATCTTTGCATATTTAAGAATATTATTTACCAAAATAAAAGAAGAAAAAAAAATTGATCTAGTCTAAATATACTTTAAAAAATCCCACCACACAGAGAAAATGCAATAAATCTGCCGATATCAACTTCTCTTGTTTTCACCTCTGACTTAAATAATAAATTGCAATGCTTAGGTAGATCACTTAGAATGGAACAGTCCTTTTTTCAGTTTCCCAGAACAGCACCCCAGCCGTGAGGTAATAAAGCTATTTGAGGTATGAATATCTCCTATTGACGTTATTCTACTTTGGGAAATAAGCATTTCTTAGATCAAAGACAGAAATTTGAATGGCTATCTTAAACACAAGGATGTGCAATTACTTAATATAAAATACATCTAGTTTGAAAGTTCCAATGTAATCTCAGCTTCAAAATGCATTCTGGCTGGGGACTTACATACTCTTTTGGCACACAGGTAGGGCTTGTTTTAAAATCACTGCTATCAGTTTTTCTGTGAGGGACTACAGGTAACATTTCCATGGAGAGCAGCTCCAAAGAGACAATTTTTCAGGAAATTATAAATTACTATGTATCTGTGTATGCTGCAACTTCTGTGCAGTCAAGAACTGGAAAAGGAGGTACCTACCAGAACCTTGCACACTCAGCATGAGGTAGACCACCTAGCATCTAAACACCCAAATCTCCAATCCCTGCCTGAACCATGTGGAAACAGCACCTGCCATGTTTCTCCCATTCACAAGAAAGTCTGTCTGCTCTGAGATAAAACCTGCAATGATCAGCATCCTGGGGAGGAAAGGAAGCATTTTAAAGCCCTTTACCAAGGAGTAAATCATTTTACAAAAGGGACTTTGGTAGGTTTCAGACACTCAGTCCTCTTCCAAAGGAGTCAGGCTGTGAGATCTGTTTGAAAGTTCCAATAAGGTAATGATCCTCTTTTCTTAATGATCTGTCCTTTCTCATCTGCAGAGGAAAAGCAAGTCAAGTGTGTCCTTATACACTATTTTAGTAAAATGGATATGCAGTACACACTTCATTACAACCACCATGGGAATTAAAAGTAACTTGAACAAAAGCCCCCAGCTCCATGTAATTATTTTTTGAAGACAGTCAAAGACAAAAGTTAAAAAACCCACCAAACTAGCTCAAGAACAGCAGAGTTTGCAGAGGGATCAGTGAGCATCTAAGGCTGACCATGGCTCAGCAGTTTCCCCATGAGCCCAGCTCTCCTGCAGAGTCTCGGGCTGATGGCTGGGGCAGTGGGCCTCATGAGATAGGGAGTGTGCAGGGGTCCTCAGAGAAGGAGAAGCCTTTCCATGGATATGTGCAGGACAAGGATAAAAGGCATCGTGCTGTGTGTCTGAGCAATGCTGCCCTCCCATGGCATGTTTCTCAGCCCACTCACTTCTGAACCAACATCTCTCAAATGCTTCAAAAGGTTCCTGACCCTGCCAAAAGGGCAACAGCAGGGGGTGTGTTGAGCCATCAGTTACTTTTTAGGCCTCTGAAACTGTATTCCAAGATTACTGATCCAGCTGGCAGTGCCCATATTCAGCCCAGTCCCTCATCATGAGCCATGTCTCTTCCCAGTCTTCAGGACCCTTTTCCTTCTCATCAGTCCCCTGGCTCTGTAGTTCACTGCCTCAATAACTGTTTTAGATGTAATGCAATGGAGAAGCAAGAAGCTGAGAAGTCTAATTGAGAGCACAAATATTCTTTTGAAAACAAACCTTCAAATAATGACAAGCTATGAGAGGCTCCTGGTGACATTCAGAGGGACTGCAGCCCACCTCCAAGCCTTGGGCCAACACAGCACTGAGCCATGTCTCTTTTGATGGAACAGTGAGATCTCTCTTCCTAAAGGTTGGTTTTGTTTTGAAAACAGTTTTTAGGTCCTTTTTTACCCACTTAATAACAA
The DNA here is from genome assembly GCA_013399895.1 of Serilophus lunatus. Lineage (NCBI taxonomy): Eukaryota > Metazoa > Chordata > Aves > Passeriformes > Eurylaimidae > Serilophus > Serilophus lunatus. The sequence goes on from VXBA01005376.1 coordinate 86,541, forward strand.
AGTTCCTCTTCTTTGTTGCCACAGAGTGGTTGGAAATGGCTGTAGTTGTAAGCGGCTGTAAGCCCTGAATATGTGTAAAGATTTTTTTTAAATAAACATACCACTTATCTGTAATGGGGCACAGAAGGCTCAAAGGTGGGCAAGTAGTTCAGCAACAGCAACAGAGGCACCCACGGCTGAAATGTCTTCATGTAGACAAAAGCCCACAGCTACATTTTTGTGAGTGCTCTTCGTGGAGAAGAAGGCTTGAACTGGGTACAACACATAGGTTTACAAGCAGCTGCAGAACAAGAAAGTATAAGAAATAAGAAACTATAAATTGAAGAGATTTAGCATGGCAGGAGAAAACAGCACTCTATCGCCTCTGCTCAGATCCAGTTGCTCCCTGAATGAAAACTGCATATTTTGTGCAGTCAGGGCTGTTGGCTCCATAAGGCAGAGACATACAGACACTTTCAGCTAAAGGGGAATACTACTTCTTCTTCAAATCCCTGTGAAATCACTTCTCCAGCACAGAAATAGGTCTGCCTTAAGCCACGCCAGCCAGATCTCCAAATCCACTGTGATCAGAGTGCTGCAGTTCTAAGGCAAACCAGTAGCTTTTCTGTTACATAAAAGTTACTGTCTTTGTGTTTACCACGTGCCTTCTCAGAAGCTTCTCGAATCTGGATTGTTTCCAGTATATAGAGAGATTATATATGTTTATAACTTTATAAAGTTTTAAAAGCTTTGGCAGTCTCTCAGCAAGAGCTCTAGTGTAGGTCTAGTGTGTGTTTATGGGGTCTGAGCCAGGAAGTTTCAAGTGCCTTTATGGACTTGCAGGTGGAGCTAAGTAGAAGCTGTATCCCACATGAAAAGGAATTCTACTGTGTATTAAAAAAAAAAAAAAAAAAAAAGATTTTCCTCCAACAACAAATTCCTGATTGAGTTTCACTGTAATCTCTCAGATCACTCCTCCTTGGGACCTGCAGAGCCCCACAGCAGTCTGAATGGGCACACAGTCTGTCATCTCCAGGGCCACTCCAGGCCTCATAACCCTCTGGTCTCCCTGCATCCCACACTGCTTTGCACATGATATGCCCAGGCAGTCAGGAGGGCCAACCTGCATCACCATCTTGTTGAGGGAGGAGATTGTCCCACTCTGCTCTGCACTGGTGTGGCCTCACCTGGAATATTGTGTCAGTGTTGATCACTGCAGTATAAGAGAAATATTAAGCTGTTAGAGAGTGTCCAAATGAGGACAATGAAGATGATGAAGGGCCTTGAAGGGAAGCTGTATGAGGAGCAGCCAAAGTTACTTGGTCTGTTCAACCAGAAGAGGAGACTGAGGGGAGACTTCATTGCAGTTACAACGCAATTCCTCCAGGAAGAGGAGGCGCAGACACTGATCCCTTCTCTGTGGTGACCAGTAAGAGGTGCCAAGGAAATGGCCTGAAGTTGTGTCAGGGGAGGTTTAGACTGGACATTAGAAAAAGGTTTTTCACTCAGAAGGCGTCTGAGTGCTGGAACAGGCTCCCAAGGGAAGCGGTCACAGCACCAAGTCTAACAGAGTTCAAGAAGCATTTGGAAAATACTCTCAAGCTCATGGTGTGACTCTTAGGAATGGTCCTGTGCAAGGCCAAGGCTTGCATCTGGTGATCTTTGTGGGTGCCTTTCAACTCAGCACGATCTGTGATTCTGTGACAAGCCTGAGCCACAGGTCTGTCCCACCCACCAGCACACCTCATGTGCCATGACTATGGTCTTCCTCTGCCAGACAGGAGGGCCCTTTGCAGGACTTAACCTTGGCCCTGTCATGCATGAATTGTGTCAGACTCCACTGAGTAGTGGGAGAATGGACTATCAGCAAGTCCACAACTACTCTTGGATGAAGAATTTATCCTTAGTTTCAGTCTTTAGTCCCATATTCCACACCTAAACTTCCCTGGCCTCCTCCTCATGGGTCCTCCTGCTCTCACCTTTACTTCCTCCTTGAACAAAACCATAGGCAGGGATACACTCCACTCTGAGTACCTGGCAGTTGGGTCTTAGAAGTCTATTTCTGAAAAACAATTCACTTTGTAAGATGGCACAGTAGCTCTTATATGGGCTACCACATAAAGTGGCTCTACTGGTTTTACTATAAGTTCTTGAAACCTGATAAATAGCTTTCGATGGTAGGCCACGGCTTCCAGCAGGCAATCCAGCAAGCAGTAGAGATTTTACACATAAAGCTTTGTGTTTTAATAAAACACAAAGTAACCTGAAGGGTCAACTTTCCATGCTCCTGTAGCAAGCAGTGAGCAGATTAAGACAGAACACATTTCTGCAATGAGCTAATTACACTTAATACAAAAGAACATGGAATGTCCACTTGGAGAGGTTGTATCCAACACTGATGGATCTAGGAATGTTGGACACTGTAGTCTGCATTGCTTACACTCCCTGAGTGTCTGTTTCAAACCATTTTCTGACAATCTAATTTCCCCCTCAAAATTTCAGAAGATGGAGGCACCAATTTTGTCTCCCCTCACTACTCTCAGAAAGTGAAGTACAGCTATCTTTACTAGCACTACAAAACACATTACATTTAAATCAAACTTGTAGACACAATGGAAGACTTACTGCTTTAATATACTATGTTGCTTCCCTTTTTGAGAAAATACCTTCAATGAATATATATTCAGAATTCTTCCCACAAACTGATAAACTGATTGCAATCATGAAATTATTGGAAAACTGACAAATTGCAAATAATTGTTTCAAAAGGTAAATCCAATGATGTAATAGAAGCTTCCTATAAAATAGTATCTACCATTTTGAAAAGATCAGATCCTTGAAATGCAAAGAAAAGATATACCTGATCAATATGCCTACTTCTATGAAGTGGGAGGTTTCAGGAATGCAATGAGAGAGATCTCCCAAGATGTTGCAAATAATTAAGCGATCAGAATTTCCTTTTGCATCGGATTGTTTATAAAGTGCAAAGAACTTCTCAGAACCAGTCTATGAGTTTTGTCCATTTTTTAAAGGGAGGTGAGAAAGGCTCAAAAATTAATCCAGTCTCAGCAAAGAGACATGCACTGAACCCAGCAGCATGCTGATTCCCAGCACCCTGCTGTAAGCATTAGGAAGTTTCCATCAGATAAAAAGGCAAAAATGTGCTAACTTCTGGCCTCCATAATAACTGCAGAGTACTAGCATTATAATTAAGCTTGTGACATAATTTATTCAGTCAACCATCTCGTGTCCACACAGGTAATTATATTTTAACTGTTAAAGGTCTTTGGGAAATTGACATACATGTGAATGCTTGCTTAATGCCTCACATACATTTGCCATCTTAAGATGATTAATATAATTTGCAGCCCAAAAGAGGCCAGATGATTAGTTCAGCGCAACCCCTCACATTTTAAAGCAACTGGTCAAGAGAAATAACCCAGAACATACGCACACTGCTCATCATTAGTGGCATATAAAGGAGTTTAGAAGAACCTGTATAGTTCCACTGCAGATAGAGAGCTGCTTAGATTTGACCGAGTGGACTGAACTGCTTTACTTCATAACTTCAAACACTTTTCAGGACTTGTATGAAGGACCAGGAGATGAAGTGATGTGTTCTGGCTGGGGATTTTATATGCAATTTAGTACCTGATTTAGCATATGGCGCTGAGCAAGCTGAACAGTGTTTCTGGTCACCTGTTTCTCTTTCTTTTAAGGGAAGAGGGTACCTAGTACCCTCCTAGCTATGAGCTCCTCCTACTGATGCTCAATGCCCGTGGAATAGCTAGGATCTTTGGAAGAAAGATGTTGACAGCACTATTGATTCCAAATGTTTTGTATACTCTGTTGCTGCACTCAATGAAACAATCAAATAGAGAACATGTTTCTGGAAAGCCAGCATGTAGAAAATTCTCTGTTGTCTCTTTCTACTTTATCAAGGAGCCCATGAACTTCTTTAGAGGCCCTAGTCAATACTGTTTAAAATATCAAGACTCATTTTACAATCCGCATTCTTTGTAATTTCTCTTTTTCTCAAACAGGTAATATACTACTGGGAAGAATGTCTTCCCTTCATAATTAACACACAAAGCTTTCAACATTTTTGAAGGCTCTCGTTATCCTTCCACAAGTCTTTCCTGGGGACCACAGCTTTTGCATGGAAGGATGCGTGTTTTGTTTCTGTTTCATGTCATAGTGAAAGATAACGTTATAACCACCTCATAGACTTACTGGTAATCCATTCCATGAAAAATCAAATCCACCTATTGTATATGCATAGCTTTATGATAATGCAACAACTCAAACAGAGTGGCCTGGGAGCAAACTGGCTCCAAATTGTCCCTGCCAATCATTCAACTCCCACTGCACATCTCTTGGAGCCATAGCACAAGCATGTGCATCTTCACATCCCTGAAAATTATGCTAAATCAGTTCATCATATTTCAACCTCACTCTTCTTATGACTGCAAAGTTAATAACTTGAAATGGACATTCTAGAGTTTATCTGACCTGCTTAACTGGTGAAAAGAAGAGCAGTAAAATGTGGTGAAGGCTGGGGGACAATGCCTAGTGATGCTTGGGGCTCTACTACTAGAAGCAATATTGGAAAATTAAGGCAATTGCAGGTTTTTCATTTCTTCTTTTGACCTGTAAAAGTTTGTTTTCCATAACTGACTTTCACATGCAACTTAATATGCTTATTTCTCAATAGGAAAATATCAGTGATGAGGCAGGCTGATCAGATACTTGTCTAATTCTCCACTGTTTAAAGGTAGAAGGGAATTTCTGAGAAAGGTGGTGGGAACACTTGGGACAGGACAGGTATTCAGAGCTGCTCAACGACTACTTTTGGCCAGTACCTCAGTTATTTACTTCTAGCCCAGTAAGAGATGATATTAAAGTATTAAATTATAGTTACTTCTTACTTAAAAAGGGGCTTTAAAATTTACTTCCAGAAACAAATTAAGAAATATCCCAAGCCCTGTTTTAACAAAGGGTTGTACACTCAGCAGGTTTAGCTAGCTCATTGTAGGCTGGCACTGCAAAGGAGGCGGGAACACTTAACCGGGGTGCAGCAAAAGAAAATGGAATTGTGCAACTGACCCCCCATGTGCCCATTGGATTGCCTTAGTTGTAATGGGACTCTATCCTCTGGCTGATATCAAGCCTATCTACAGAAACATATGAGACAGGAATCAAGCGAATGAGTCTCGTTCTTCAAGCGTAAGACTTGACAGGTTTCAATGTGGGTTTTAAATGCTTGAGCAAGGAAAGGAAGAGGTTCTGGCGATGAAAACTTGCAGAACGGAAATATTCCAGCCTGAATCCACACAGTGTAAAGCATTATGGACATCTTTTTATCTTTGGAAATTATTTTACAGTTATCTGTCTAACAACTCTTTTAATTCTCTCTCCTTTGATTCATAATGGGAAGGATTTAAAGAACTATATTTGATTCACTGGTTGAGGCATTCACAGTACTGTATATTGTTTTAGTGTACTAAATATAGTTGACTTCTGTCTCTTTCAATTACCCTTCTAAAAAGGATTGGTGAAAAATAATGTACCTCTTTATATAAATTGGTTTGCTGTTGATTAATTCACTTCTAGTGCTTACTTATGTTTTGTAGGATAGGGAGGATGAAACATTTTGAGTGAGGGAAAAAGCTCTTTTTCTGAGTTTGAGCCTGTAGACTCTTCCCTTTCATATGTATACCTCATCAATATGATGTCAGGATTGTTGATAAGGACAAAAAAGCCAGACAATGGACTGAATCTTAGTGTTGGCAAAACAGGCCAACTATAAGAAATCCTGATGGTAAAAATAAATTTCTATACATGTTATCCTCACCACTAATTAGAAGCAACACTCAATTCAAGTATTACATAATTAACTCACTAACTTCTCTTCTTTTTTGCCACAGCAAAGAACTGAAGAGGAATAGCACGTCCTAATTCTTAAAAGAATTTTGCTCTGCATCAGAGGTACTCTTAGACATTTCATAAATAGTTCAATTCCATTTGATATAACTTATGTGTATGCCCTCTGTAAGCTACATATAACTCTTAATACCACTCAGCCTCTCAAAAGGAGGCAGAAACTAGGCATGAATTCTGGGGCAGAATTCAGCTGCAGCTTTGCAAAGGATGCAGCAGTGAGAGTCAAAGGGTTTCTAACTGTGATATCTTCCAACCATCAAATAGTAATCTAATACTTCGATGAGGAGGAAGCAAAAAAAGATTAATGCATCTTAGTGATCCATTTAAATTTCCAAAATAGTAATTACTGAACTTGACTGCTCTCCAAAACCTTGTTCTGAAAACAGAACCAAGCAGCAATGCCTTGCCCTGAATTTCTGTGGAGTCTGAATGATCAAAGATCTGTTGAAGTTTTATTCACCCACTTTGTTTCAGTGTTTAGACTGGACTGATACTCCAGAAAGACAAAAAACCAAACCAAACTAAACCAAACCAAGACAAAAAAAACAGGCTTCCCGAAAGGAAGGAGGTGCTTCATCCAGAGAGACACTAATTCTTTCCAACCTTTTCTTTTTAACCTTCTTGTTGGAAAGGGTATAAATGTCTCACTACATTTGATAGTGCTTCACTAATTATCAGGATCAATCTACCACTAAAATTTAATGCAGAAAATCAGAATTCATCATGGATGTTTCATTGATTCCTTTGGAGAAATATGAAGAAAAAATCTAGATCCTGTAATAAGACTTGGAAGAACTTATGACAGGATTGAAAAATTTTCTAGTGCATCCTATGACAATGCTGGTGACAGTAAATTGGGTAGTCCATTAATATCAAAGGCAGAGGTGAGGATTAGCAAGCGTACATGGAATTGAGACTTATGACTTTCTGAAGACACGTGTCTGTGTAGCAGATATCCATCCTAAAATCCCTCTTTCCCATCCACGCACCAAATGTTCTCTACGCTTCCTCCTGATAAGCACCTTCTTCAGACACTGAGATGCCACCAGAAACAGAGGAAGAACACATCACACCTGCATCACGGCTGGTGCAAGTGTAGTTTACTGGCAGTGTTCATAAAATCTGTAATAAAATATGTAGTTATGCAAGTCTGATGGTCTTTTGTGGTCTGATAGCTTAAATAACTTGCCAGCAGATCATGTACTAGAAACATGTCACTGCTTGCAATCCAGCAGCAGGTGTGTTCTTGTCCTTTACTGGAATGCACCTACTGTAGCAGAGTATGAAATTTACCAGTTCAGACAAAGATCATCTTCAGGTTGTAACAAAGGAGACAAAAGAATGGAAATCTCTTTTTTTTTTTTTTTAAATTTACGAACAGTTCATTCAATGAATGTTGTTCTACAGTTAAAGCTCTGCTCTCTGAACAGGCAGGCACTCCTAAGACAGAAAATGGTGCCGTTCTTTTTGCCACCAGAGGTTCAGATCCATATTTGACTGGTGTTCTATCAGAATGATCAGCTGTTAGGCACATAATATCCCCTGGTACTTGTCTAAAGAAGTCTTGTAGTTAGACATAAAACTAGCAATTTTAAGTTGGACACTCTGTTGCTTGCTGCTGACCTATATGGGCTACCCATGCATTCAGGCAGGTTTCGTCAATAAAAAAAAGCTCCCAGCGGAATGTGATATGATATACAACATACTTTGTCCGTCTTTAAATCTAGATACTTCAGAATTCAAGAGATAATTAGGGGCTTATAAGCTATGCTGCTCTCCTTTGGGGACTATTAATACATTAAGAAATTCAAGCACTCCTGAGAAACCAATATGAAGATGATACATATACACTAGAAAACTATCATGTCTATAAGCAAAGGAATACGCTGGTGTCTGAACATCATAGAACTGGATGAAACTGTTTCCCTGAAGAAACTACTTCCTCTGTACATTTCTTCCTAATTTGATGGTCTTTCAGAAAAAGTAATGACTATAGAAAGTAACATGATAACGTGGAAACAGCGAACTATAAGTTTCTCTGATGTGTTGTCAGATGTTTCTGCAGGAGAGAAGTAGAGGGAAAATAGATAGAAGGAGGAGAACAATATCTGCAGAACCTATAAATATCTGAGGCAATGCTGCAGTGGAAAAAATGGAATCAAAGGTAAGAGTGTAGGGGAGAGTGGAAAGGAAACTTTGTCTACTATCTGTGTCTCTTTGAAAGGTCCATGTAATGCAACAGCCCCTGCCACGCTGTGAAACCCAGCTGACCCACAGTGATCTAGTGGGTCCCCCAGTACCTGTGCAGGACTCATGCTTCTGGTGCCAGGGCTTTGAACATTGCTACTGTGACTCTTATTAGAACAGTGCAGCAAACAGCACCGTCTGAACTGAAAGGAGGAAGAAATCAGATGAACAAGACTGAAAGAGAAGGATAAAGAAAAGACTCAAGGCAGATGGCTCTTTCTTGCTCTTGCCAGACAGATATGACAAAGAAGAAGCAGCAAGGCAACCACCATAATAGGAAAGGCCACATCTGGAATCATCTACCTTGGGCAAAAAGCAGAAAGCCTGTCCAGAACTGTAATCCCATTTCCTCAGCTGTAAGCACAATGGTTTGTAGTGCCCTGGCCTACTCCAGTGTCTGCCAGCATCTCAGGTATGCTATGGCTCCCCTCATTTTCAGTGCTCTTTGGGGCAACATGAATTTCAAGTCTAATAACTAGTCTAATGAGACTAAATAATTAGTATAATAAAGTTAAATATTTGTTGAATAATCAAAGAATTTCCTTGAAAGGCAGAAGGAAGACACATTTTGTCATAAAGCAAAGAAAATAACTAATAAAATGAAAACTCATTTCACCACAGGCACCCAACTTCTCACATTCTAGTACAACAGGTATGCTGACGGTTAAGAAGACAACTACTTCTTGAAAGAGCTTATAATCAAGACAATATGCAAAAAACTGTGAACAATACAGCAAAAACACAAACATATTTCAATACATTTATTTCTCACTCCTGTAGTTCCTCCTTCCCTTGGTCGCAGTACCCTCAGGTAATCAAGGAATGTCAAGTTCAAACACAAGTTCAGTAGTTTCACTTAACAGTTACTGTGTTGCAGTGTACAATTTTACCTCGGAATTAGTCATTCCTTGTTAGGATCTCTTGCAATTTTGTTTCTAGATCAGATCTTTAAGGATAATCCAGCACTGTGCTTAACAGCCAAAAATATCATTATCTTCCTTGCAGGCAAAGGGTACCTTTTGAAAGGAACATAAACTTTATTTTCAGAGATACTGGTTATTTGCAGCTCTTAATGGCTTCAAATAACATTTTGGGCACTATTGCCTCTGAAAGGTCAGGCTTTCCATATACACAACTGGAATTCATTCCCAAAACAGAATAGTTTCCATGCAAAGAAAAAAAAATATTCTGGTAAGATTTAGAGAAAATTTTGAGCTGAGTTTTTACCAGCAATGGATGAAAAATTTCAGAACTGTTTTAAGAAGGGCTTTGACATAAGGGAAGCAAGTAATCAGTGAGACAACTCACTGCCACACTAGTTAATTTACAAATAATAAAGGCAAAAACTGTTACCAATTTCCAAAGAGCTGTATCATACCTGGCCTGGATGAGAGACGAATTTCAAATTCTGCCTCCTTCCACATTTGACCATACCAAAGCCTATAAATTACTGATGATCAGCTCCGTCGGTGACAGAAGGGACTGGCTGTTAGACCACGTCCAGATATTTTCAGCACTACCTTGTCTTCTAAATGTGGTGCTGCTTACTGTATAGTTTCTGCCACGGCTATCGCCAAGCATTATTAGAAGTGAGTCAGGGATTGCACATTTCCTAGTGCAGATTCACCCTCACAATTCCAAAGGAAACAGCTCCAAAATGAGACTAGTGAAAATGTGAGAATAAAGGCATTATTCTTTATATATATATATATGTTTTCAGAAAGGAATTCAGTTTATTACTTACACTATTTTTGTTCAGCAGACAGACCAAATTAGCTGGAGGGCTACTTACTTTCAAGTAGATCCAGTGTTCCACTCCTCTCCTGGCAGAAAAAGAAAGGAAAATATCTTCAGGTTTTCAAGACACAGATCGTGTGTATTTCTTGTGGTACAAAGTAATTTCTTTTAACATTAAGCTATGCAATTCACCAATTCCCAGAACTGCATGTTAGAGTCTGCACTCTGAACAAAGCTAAGTACCTTACCTTCCAGGGCTCTTTTGTCTTCTAAATGCATCCTCCTTGGTTGTATTTCATGTTATTGTGTTCTCACTGCTTCTGTATAAATGAACATATTAATCCTTAATTTTCTGTGTTTCTTGCTTCATTTGCCAGGGAAGCATTTTTCTTCTCTCAGAAGCCGCAGATGCAGACTACCACTGTGCCAGCTTCTTCCTGTCTGGAGTGGTCTGGCAAAAGGAATTAGTTCAGGAAAGTTCATAAAACTGTATATTTTCATTTCTACTGTACTTCACAGCTGTCTCATTGTGTTCTCATCACTTCACTTTTGAATATACTTATGAAAGCCCATCACAGTGGATAAGGTCTGCAGGGTTGGAAAGCTGACCTTCCAAGACAAGGAGTAGAAATATGGGAGGCAATCTTTCTCCCATCAAATGACAGTTCCTCCACTACTCTTTTACCCCTTGGGGTACCCCCGAGAAAATGTAAAACCACAATTTTGACTTGTTGCAGCATTCACAATAGTGAAGAAAAAGCTGTCAGGATTCACTTGTCAGGAGCTTAGGCAGCTGTGGAACTTGAGGTCCATTTGACAAGACTTCAGGAATTTGAATGCAGTAGAACATTATAATACTACATGGGCAGGATACGCGCCAGTTGGGAAGAAGACAGGTTTTGGTTGGGATAAGATGAAAAACAGACAACTAGAAAGAAGTACAAGTGTAATACTGCTTGTGACTACATATTTTAAAACATAGCACATCAACATAGAGAAAACTAGTTCACTAGTAGCAGCCAGAGCTGTTGCATTTTTCTAGACCACAGACTGGGGCTATAGAGGTATCATACACAGAGATAAAGGCCTAAAATTAAGCAAAGAATTCATGGAATCACCTTTTTAAATCTTCAACTCCTGAATCTTGAAAATGCTAGTGAAGAAAACTGAAATGCATGTAAGTTAGCATGCAGTTACATAAACCTACTCATGAGATCCCAAACAGGACTCTAAGATTTTCCAAAGAACTTGATCCCACCACATCTGCTTTTTCTTGAGAAAGGACGCCATGAAAATCAGTCCTCAGGCAGATAGAACAGATTCCTCCTCCCTTTGACTACCACATCACTGCAAAGAGCCCAGCATCCCCAAAAATCATGGAAGGTAAAAGAAATGGCACTTACTGCCGCAGAGCTTTTACAATAAGTTTGATGTTGCAGTGCAGCTACAAGCAACTCTTTTCAGCAAGCACCAGCTCTAGGCCTTGTTTTACAATGGAACTGATAAGATATGGAAACTCTAATTTGGATGTTCCACTATATATGCCGGTTAAAGCCTGTAGATACTGGTTATTCAGACACAATCAGGGGTTGCCTCACACCTCCTACAATGAAGCTACTGATCCTCACCTATCATCACCTACACAGGCCACTGCAAACCATCCTTGAAACATCTCATCAGAAACTGGTAGACTCTCTATTACAGCTGTAACAGTATTAATATTTGATATCTTCACAACAGTAAAGACTTTTTTTAAAGAAGAAAAGTCTGAAAAAGACATTATTAGTCACAAGATGAACCAGAGGCTGTTAATCTCCTGTCTACACCTTAAGAAAGAAAAGATAAGAAAAATCTAATTTAAACAAATGCTACTAAGGGCAAAAAATTCAGACTGACACTACATTAAATTACTTGGGAGGCTTAGGTATCCAGCCATGGTCTTCAGTAAAAAAGAAAATTATAGGGTCTATCAATTAGAGAAGCGGTGCTCTGTGCCTATGTGCTGGCATGCTTACAGTTTTTTTTAACGTCTGGCAGGATGTTTTACAAACTAAACTCAGCAAGATGACAATTCCACCAGAAGGTGCTTCAGATGGTTTTGCTAATAATTCTGATCAGCTGAAATGGAGAAAAACACCACTTCGTTTATTTGGCTTTTCCAGAACCTGTCAAATCTGAGCAGAACCATTAATTGCCCCCCTACTGCATCTCCCCCCGCCATCTCTCCCACCTTCTTCCAGAAAAGACACACTTCAATTTATTCATTTTTTTCTACAAGTACTTTGCATAAACAGCCTTTTGTTTATTCTCCAAACTTTGGTCATTCTTCATGCACTTCCTTTGCCAGAAGGAAGTGCCATTTCTTGAGAATATTCATTGGAGGCTGGTACTGCTACTGCTGCAAAGATGTAAGTGCTAACCACCATATATTGGCTTTTGTTTTAATAGGCTTTTAACCAACTTTGTTAATGGACTGAATGCAATTTAGATATGGAACTTGGCTAAAATGTAGCTTCAATTGGCTATTAAAATTTAAGAGCCAACTAAGATAGCTAATTACAAAAAAGCTCCAGTGATAATGCTAAGCAGAATTAGTAATAGCAAATGACAGTCTGTCTAGTCTTATTCCCAAAGGGAAAGAAACTCTTAACTGAGAAGTCAACCAGACAACGTACAGAAAACCTAATTGCATTACTGGTATTATGGCATCCCAAATCTGGCAGCTCACTGGGACAAAACAGTGAGAAAAGTCTGCCAAACTATTCGGGAAATCAAGTGACCCCCCCNATCGGGGGTTATTATTTTATATGAACTTACTGGAAAAAAATCTTGGAAAAATTATCAAACCAGCACCACCCAGAAAATGTCTTATATCCATTTTGAATTTGATTCTCTCACCAGTTACTTTAAATTAGTGGGAAAACATAAACAATCTGTCTGCAAAATGTTCAAGCCCTACAAGCAGCATTCTGTGCCTCATTATCAATATCCTCATTACACCATCAGCTGAAGTGCCGACTAGTTCTCCTGTGAAGATTTATCATGTATGGTGGCCACTTTGAAACATAGGTAGCAGAGTCTTTAACATTCCCTACTCAAGTGTCTCCCTGCTGTGCCTGTAAATGTCAGTCCAGTTTTTTCACGGCTGCGCGCACAGATTAGAAACAGCAGGAGAGCTTGGGAGTATGACTACAATACTAGTAAGGACACTTGTCTTCATGGCACTGCTCAAGTGATTCTTGGAATGCAGGACCCTGCTGTTTTCTAATATTTACACACAACTGGAGTCATCAAGAGCAGTAAATGCAGTCTAAAGGCAGCTTGCTTCTTTTTGTGTTAGGGGCTTTACTTTCAAACGGGGATGTCAACAAAATACCACTACACCCTCCACCTCTCAAAAAGTGGTGTATTCCCTTATTGGTGCTTTGCAAAACAGTAAAAACATGTGTGCAAGCACACACTGTACGATACATACGGCAGCACTGCAGGTATTATCACAGCCTTCCCCCTGGCTCTTCCTGACCATCCCCTGCTTTAAACACTACTGCAGTTATAGGAGTAACTTGCCTGTGAAGAGCTTTACAGTATCTCATGAGCAGAGACAAGTCCTAAAACAAAAAAAGCACCTTTTTTCTTCACAGAACACTTGCCAGGACATCTTTTTTCAGGACATTTTTGGGGTGGGAGGAGATAGGGGTGGCTTGCGAAATCTGCACTCAAAACATTCTTTTCAAATAAATGAAAATGTCAGTGTTTGTTGCATTTGGCTTTCGTAGTGTCAAAAGAAATCACACTCCTTGAAAACTTGGAAAGCAAAGAAAGGAAGTTTACTGGTAAATAAGTTACTAAAAAAATAAAATGTCAAACAACTGAAGTACAAAAGAAGACATTAACTTTGAGTATGTGACAAGTAAGAGAATACAATATGCCTTCTTGACAATAGCTATTCACAACAGTGTAACATACTTTCTGAGCAAAATGATTAAACAAAGTCATTAAAATTAGAGTTTGATTCAAGGAGTTTTAAATATGAGAGAGGCTTTAGCAGTCCTATTTTTACATCTGAAACAAAGAGAATGCTTAAAAGTTGTCAGCTAGACTTTGCTAATATCCAGGAAAATGAATTTGCGTAACAATCAATAGAAATGAGAAAGCACCTTTAAATATGGTATTCCAGTTTTATTTCAAAACAATGGACCCCTTCATTATAAAACATAACCTCATCATTCAATCAACTTTTCATGTTAAAACATATTTATTCTAGTGAGTAGCTACTCAGACGTTATACAATCAAGCAAGATGGACATCCACACAAATACGCTGCTCAATGGCCCATATGGATTCCTCGTGGTTTGCCAAGCTTTCATAAAGTAGTCTCCCTGATAAGGATGATGTTCATGTCCTAATTATGTGCATTTTGCAGTAATTAAATGAGAAGTAGAGGTATTTCACAGTGAAATTCAACACTACTTTTTGACCTACAACTCTGAAGAGAAGACTTAAAGCTAAGCAAGGAAGTACTTTAACAAAAGGATTTGCAAGACTACATGCTTCACTATTTTTGTCGTTATGAGATGCAAGTCAGTATTTCATTGGAACTAGATACTGTACAAAGTCCCTTGTAATTATAATTTTTCTTGCCTTTTCATTAATATAAAAAGAAAACCTGAGGGAGTTGTTGAAAATAGGCATTGGGTTTTGGTTAGTTCTTTTCTTCGCCCTAGGCCCCGTGTCTGAAATTCTGGTCTCTTTCTTTCCAGAGAAACTCTGAATAATTGGACAAGCGACACAAACACAAATACTATGCAAAAAAATAGCTAAAATTCTCTACTTGTCTTCAAAAGAATTATTTAAATGCATTTAATACAAACTGGAATGGATGTGATTCCTGTCGTATGTTTTGTTTTTAAATCAAACATTTGAGAAACACTGAACACTGAGATGAATTCTGAAATGGCATCTAAGTGCCTTCCAATAAGACTTTACTCAAAACTATAAGAAATCAGATGCAACACTGCTGTTCCTCATACAGTACCCATACTGAAACTACTAAATAAGGCTTTTTATCTGCATTATAAAGCAGAAAAAAAGCACTTTTAGTTTGCCTTTAAGACATGAATTCATGTATTTAAAAAATAAAAATGCATCCTCACTTCAAAAGTTGGCAACATTTTGCATTAGTATTTAAGTATACATAAATTATGCAAATATTTTAATAAAACATTTATTCTTCAAAAACAGGTACAAACAGCAGTTCATGTTTTTACAGGATTCATTTAAAAAGGAAAGAAAAAGATTCCAGTGCTACAAAAAAAAAACAAAAACAAAAAAATCCTAACAAACCAGAAATGAGTCACAGAGCAACTTCATTTGTTGCTCCATCTATTATTTACTTCTGGACTCTCTTTCTGGTTGCTGTGCTTTTCTTGGATTTTGGTGAGGTCTTCCGGGTTCTAGTAGCTACTGCATCTGCAATTCAAACAAAACAAGAGGACAGACTTTTTATTAAATAAAACTACAACAACAAATCAAAAGAAAATACTTTTAGTCTTTAAGAGGACAGATCAACTCAAACCACTCACTGAGCTTTGAGTGGGAAGACAGGGAATACAATAAGAACACAGAAAAATCTGCAATTATTTCTGGGCACTGATCTTCTCCTAAGAAACATGTACAGTTCAACTTCTCCAAGAGTAGCATTACATGGAGTTGAGCCATCTTTTTGGCTCACCTTCATCAAAAGAATCAGATCCTCTTCAAAACCTAAACCCCTCCTTCCTCCTTATGTGCCAACCTTTAGTTCTATAGCGCCTTCCAGTATTAAGACATTTTTGGTGCTCTTTGGACCTTTGAGGAAGCTGATCCAGCTCATAACCTGCTATCATGGTTTAACCCCAGACAGCAACTACTTGCCATGAGGAGTTCGTTCACTTACTCCTTCCCCACCACCCAGTGGGGTGGGGAGGAGAATCAGATAAAGGAAGAAACTTTGTGAATAGAAATAGCAACAGTTTAAAAATTCAAATAAAGTAAAATATAATGAAAGTAAAAAGAGAGGCATTGCCACGCACTAAAAACACCTCAATCAGCTCACAAATGATACACAACAAAGTTGCTTGCCACCCACTGACCAATGCCCAGCTAATCCCCCAGCAGCTATCAGACCCTCCCAGCCAAATCCCCAGTATATATACTGGGCATGAAGTAGTATGGAATACCGCTCTGGCCAGCTTGGATCAGCTGTCCTCGTTGTGCTCCCCCCTGGCTTCTTGTGCAGCAACAACTTCAGTGTACTAGCAACATTATCCTCACACTAAATTCAAAGCACAGCTCTGTACCAGCTACTGAAGAAAATTAACTCTCGGTTTTCACCAGGACACTTAGCTAAGAAATTTTTTTTGGTCTGGTATTTTCATAGTTTAGTGAACTGTAGCATCTTCAAGCATTCTGAATGCAGCTTGTATAAGAGGAGGTGGAGGGCACACAGGTGAAAAAAGGAGACTTTTTTTGGCAATGTCAAGCTGTTAAATCAGCTCAGCTGTCAGTGCAACTCTACCTACAGATTGAGGCTATTACTTGACAATGTTTTATTAACAAAGGTAAGGAATAATGCTATCTAAATAAGATTCCTAGTAAACTTGGCAGGCAGGTTATTCAAAGAGATACCTAAAAGCAGTAGCAGAAACCAGCCTACACTCTGATTCTTTCCTGTCCACTAGCAAGGAAAAGAAAACAAAACAGCACAGCTCATTTCTGTGAATCACATTCAACTTGAAGTCACTTTGACAAAAAATATTACACATAATAAAAATTCCTATCTTTTAACAAATACAGTAAAAATGAAATGTTTTTCATCCCTTAATCCTGTTTGTTTAGCATTCTGAACTTTTTTTTAATCCCAAATTGCTCCTTGAAGACAGCATGCCTAACTACTTCAGCTCTTTCTTGTAAAACTATATGCAATTTCACAGCTCCTGTCAACTGTACAGACAAAAGGAAAAGGTAAAATAGTTTCACGGAAGTCCTTAAGAAAGAAGCTGTTCATTTAAGACAACAGCCTTCGAGCAGTATGAGTCACTGATCATTCAAGTTCAATAAATAAACTTGGGGAAAGCAAGGAGGCACAGAGCAAGGCAAAATATGAAAGAAACCCAGCAGTACTGTGCATAGTTTGGGGCTCCATCATTCAAGAAAGCTCTGAGAAAAATGGAAAACAAAATAGTTTCCAGCCTTTCAACAAAAACCCAAGAATTTAACTAGCTTATATGTCCACAGTGGCTAGGACAACTACTAAAGAGAATTCTTATTAGGCATCCCTCTTTTCTTGTAAAATGTGCTTCAGTTATATTTCAGCTGTCTTTGTTCTTATCAAATAACCAAAGGAAACAAGAGAATGGAACCCATACAATAGCTATTTACATAAGGAGGGAATAAAAAATAAAATATTTCCAGTACTGGAAGCTGCAAGACTATACTCAGCATCCAGCTGCAAATATCAAATGGGATCTTAAGCCTGGCTGCAGCATTTAAGGAGAGTTCAGAACCATCATTCTCAAATCAGCTTGGGCAGTTTGAATATGGTGCCAGTGAAGAGCTACTTTTCTTTTAAGATGAAATAAGGAAGAGTATGTAGTCCTCTGACAAGCTCTTTCCCAACTCAGCGAGGGAACCCCTGGATAAATGAAAAAAACTTGCAGTGTAACAGCTCTCTAACAAGAATTTTTGAAGACTCTGAAAGCTGTTGAAGCAATTGCAAGGGTGACAAATAGTAGTTTTAATTAGTTGCTTTGTTCTCTTTTCTCACTAGTTCTTTTTCTAAAATAATCCAGAAATACGACTCAGAAAAAAAGGACAGAGAGAGCAAAAGAAGGCAAAGATGGACTAGAATTCCAAGAAATATATGATTGTGGGGTAGGAAAGAGAGAGGAAAAAGTCTGTACATTTATGGGATAGGGCCTGGCTTTAGGTACTCTGTGCTTCCAAGTCCTCTCTTTTCTGCAACAAATGAAGGAAATACATTTCATATTCTCATATGGAAAAACATCAGAACACAAGAATATATTATTTGATGACTTTATGTCTGTGTATTTCTTAGAGATAAGATCAAATCTCAGCATTCTTCTAAAAATTTGAATATAAAATTGTTCCAGATGAAACTGAAACTGGTTTATTTCCATTTGAAAAAATTGCTTTACTGAAGACATTCCAAAACACAATTGTACACACACATATAAATCCGGCTAATCCCACCTCCTCAGAATGTGTCTAAAACTAGTCCTTCTCTTCACCACACAGCAATTTGCAGGAGGAAAAAAGTTTAAATCAAGTACATTTCTTGCAATCTTCAAAAAGGTTAGTTGTCTGTAAAAATCTGAATCACTACAGTATAATTTTTCTTTCCTGTAGAAAAATTTCACTTGCAAATTTTCTATCTGAGCTTGGATTGCAATACTGGTTCAGCATACTGCAACATACCTTCAGGTCACAGAAAAAACAACAACAAAAAAAGCAGACATCACTTTTCTTCTTAAATTACTTAGTTCTACACATAAAGTCATTACATAAAACCTTACCCATGGAAAATTTTCCTCAGAAAGTGGGTTTTTCAAAATACTTTTTATTAGCCACAAACACAAGAAAGTCCCATATAATGTAACAAGGAACTTAAATTATTTACATTTTAAGTGTGTTTACGTGCTAGAAATGGTCTGAAGATATTGTAGAGAAATAAGCTTTAAATAGAAAAGTAGACTAAGTAGAAAACTGTATTCCAAGCAGACACAAAAGTACACAGGAACACTCCCATATTTTACACCTTGGAAACTCATTTTGTCTCTTTATCAAGATAACTGGAATATGTTCAGGGTCCTTCTATCTAAATTTGTCACTTGCAAACTGCCAAAAAAATCTATTATACAGGATGAACCACAAAAATAAGTTAAATGTAAGCCAAATGTATTTTGACCTGCTAAACCATAGTATTTAAGAACCTTTATACTTAAAAGCACCTCCTACTATACTTTTTCTGATTTCAATAGCTTCTAAAGATCCTCAAACAATCTTGGGGCAGGCCATAGAAAGATTGTTCACTTGATATTGCATTTGAATATTCTTAATGAAAAATACAGAAGTGAGTCTCAATATTTCAGGCAACTGAGAGCAGTATTTCTCTGCTTTAAAACCCAAATCTTTCTGTTAATTTCTAGATACAGCATGGCAGCACGTGCTTTTAACTTCTAAAACTCGATCAGGTAACCCTTACACTAGAACATATAATTTGCATCAGTCCTGACAGAGGTGAGTGAAGGCTAAGAAAGGCAGAGAGGGACAGATCTTTCAGTGACTAGACAGAGGTGAACACAGTTTTAAGACTAATGTCTACTTACTCCTGTATCCTGTTAAAGGTACTAGTCAATACCAAATCCTTCACATGAAGGAACAGATGAATAACACAGCTGGAACTATTGTGTAGTACAGGTTTTGCAGAAAAAAAGGGTTTTTATGGTGTAAGATTAAGAGTAAAATATCTACCTAGAATGGGGGCATTGGTATGGAGTAGAAAGGCATGTAATAGGAGGCACCATAAACAACCTCAAAAAGTGATACAATTTGGTTTCTCCTAAAGCTTGACAAGGCCAGCAGTTCTCTAAATGCAAAAATGCACTTAAGTGGAGATTTAATCTAACATTAAGTAAAAAACCTTGCTTGAATAAAGAAAAAAGATTTAAGAAAATAACTCAGATCCTGATTTATGCAGAGCCATGCAATGTAAATAAACATAAAGGTAAGTATCCATTAATTGAGAAATACTATTAAATCTCTATTTTGGAATGTCTTCTGACCAATCCATCAGTATGACTGTTTTCATATTGGAGCTGTTCACATAGTTCTTTATTTATACTGCAAGACTAACCAAAGACCCCAGTTAATGTCTTAATATGGTAAATACTATCCAGCAATACAGACATGAAGTATTCCTATCCCTAGCAGTATTGACTATTTTAGGAGTATATTAAAAATACAGTACTTTTATTGTAATGTCTAATTAGGTATTTATCTTTATATCTTTTATCTTTATCTTTTATCATACTTAATAATTTATTATTATTGTCCTAATGAATAACCCCCTATAATCCAATCTTCAGTAACACCAAGATTTAAAAAAAACCCTGTTGGAGTAGACATTTTATTTCTGTTGTAGCTTTGAACCTAGGATTATTCACAAATTCTCATGAAATTCTTGTTTTTCCAGCATTTATGTGATTTTCACAGAAAATGCCTATACAATCTCCCTATCCCAACAATGTTATTAATGTTATGCTCTACACCCCTGTATGAGCATTGGTGGATATGTACAGTATACGTCAAAATTTGGTGTTCTGATTTAACTGTATCACCACCTTTAAGCCTGTGTATTTTTCTACCATAGAAGGTGGTAGCTAATACTGAAAATGGAGTTGTAACAGAGTGGGAAAAAAACCTTCCTGCTTAAATAGAAATCATCTCTTCTGTAAGCATTTTTCCTAGTGAAGACACATTGGCTAATATAATACTTCAACCTCATCCCTTTTATCTTATAAAGGATATCCTGTAAAATTCCACCTTTCAGGAAAGCCCCTGGTTCTCACGGATTTTCTGAAATTGCATTTCCTTTAAAAAGAAGAGTCACTTGACAGCTCTAGAAACACTGATGGCTGACACAATTGGAAGAGAAGGCCTTTAATGATCTCACCTGATGTGGCCACTCTCACGCTGAGAACAACCCGAGGGAGCTGACAGCAGAAGTAAGAATTTCCAGATTGTACAATTTCCAGTCCTTTCTCAGAGCTGTTCTTTCTTCCTCCTCCATCAAGTCCACCCTAGCCCCAGCAGCAGCAGATTTCATTGCTGGCAGAGTCCCTGCAGCCACTGAGCACCCTAGTGTATTCCAAGTGCCACACAGGCCATCAGAATCTTTTTGGCTTGGATTAGACAAACTGCAGTCAGATGTGGTTAATGTTGATGAGATGAACAAGAGGCTGCATGGCTTGTCACTGCTTTATTCAAGTACTCATGAGATGTTATTTGAGTAGCTCAAGAGTAATCCCTGTCCCGTAACACTTATCTCCCTCAAAAAAAAGTAAAATAGAATTTCAAGAACTTTTAAAATATTCCTTCATGACTAAACTTTTAATTTCACAACCAAGAAGTATCAAGAAAATAACCATTTTACTGAGCTTCAGGATTTTTTTTTTTTAGAAACAGGACTAATCACATAATTGATAACAAGTCCATGGCAATATAAAACTCATTAGTTTTAAGTATTTCTGTAATAACCAGCTATTTTCAAATTATCAAAAGTATCAAGATCAGAAGATTATGAAACAGTTGCCCTTTCCTTTAACACAAGTTTATGAATCATGTAATAGTTGGTGAAGCTTTTAATTCCAAATTTGGAGAGAACCAAATGAGTAAGTACATGTATCACATTTCACCTGAAACCATTTAATATACTCCCCCCACTCAATTTCATTAAATTGAGTAGTATAAAAAGGTGAAATTAGACATTTCACCTGTAACTCTATTGAATTGGCAAGAGGAGGCTTTTTTAATTTAAGCTGATGTTGAAAAATACAAACAGATTCCCAAATATCTTTACTTAAGTCTGATAAAATCCCAGCATTTACATCACTTGGATTGAAATTCCTCAAGTTCTTTTTCATCTCTTTCTATAAGAATTTCAATCTACCATCTCAGGAAAAAGCAGTATAATACATCCTATAGAAAGAAAGTATGTTCTGCACATGTGCATTAAATCACAATCAGAAAATAATCAGCTGTATTAAATATTTTGTTAAAAAGTCTTAAATACTATCTAAAATGCTAAAATTATGTCCGCATCATATAAAATAATTGTATTGCCTTGAAAGAAAATATAATCTAATTAAAAATTTTTCAGCCACTGACAGTCAAGAGAATTCATAGTAAATTAAAGTCAATAATTCAAAAGGCATTCAAGTAAGAGAAATAATCACTTGTTTTAATGATTAGAGTTCCCTAATATGAACAGCTGAAAACGAACAAAGCAGTGTCACCTCTTGGAGCAGAATTATCTTTATTCCTTATACTTTGTACCATACAGTTTGAGTTAATATAGGGTAAATCCATAACTTACCAATATTACTACTGTGTTTGAAAGGTTACAATTTTTCATCCTGCCATACTCCTCCACCAAATCTCTTTTAAACAAGGGATTCGTTTTGGGGTAGATTTCAGTGCTACTGTTTTATTATTTTTAGACTACTAAAGACAATATTTGGTATTTTACTTGAAAGTAAGAATCAAAAATTCTTTAGGAAAAATATCTTTGCAATTACCTGAATTCAGCTTATGTCTACATGAAGGCATTAAAAATTTAGCTCCAGAAAGCAGTTTGACTGGATGTTCACCACCAGCTTACCTTATACAGATCTACTAAAGATTTTTGATTTTTATCTGTCCATGACTTTTTCCAGACAGCACTGAAACTATGCCAAATTACGTCAAAAAAATAAGTTCAGCATTTTCTATCCTTATAGCTGAGCCTTTCCTTGACTTTAAATGTGCTTGCTTTTGGAAGCTGCTGCTTTAACACAGTGTAAAGCTGTGGCTTTAACACAGTGTGAAGAGGAATCCTGAGGAGTCAGCATTTTCTAACAGTGAACTGGACAAGACAGAAGGACAAAAATGAGAATGAAGCAGAGAATGAACACAGCTCAGTCACCAATATTTATTACTTATTAATTCTACTAGCTTTAGGAGCATGTAATTGGAGTATAATCCTTAACATAAAAAATTTAAATAGTTCAACATTATTAGACTTAATCTTAAAAGAAATTATAAAACAGCAAGAGCACTTGAACTGCTAAAGGTAAATGGTTCTACTGGGTTTTGCTGGCCATGTGATCGGGTTTTGCTAAGCTGAGGTTGGCTACAGAGGTAGCCTCTGTGGGAAAAGGCCAATTGCTGTCCTGTGTTCAACAGAGCCCTTTTCCAGCTGGCTCCACTGTAGACCAAAGCTGAGCCAAATTTGTTTGTGGCACCTCTGTAAAAACATTCAAGAAAGGGAAAAAAAAAAAAAATCACTGGACAAGTAGAAAGGGACAGCAGTGCAGGGAGCAGAGTGAGAAACAGCAGATGGAACACCAGAGTCAGAGGAGGAGGTGGTATTCCACTGCACCAGAGCAGATATTCCATATAGCTCATGAAGGACACAGGATGGAGCAGATATTCCCTGCAACACTTAGAAGAGCCCACACTGGAGAAAATGGGTATTTCCTGAAGAAACTGGGAAACCTTTTTTTTTTCCTCCTGGAGTACTGCAGCCTAAAAGAGAGCTCACACTGGAGCACAGGAAAATGTAAGGAGGAAGGAGAGGCAGAGAGAAAACACTACCAGAGCACATTTCCCCTTCATGCCCTCTGCACTGAACAGGGAGACTGGTAGAGGAGTATGGAGTGAAGTAGTTAAGCTGAGCTTGGGGGAAGGAAATGTGCTGTTCTAATGTTTGGCTTCATCACTACCCAAATTCATTTAAATTTATTTTCTCCAAGTTGAGTCTGTTTTGCCCATAACAGTAAGCAATAATAAATTTCCCCATTTTTGTTTCAACTCCTGTGTTTTCTCATCCTATTTTCCTCTTCTGTCCCACTGAGGAGGGGAGTGAGTGGCTGCGTGGGAGTCTGGCCCTTAGCCAAGGTACCATGCCACACCTGTACATGCAACTGTCAGAACAATATTTTGACTTACTAGAAGAAGTAGGTTTCTTTTTTTCTGGACTTCTTGTATCTTCCATTTCTGCCTCAGTGCTCTCACTGGCTGCAGCTGCTGCCTTTCTTCTTTTCTGAAGAAAAAAACAGCAAAAAAAAGCGTGATTGAACTCAGAAGCAGGGAAGACCAAAAAAAGGTAGAAAATATCTACACAAGATGTTCCCTAATTTTAAGCATTATTTCTCCACATTTTATAAAACATCTCCAGTCATGGAGGAAACTTATTTGTATATTAACACAAGAATACTAGTACGAAGCAATACACAATTTAAAAGGCCAGTTCCCCCATCTACTTTAGGAACTGCAATTTTAATGTTTGAAAACATGAGTTTTTATGATCAAAACTTGCTTTTTTTCATTTATATTGAATAACTGTTACAAAAGGAGCAATGTGAAAAACCTTCAAGAACACATGAAAACATTTTACCCTAAGTTCACATTAATTGCTTTTTTAAAAAGCAATTACACCTCATTAAATTCAAGTTTATCTGGTTCCTTGCTTCTTAAGGAATTCTGTGCACTCTTTAGAAGTAGCTAATACCCTCTGACAGCACTTCTTTTTTTTTTCTAATAGCAACTGTGGATTCTATTCCAAAGAGAAGTACTTGGAAAATCTGAACTCTATTCAAGGTACATTATCTTAAAACCTCTAAATGGATAGAATTCTTAGTACATGTATCACAATTACTCTCACTATTGCAAAGTATTCTTAAAGTGGTTATGGAAAATTATTGTTTTAAAGTCACGATTTTTGCAAAGGATGAGTTGACCTGTATCAGACAGATGAAAAGTGACGAACACTGGAAGAGTTTACCTTTCCCTTTTTTTATTTCTTTTTTAATTGTGTAAGACTAGAGCTTCACTAATATAGCTTTATAAGTGGCTACAACTTCACACAGCTTATGAGAGAAGGGGAGAGTGCATTACATCTTTCCTTTCCAAAGTGTTGCTTCATGATTACCATCTAAACCCTGCTGGGCTGAACAGATTGGTTCGATAATTACATACAATAACTGCAGTGGGCAGGTAACCCTCAGCTGGCACAGGGCAGCTCCCCTGTGAGAACTTCCATATGCAAACTGCACTGATGGAGTGCATTAGGTACATCTTTCCTGCCGGTGCACAGGCCTGATTACCGCCAGCCAAGACTCCAAGGTTAGCATGTCAGCAGATTTGTGATGCATTAGGCAGGAATAAACACAGACACTTTTGTTCATTCTGACCAAAATTAAGGAGGACTATTTCAGCACTGCACTGCTTTTATATGAGAGATAATGTATTTCTCTCAATTGTACTAGGAAACATTTTAAATGCTCATCAGAAAAATAGATATTCAATACGCGTTACACAAAAGCAAAATACATTCATCTTGTTTCCAAGCTTATTTAATAAAAAGTGGTTTCTTAATCTTGATGCAGGTGAATTACATGGCAGTAAAAATCAGGCAGCATTCATCTGACAAAAGCAGCACCTGCACATCTGAACCATTAGAAGGGACCAAAAATCACTAAGACCCGTATTTTTCCAGGTTACTTCACTCCTCATATTTCCCAGTAACTCTTCAAAACTGAGCAACAGTCCTTGTACTAAATAATTTAGTCAAGAACTCGAAATACTTCCTCCAACTCACAGTACTGCTAGCTTCTTGTTCTGCTAGAACTATCATAAAATACCACACACAAACTAACATGTGTTTACTATAAAGAAGAAAAAAAATCCTCAAGCAGAACTGTGGACTGTCTTTCGTTTACTCATACATCTGGGGAAACTTGAGTCATGATATAGAAAATAAAATGCTAACTTTTAATATAGCAGCTATCTGTAGGTTTTACCCTGACACCAAAACTGAGATTTCAGAACAACCGTCCTTATGTGCAACATATCATGCCCATCATGGCTCAACTAGCTATACAAGCTGAAGGCACAGGAGAATTTTACACCCTAAGAATGCATTTACACAGAAGCTAGAAATAGTGTCTCCTAGCTATGAAACAGCTGAACTTCAGAACATCATGTAACACTTTCTTAAGAAAATATTATGGTAGATTGCAGGAAAAGAAATGAAGAGTAGGTGTGTTAAGACCTGTTGTGATTAAAGATCAGTAGAGCCAAAATGTCACAGATATTCTGTACTGGAGGACGCAGTCTTCTCAAAGGTAGATGCCAGGCTGCATTATTCTTTTCCAAAATAGGCAATAAGCATGCCAAAAGGAATTCAGCATGTGCTAGAAGATACTGGCTCTCAGAAGCGACACACTGCTCATTGATGACAAATTATCTTTATGAAAAGAAGTTTTCAACAAAGTTGGGAATTTGGAGCTTATCTTTAAGACACCAAGTCATCACATTGAGCTCCCCATCACAGCTGAAAATATGTATCATTTTAATGAACACTTGATGTTCTTCCTTTCTCCAAGTTTTTAGCTGTCCAACTGTTCTCAACTTGTACAAACTGTCTTCTCATTCTCTTACACTCTCACTAAGGTCTGATACCCTCTGGAAGAAAAGCCTAGTAGCTTGAGTTCCCAAACATATATTCTAGAAAGGCAGACAACCTGCTTAAGACTCTCTTTTCATTTATCCTTGAAGAAAAGTGAAAAAATCGGCCTAGAAAGGACTGACACAATCTATTCTTCTACCCTAATCTATACCACAGCTTTAACAAAGCCTACAAAATCCAACACATAAGGAAAAGTCATCTGTCCCACTGTTTGGTCAAAAGCAAGAAGGTTATGTCGACCTGGTGTCCATCAATCTTACTCTGTTTGGACGCTCCAACAGAAGCTGGTATGAAATCCACTGAAATATGAAGCAGAGAGCTGAAAACACTCAAAAGGGGCAAAAACGCTCATTGTTTTATCCTAAGTGCTTGAACGTATTTGTGACAACTGAGCAAGTTTACTGTGCATATGGTTCCCTCAAAGTAAAGGGGGGAAAAAAAAAACCAAACCACTATCAAAACTAGCTCCTTTTTAATGCCAGTAGGTAAGAACCTACGATACAGTATTATCTCACCCTTTGGGAACATCTTGACTGATATTGGCTAAAGAAATATGACTTTTGAGGTTTTATTCCACTGAAAATGTGCACCAGACATCTCTGCTGGACAAGGACATTAAAGGTCACAGATGTTGGCTCTGCAGCAGGCCAAGTTATTCAGCAAAGAAACCAGCCAACCATTAAAAACAGATTTTTTTTTTTTTTTTTCCCCAACATACAGGTCTCAAGCCATGTCAAACCATGGGGGGAAGAGAAGAACTTATGCTAATGAACTTTCCCTTTGGACAGACCTTTACATGCAGTTCAGTAGAAAATATTAGTAGAGATCACAGCTGTACAATTTTAACCAAAATACTATTTACTGGACAAAAAGAAATAAGAAAAGTTGCACATACATTCTCAGAAGAATTCAGGATCCCACAGCTTTTTTCTTTTCTGTTTTTTGCCCATTTTTACTGATCATGTTGGTAAGCGGGCAACATTCTTATACTATTACCCTACATTATAATACTCAGTTCCCTGGTTCATGCTAAAGGAACCAATAAACTACCCACCTGCTATTAACAAATGTAAATAAAGAACTAATAAATGCAGTTTGAAGTAAGATATAATATTTATTGTCCCATTATCTTACTAGATTATTGTTAGAGGCCATTTCAACATACACTTTCCCTAAAGCTTAAAAAGTCCTTAATGTTGTATTCAAATGGGAATTCAAATCCAGAGTTTAAAGCTTCTTAAATACAAGGAATAAAATACCCCCAGCCTACTAATGTATTTAAGACTCATAAAGAGCATATTAGATCATGGTAAACTCAATATGTGAATTCCAAAATCAAATACTTGGCACAAAAGATGTATACTTAAAATTAAGCTTTGGACGAGTCATGAAAGTAAACTAATATGAAATAAAAACTAGACTAATTTCACCTTACATGGACTTGGATGCATCTGAAATTTTACCAATTTAAAGAAATAAGTAAATTAACCAAATGTTCATCTGTTCAAATGTATACGTGGTATACAAATGCTGTAATCCAAGGGACTATCTACTATAAAAGTACACCTATAACCATAATTCTCTATTAAGTTTTAATAACAATTAGTGAAGTTAGAGAAAAAATGTGTATGACTAGGAGTTAGACATTTCATTATTCAATTATTTCTTACTGGACAAAGTTATGGCATCTACTTCCAACACCACACTACCCCTTACTTAGCTCAACAAAATGCTGACATGTAAGCTGACATGAAATTTTAGAGTAAAACCTTTTGTACGGGATTTGTTTGAAAGTCTCCATTCTCTGACAAGCTGAAGTCAAGTACTCCATCATCTTTTTGCCCAATGGCCTTGAGTCCTTGCAGAAGTATTTCTCGGAAATGCTGATAGACAGGTTTCTCTTCATAGCTCAGCAGCTTCACCTTTTCCATATACTTGGCTATTTCATCTAAAGAAATGGCACCTCCAATTAATTTCTATTTGAAAACATTTTAATCATTCACTGTTACCACAAAAGAGACAGAAATTATGCATGCACTACTTATGCTATTTTTGAAATGGTTATTTATAAACTCATAATAATTATGTCTTTACTACAACACGTTTTAGAAAAAAATTACATCAAGGTTCATTACCCAGTGATGACAGCATCACTGTTTTTAACATGTTCATTGCAAAGCAGAAAAGAGACAGTTGTAAAAAAGTATAATAGGCCAATCTTCACCAGTGAATGCTTGTTTATATGGTATTTCTTAGGCCTGTATTTAAAAATGTGGAAAAGGAAATTTAATGTTATCTAAGAACTTCATCAGCTCAAGATGGAAATATATATTAAATAAAATGTGAAACATTAGACCACTGAAAAAACAGACAAATTATACTTGACAGAGAACTCCTCTGATCACCAGCAATAGCCAAAAATAACTAAATATCAAGGTCCCAAGAAAGTGTACTTCTTATAGAGTAAGGGTTTATTTCATTTTAAATAATGTACTCAGCAAATCACCAACACCAAATAGGAACAATCTACCCTTCAGTGTAGATTTTAATTTGCATCTCAAAAATCAGTTGTGAAAAACCAATTTATGCATCCCCCATTTGGAATTATACTGTCCTTAGTCAGGACAGTACAGTAGCAGTGACTACAGTGTCTGCAGTTCAGATAACTGTGGCCAAAAGGAAGAGGCTGAACTTCTAAGCAACATGACATGTTGTTGTTCCCAATTGAAAAGAAGAAGAAAAGTAGGTACAAACTTCAGAAAACACGTATTTAAAAATAGCTCCTCTTACCTGGTTTATTTTTCCCAGGAAAGCATTTGTCCATCAAAACGCAAATATTATCTCTACAGCTGAAAAACAAAATTATTCAAAACTACTGTTCCTTTTGAATTTTTAATCTTGCCCTGATTCTTAAACTTAAAAAGTTCTGATACGCTTTTTGAGTACCCAGCTTGGGCCACTATCAAAGACAGGAAACATTACTACATAAACCTTTGTTAAGGCTTATTATGGCCATTTCTAGGTGTGTAGTAAATTTCAGAACCTGAGGAATGACAGATAGGCTACCTGAAATACAGTAACTTAGTCTGTTACAGTAGCTGTTTTGTTAAACGGTTTTTGATTCTTACAAAAGCAAGCAAGTAGAAGACTGAAAAAAAGAAGTGATCCATTTTAAACTCTCACATATCAATGCTAAGGAAGCCAGATAACAAATATTTGTGAATGAGACAGAAACTGCTGTGCTGGGACAGCTCTTTTCATATTAAGTATCTGATACAAGAAGGTTGATTTGGGCTGAGGGAAAGACAAAGGAAAATAATTTAAAAATCTCACAATAGTAGCAGTCTAGCTGGATTGATGCTCACAGACATGTAAGACTCCCCTTTAGCTTTCACCTCTGCCACTAACTTCAGAGTATGGTATTACAAAGGCGATTCCACATATTCTACACTTCTCTTCCTGTAAAGCAGGACTAATGGTTGCCTGCATTCTGGGGAAAGTGCTTTTTGACTTAACCATGGCAGTGACAGTACTGTGGTGGAAAAAATAAGTATCTCACACATGCAAAAGAAGACAGTAGAAGAGTACAAGTGAAGTTTAATTACAAGTGAAGGATACATGAGACATGATGAAGGGAAACTGGAAGGCATACAAAGCAATAGCCTACCCACCGAAATGGAGCATACCTAAAGTACAAATCACTTCTGCACGAAGACATTTTCATTTTCAAAAGTGGAAGAAAACAAGTAGTTTCTCACCTGATTTTTGAGTCTCTGACAAAATTTGGATCTTTCAAATTATCTTCCCATGGTAGATGGCCACTAAGCCAATGAATCATACAGTAACCCAAAATTTCCAGATCACCACGTCTTGATGGTGCTAAATATAAACACACACAGAAAAAAAAAACCCAACCATAGCACCAGCTAATAAAGTACACACAGTTTAACAACAGTAAAAATTTGTACATAGGATAAGACAATAGAAAGTCGATGCTAACAATGTAACACTACTTTATCTGTTATTTATTTCTTTATTTTAGCATGAAAGCTAGGAAGGAAAGTTCTTGTATCTGGAAGAATAACTTCATTTTCAATTCCTTTATGAATCTCTTCTATTCAAAGACATGACATGCTACAGTTATCCCAATTTGGGAAGCTTTTTAAGTTCTCAGATTCGGGGAAAAAATAGAACAAGTCAGCAAAGTGATTGACTTTCCGTTCAAAACAGTTTTTACTTCCTTTCTTTATAAAAAGGTAATAGTGCTGAACCCCCACCTCCTGACAAAATATTCTACAATGCTAAATTATTTTATGTGGCCTGAAAACTGAACAGAGGGCAGTAAGAGATAAGATCCCTAAGCCTTCACAAAAAAATATACACCCAAAAATAAATTACCAAAAACCTCCCAAAACAACCCACATGTACATTGACCACAGACTACATTCAAAGTACAAATAGGCAAACCAAGTCATTTTTAAAGAACATACTTTTATGCTAACAAAGCAAAATTTAAGAATGAAGAAAATTAAATGAACGTTCACTATAAATCTTCAGTGTTTAATCAGACACAGACCTGTGCTTTCCACTTTAAATCTTTTCTCCTTTCTTGCCTTTTGATGTTCAGTGACTATGGGCATAATTAATTAATTCAAGTTTTTTTTTAAAAAAAACTAATATTGAGTTAAAAACAAGAATATTTTCACATTAATAACAAAATCTGTTTTTCTCCTGAACACAAGACCTATTTTTCTATCAAGATCTCACAAGCACTACTCTATTCGTACTTAGTAAAAAGTAACACACTAAACATCTTAACAGTCTTTCTAAATTAAGGAACTCTAGTTAAGAACATTAAATTAAAAATACAGTAAGTTAGTAAATGGAAAAAAAGAAAATGCCAGCATAGCTCATAGACAACAACAAAAAACAACAAAACAAAACAAAAAAACCCAACAAAAAAAAACATTTTTCTAGATTCAGAAACCTGGTTTATTTGCTGCATTAAGTTTTTTTAAATATTTTGTATTTATAAAAAAAGGATGCACAAATGCCTATTGCTAAGAATAGTTTTACATCCTTACCCACACCCTTGTGTGCATCAATACTGGTATATTCAATAGTTCCATCATGACACCTTTTAGGATCTTCTTTATATACTTTGTGAGCTCCTTCAGGACAGTATCGATAGGCAAGTCCATAATCCACCAAGTAAACCTGGTAATTTTCACAAAGAATTCTAAGGTTAAAGAACAACAAATACAAAAAATATGCAAATAATAAATGCAACACCCAACCATTCTGGTAACTTCTTTAAAAGTATTAAAAAAGTTGAGTTGTTCAATTTTAAATGATTCTCAATGCTTTATTAATCTAAAAACCTACAATTTGAAAACAATAGCCAGATAGGTTTCATTGTTTTTCATATAGCCGTCTGATCTCAAAGTCTTTTCTTGCTGATGCAGAAGACAAGTGCAGTAAAACAGTCAGCTATTACCAATTAAATTAAAAAAACCCAAACAACACGGCAAAAAAAAAATTGTCCGTAAAGTTATAAAAACATTTACTGACTTGCCCTCTCTAAAGTCAGCTGTCCCACTTAAACAATACTAGATACTACCACTACTCAGAAAAACTAGTTACTTTAAGAGAACTGAAATTATTTCACATCTTTCACAAACTAAAATATCTGAGCAAGAACACATACATCATTCTAAAACTCTAATAGGCATTGTTTGAATAGTAGAGAGTTAAAAATGCAGAAAAATGAAAGACTTCCGTAAATCAAGTGGAACAATCAACACTTTAAAGACCAATTTTTCCAAGTAACAGAACACTTATCTGATGGATTTCTTGAACAAAGGAATGAGGTAACAATGCAGACAGGCAAACATAATTTACCAGTGTGCTATATAATTTTAGGCTTCCACCTGGAAATACCTATTTGTGAGTCAATTTTTTTTTAATCTCAAGAATTTCTCTAGAATATTATTTAGGCCAAATAGTCAATTGATAACTGTCCAGCAAAATGCATTACAAAATCACAGAATATTAACTAGATATAAATGTCAAGCAGAAATAATGTTACTATATACATTCTTAAAAATGAGCTTCTGCTAGATTTCACAGGTTCAAAGCACTCTCATGTGTTGTCAAATAGAAGGTTTAAAACATGAGGAATAAAATGCATTAGAAATACCTGATTCGGGTTCTTGTAACTCAGAAGGAGGTTTGCGGCCTTGATGTCTCCATGCACGTATTCATGCTCATGGACGTATTCCAGAATATCAAGCTAACAAAACAAAAGTCACATACATGCAGTACCCGGGTCCGCCCAGCAGAGGACCTGGACTGAACTGAGACACTCACACAGAGGAAACAAGATTGTGAAAATAGGATGGACTTTTTAAACTTACTATTCTCAGGCCTAATTGCAGCACAGTTTTACGGGGAAATTGCTTTGCATTCTCTTCATACATCTTCTGAAGATCTCTGCCAAATCGGTCCATTATCATAAATCGATAACTAAATTCAAGGGAGGGGGAAAAAAACCCAACAGCAAAGTTACTGAATTGTACTTGGCAAAGCATTTTATCTGTGTGTTAACTGTTCAAATTACTGATTCAAAATGTCTCTCTCAAAACTGTGGGAAATAGCTGACTTTTTTTAATGCTGTATGTCAATTCTTACCTTTTTGACACCAGCTAGTCAAAAGCTTGTCCATCAAGAGAACTGCTCTTTGTTCTAGTTATGCAACACAGTAACAAGTACTCACTGAGGAAAACATCCCTATTGTAACTATAGGCAAAACCAGTCACTTATTAGTTACAGATACATTTCTTACTTGACAAATGACTGACTTAACATAGTTACTTAAAACATTTGTTTACTGAAATCTATTGCAAAGTTTTTAACCTATTAGTAGCAACAAAAACCCGTCACTGCCAAAGGTGTTCTGATATTCACTGCTATAGCCCAAGAGGGTTTAGAACCATAAGGGTTCATAGTGGCTATAGGAAAGAAATTCATGCACTGAACATTGAACACAAAGATACATTTATTTGTGGGATAAAAAAAAATGCAGCTATACTTACTTTTGCCTCTCAAAATTAATGTGTGGGTTTTGGGGGTTTCTTTACATTAGGTTAGTTTTACAGTTAAGGACCTACTGAAACACTGATATTTCTGACACACTAAAGCATACGTACTGCCTCCCTTACGCAGTGATCCACACAGAAAAGCCTGATCTACTCGAAGCTTCCAGAGAACTACTAAAACACCTTTGCAGCACAGCTGCTTAGAGAAAGCCCTCTAAGAAACAAGTGTTATTACAGACACAGGCATTAACATTAAAGACCAAGTAACAAAACCCTTTAATGGCATGGAACAATACTAAAAACTATCCCTAGACCTAAAACAAATTTAACATGAGATTAGCAACTATTCTAGCTCACAGACTAAGCAAAAAAAAAACCCCAAGCTATCCCTAGGGAAAATAAAATAGACTTGAGAAAGCACTACATCCTTAATATTTCAGAGTGAAAATACTCTAAGTGCACACCACAAGAAAAACTTTAATAGTAGTCATATTATTCAAGGACTTGAATATTATTTAAAAATGTGCACATTAGAAGTTGACTTTGCTTTAATTAAAATATAAAGCTTCTAAACCACAAATACAATATATATTCCAATATATGTCAACAAAAGATATATTCACCTGTTTCCATTTTTTTCATGCAAGCCAGAACCCCAATATCTTGGTACACCTAAATATTTCAGTTTATGGGATTTAGTCCACTTCTGAACTGAAAATACAAGTAAAGTTCATGAATTTGCACCAGTAGAGACTTACATAAAAAGGGAGTAGTCACATTGCTTACAGTTTCTGCACACCTACAAGCTGCTTATTTCATGGAAATGTATATGCAAAGTACACTGAAGAGTTAATGATGCATTGGTTGTAGGGACAGAGATGCAACTCAAGTTTTAGATAACACCAACAAGAGAACTATATAGAGCTTCTTATCAAAATCCTCTCATTTACTGTATGTCTGAATTGGATTTCAATAATGTAAAAATAATTTTGAAAATAACCTAAAGATATTCTCTTAAGGTTCAACCTTTCTCCTATGGGCTTTATTTTCCTAAATGCTTTCCTAACATACTTCATTGAAAACATTTTAATAGACTGCTTACTTTCATCTGGTTTAGCAGCTCGCATGTAGAACTTTAACTCAGTAAAAAGAGGTCCATTCTGGCTGGGTTCCTTTAAGACAATTTAAAATTCGTTAAAAACTGGTGTGTTAAGTGTAGCTGTGTTAGTGTAATAATTATTAAAAGCTCACAAAATGTAACATTTACCCTGTAAAAATACATTCTCCCTCAAATGCTCTACCTGGTACTGATAAACTCAATTGAACATCTTTTTATAAAAGAAGTTTAGTTCTAAGAAGTTATTTTTATTAAAAATTGCACAACATTAAGGGTATCAAAGAATAACAAAAGACTAAAGAATAACAAATTAAATGAAATTTATAGAAATATTACCAATAATTGGCAGAAGTTTAGCATAGAATATTAAAAACATTCAATAACTCAGATTTTCCAGATTAAAGCTGGATTGCATCAGCTGCAGTAGCCATTAAGGATCTTAAAATAATACCTGAAACGATTCGACAAAAAATCTTAACAAAAGTTAAAATCTTGCTGAATATAAGGCATTTTGTTCCCTTCTCACATTAGTTGACAGAGATAAAAATTACAGAGGGCTTCAAAATTTCTCTTAAACTAAATTATAAGAACTACACTTATTTTGACTTCAGAGCCTACCTTGTACTTAACATAAGGTATTTCAGTTCCATTTTCAAGGGACAAATCTATGGGAGCCATGTAACAAGTAAAGTTCATGAGAGAAATTCATATAAAAATACCAAAACTGAAATACGGCAAAAACAGCAACTGCACAAGTATAACTTGAGTCTACATTTTCACAACTTGGTACAGAAAAAAAAAAAATTATTTCACCTCTTGTAATTTTTGAGTGATTGACTCTGAGATGAAAGCAGTATATTTTAGTTTAGTTGCTCATGTATGTCTAAATTCATTCTACCTCAGGGAAAATACCTGTTTTGGAATATCCTACATTTAAAAAATAACAAAACATACGTGGTTACTGTCAAAGAAACCCAGAAATAATACAATCACGTGGTATTAGGAAAAGTTCCAAGATACACATTAATTTTAAATGGCTTTAATTTTAACTTCTAAATGCAGATGCAGTAATCCAGAATATTGCTAAAGTCCAGGCAGTACCACTCAGCTAACAGAGGTTTACTGCTGTCCAACATTAATGGAGCAATGCAGAGACCCAACGCACCACTGACCGTGGGCTTCAGCCTGCACTGCTGCAAGAGCTCAGAGGCAGAATGAGAGCAGATATCAGCCTGGGCGCCACTCCTGGGCCTGGACCCTCGATTGCAAAGCTACCACCTATCTCCACTTCACTTTCTCCAGCAGCACTGCCCTGACAAAACAGTGCAGCCAGGACAACAGTTTTCTCGCCTTTCCTTGTGGGACCAACAGTCAGACTTCGGCCAAGAATCAAAAAAAAGTAACAAAGCCCAAACCAGTTACACTAACTGGTCAGCACACACAAATTTTGGTAGCTGCGCATTTACTTTCATAGTTAGTTTAATTATCCACAATGGACAACAAATTAGTGTTACAGAGATCACATAAGCAGACGAGGAGCATTAAACAGCTGAATTCCCATATTCCGTTACTTGACCTATTCACTTGTTTCTGTGTAGCATAATCCATTAATACTCTAACTTTGCTAGAATATAAATTATCTTATATATATAATTTTTGTTCAATTTACATAGGTTTGAACGATGTTATTTTCTTACTAAAATACCACAAAAAACTGTAGGTGTTAGAAATTCTTACAATAATTATCTATAAATAAATTAGTCCACAAAAATTTATGTCTCAGTGCTGAAAGACATATCCTTCTCTAGTCAGAGCAAATACTGAATATCTGCTACCTTTTCACATTTGAGGGTATGGATAAATGATTTAACCATAAAATAGATCTTAATGTTGACTATGAAGGTGTTTTCCCACAATACCATTTATTCTACATAGAGATAAATAAATGCATATGCTATGCTAAAAAAGCTCACACAATTATATCCAACATTTGCTGTACTAGTCCAGAAAGACTGCAAACATAAATTTCTACAGCTTTATGCCCAGGATCATTCTGAACGCATGACTTGCACAACTGAAATTAAAGTCTTATTCAAAAAGATATCATAATGAAAGTGATTATGGAGTACATGTCGACACCCAACAAATTTTAAGTAGTACTTTAAGAATTCTGATCTTTTTCAGTCAGCTATTTAATGAAGTGTAATTAAACTCTGCATCCACTCCTGAACAATGACATATGAAAGGTCCACATGTTAAAAAGCATTTCTTTTTTTAATAAAAACTGTGATTCATTTCACACTGTTCAGACATCAATCCTATGAGGATATGTCAAAGACTAAGCCAATTTCCATCCTGCCTTAATAGCTTAATTTGAAGAACATTACTACAGAAGCACATATTTTGTTAAACACTAATAATTGTTCAAAGCTATTAACCACTTTGCTTCTGCTGATGGATCAACTAGTAACCACCCAGGCACCAGAAAATGGGCTCTTATCTATAGCTGTGTTATACCAGACTGTAGAAGCATAGTATGTTAAGTTGGATGATGAACTGAGTGACATGGTTTTGATGGTTTAGATGTCAGATTGGTGGTGGACAGGTTGTGAAGTTAGGTAAAAGGTTGGACTTGATGATCTTTGCGGTCTTTTCCAACCTTGTTAATTCTGCGTGTTATGGGTCATTTGTGAGGCTAGGACAAAGCCTGAGGCTACTCTTTACTGCCATAAAGATAAAATTATAAAAGACAAATTAAAAGTGAGTAGTCGTCCTGGATAGTATCAAAGGAGGCGTTTACAACATGTGCAACAAAGTGAACCTAGCATAAAAGCAACCCAAAAGCTGGGGCAACTCTTATATTCAGAGCCTAAAGTGAAAAAGAAAAGATGGACAGGTTTCAAACTCAGGGAAAGAGGGAGAAAGCAATTACACAGAGCATAAAGTAATGCATATCTGATGATTTTCCAAGCAAGGCAAACCAGATTCTTCCATGAAAGTTAAATGGCACTTTCCTGCCTGATCAGTCCAAACTCAGCAGGAGCCAGCAATTAGAAGCCACTGTGTCTTACAGGGAAGCCACTGCTCAGGGTCCCAGTGTCTGTCATCTGCCACTAAAAACAGGCCGCGGTTCCTGCATGACAGACACTCCCATCCCCAACAGCACCGGCTGAACTAGAGCATTCAGCTGCAGGCTGGGGCTCCTGGTCTATGCAGAATTCCTGCCCACAAACACCTAAGGCAGCAGCAGTAGCTGATGTTGGAAGTGTGGCAGTCTGACATTTGCATGGGAAGTGGTGGGGTTTTTTTGGCAAGGGACAACGTTTCAGAAAGAGGGTCATCACAAACTGCCTCTTGGGGTGTCTGAACAGTATCAAAACCAGTATTCTAGAATTTCCCTTTAGTCAGCAGATGTAAATATCACATATTAACTAAAATGTATTTTATTCTATTTTAACCTGATCTTTTACTTACAGGAACAAATGTTAAAAGTATTGACATATGTGGCAAGCTACTGCAGCAAAGGATTTCAGCATCATCATACAGTTTAATAAATAAAATGTTAAAACAGTGCACTTCTGAATTGTGCCAAAAAACTAATCTTTTACACTGTGAACTACTTGTACAGTTTTCTGGTATTTGCTTTTATCACATAGACAGAAGTGCCACCAAGACAATGAAGGGTCTGGAAGGAACTACTATGGCTAATCCCACATTCCTCATTTTTTTACTAAGAATTTACCAGGGAATCACACCTAATAGTAAGATCTATACAAAATACTCTGATCAAATTTAAGGAGAAATACTTCAGACCTTAGGAAGAGAAATAGCCAAATCAAAATTAAATAACTCTTTTTTAAGGTTAAAAACACAAGAAAATTTCAAGTTATAAAAAAAATTTGCTGATTTGCTACAATGGTCTAAAAACAAGCTATCTGCCATTCTTTTTCCTCTCTTAAATCATTAGGTTAAAAAAATTATGTGTTACTGCTATTTTGACTCGATAGAAATTGGAACATGTTATGTGGTTTATGATAAAACATTTAAAGGACTTTGTATCTGTGGAGACCTTGGGAATCAAAGTTTTGCTTTTTCTATTCCCAAGCCATCTGTCAGTTTACCAACATCCAGTTGTGAGCAGCAGTTCACAGAGACTCACTGCTGAATCACAGAAATTCTAAAAAGGCTGGCCTGATTTCATTAATTTGGTGGTATCTGGGCTGTTTATAGGAAGCAAATGAAACCGAATCTGATCCATTTCACAAATCTTTCTCATCTCCACTGACGTTCCACTATGATGTTACTCATACATAGAAGTCCCAGTTCTCAGCAGCATTCCTCTGTACCATCATGCTTTTATCTTAAACAGTGCTATGCAACTGTATTGTTTTCAGAAGATGTTTTAAACTACACATGCTACTCTAGAACAAATATTTCCAAGATGCGAAGTAAAGATTCAAGTGCTCTCTTACCACTTTCGCAACATAAGGGGCATCACTGCCAACCGACCTTGAAGAATTAACATCAGCTGTTAAAAAGGAAGCTTTGATTAGTAATAGAACAGGAAATTGTCACAAGGCATACATTTATTTGCTATGCAGCATGGACAAATATACAACAAAGTAATTAAGTACTGACAAGAACACAGATCAGTACTTTAGCATTGCTAAGAGAATTACTCTGCATGGCAAGGCTACTGCATATGGTCTTGCATCCTCCCTTCTGTTTGAAGAGAACAGGAGTTTACTAAATAAAGGAGTTATTTTTTTATTATCCAGTAAGTTTTTCCTAGTGAATAGTATTTCTTTTGTTTTGTAAGACTCTGATAAACATACATTTGTGGACACAAAGACAAAACATAAATTGTCTCTACTATGTTGCCATTTCACCTAATCAAAAGTGACTTTCCATTGCTTCTAAGCTGATATTTATGGCAAAAGATACAGGCGTGAAGGACATCGTTAGGCAAGCACAAAGTACAGGAACAGTCAGGGTCACAGCTTTGTGCAGACGATGAGGAAGCAGAGAGCAAGCTTTGACTTGAACAAAGCAGGAATTCTTAACACGAAGAACCACACAATTTGAGTGAGTTGGAACTCCAGTACATTTAGTAGCTCATTGAGCAAGGCTGAGTAAGTAATTGAAAGCATCTTTGGCAAGAAGCCACCCACTGGTCCTGTTTTTCTTCTTAACCCACTTATGCTGCAGTCTGTTCATTTTAAAAGCAGGACAGTTTTTGTTTGTTGTTTTTTTATTTTCCAACTCAGTATGAATTCATAGCAACTTTTTCACCAAGACCATATTATAGTGAACACATTAACTTTCATGCCTTCAAAATTGTTTGAAAAATGACTAAGGCCAATCAAGTAGATATTCTCAAGACCTCTCCTATCTGTTCATCTGTTCAAGTAAGAGAAATACTAAGTATGGAACACTTCACTTCAAGAATTTTTCCTTGTATTCAGTAACACTGCATTGAAAAACAAGAACTGTGCTGATGATTTAAACTGTAAAATCCAAGATTTTGATTTGTTTTGAGCATTGGTTACATAAAAAGGTATATGACATATCAGAAGTTCACAAGGCAATGAAAAAAAATCAAAGCAACACCAAAGTCGAAACAGCCCAAACACTGGCTGATCATTATCCTCTGAAGAATAGACTCAGAGAGCTTCAGTTCAGAATTTGTCATTACAAAGACACTCCTGCAAAATTTCAGTACTTCATCCAGATCAAAAATCAAAAATAAATACTAAATTACCTTTTCCATGTCTAAAAATTAATAAAGATTTTGGTTTTAAAAAAGCAATGAACTACCACTGGAAGCTCATGCAACTACTGTTTAAAATGATCATTTGTTTACTCCTGTCATCCTCTTCCAAAATCATGATGCAAGCTAAGGCTCTAGTGAAAAAGATCACATGAAGACACTGCATTTCTAACTTAGGGTCAATTTTTTTATTGATTTGAATAAGGATAAACACCTCTTTCTCCATTTTAAAGGATTATCAAAGATAACTACACTTACCAAGGTATAGGCGTCCAAAGCCTCCCTGTCCTATAGGAACACCTAATTTCCATTCTTTTCTTGAGGTATCTGCTAGAACCTCCCCCAGAGCAAACACTTCAGCAAGTTTCCTTTTTGCAGGGGCTCTTTTTCCAGCAGTCTTCTTATTATATGGCATTTTCCCTGGAGAGAGAGAAGGGAAGGAAAAATTTTAAAAAAGCATAAGTTACATGCTAATCTGATTTATTTTACATACAAATCTGTTAGAAGCATGAAAAAGTATGGGTTGTTTAAGTTATAATCTGGTATCACAAAGATACTTAAAAGAAATGCAGTTTCATTGGCATGAATTCTAAGTGAAAAAACAACTAATTTTTCCAGGCATCACAAAAAAAGTTTGACAGCAAAACTCTTCACAAAAGAAACTGATCAGAAGACCTTGTACATTCATGCTGAAAAAATCTCACAACCTATTGTATTCAATCAATCACAACCAATCACGGGTTGGAAAAAATTGGAAAAACGGTAAACAATAAAGTTCATCAGTTTTCATGGAGTTAAACTTGCATACTGAAAAATTCCAAGTCTTCTGTAATAACAAGGAATTTCTCTTAGCTATAAAAAAACAGACAAAAAATCTATCCAAACAATTAAATTTTTTTCTCCTATATAACTGCAAGCAACAAAAATGAAAGTCTGCTTATTGTTTAGAGGGCAGCATTGAGTAGGCCATCAAAAGACTAGTACATATCTACCTATATTGAGATGTGAAGTGTAGAAGTGTGAATGCTGCCTTCTCCCAACCTCACATCTCAGATAACCAACATATCCAGAAAAACATAATGACCCACTGGAACATGCATCTTTCTGTAGAACAGAATCACAGAGTCTTGTAACAGTTTGAATTGGAGGGGAACTTTTAAATGTAATTTATTCTTTCTGCAACAAGCAGATCAAGTTGCTCAGAGCCTCATCCAGTCCTAACTTGAGTGTTTCCAGGGATGGGGGATCTACCACTTCTCCGGACAACGTGTTCCACTGTTTCACCAGAGTCAATGTAAACATTCCCTTCTTCTATCTAACCTAAACCTTCCCTTTTTCAGTTGAAAACCATTACCCTTTGCCCTATCACAGCTGGCTCTGCTAAAAAGTTTGTCCCTATCTTTCTTATAGGCCCCCTTCAAGTACTAAAAGGCTGCATAAGGTCTTCCCAGAGCCTTCTCTTCTCCAGGCTAAATAATCCCAACTCTCTCAGCCTATCCTAACAGAAGTGCTCAATCCCTCTAATCCCCTTTGTGGTCGTTCCCTGAACTTGCTTCAACAGTCCGTGTCCCTGTGCCAGGGGGTCCTAGAGCAACACTCCAGGTGGGATCTCACCAAAGCAGAGGGGCATGGTGATTCATGTCCAGCTTCTCATTCACCATCACCTCCAAGTCCTTCTCAGCAGAAGGCACCTTTCTGAACAAATAAATGTGAGTTTTTAGCAGAATTAGATTTTGCTGCAGTAAGTAAAAGAACTTACTGAATATGTAGCCATGACATGGCAATGAGTACACTAGGTCTTTTTACATGAAAGGCCTTCAAAAATTGTTTTAGAAAGAACTGATAAAAGTTAAAACAGATAAAAGTCATACAGAGTCACAGTAATTTTCTTCAAGATACCATTCTGACTGGTGGGATTTTATGATTTTGCTGGAAAGAGGAAGGAATATTAATACACAATTCAGGAAGTTTCTGGATAGCAAAACAGCTTTTTCCTATTAGTCTAACTACTCAATACAATAACCTTAAGCCAAACGCAGTTACTTAATATCAGTTTTCCTCTGTTCTAATTTCCTCTAGGACTTGTTTTAATTTCCAAATAGAAAACTGCATAACTACGACAGCTGTTCCAAAAGCACTCCTCCTCCTACATGACTCTTCTGACTGGGTAGTACCTTCAGGAAATTTTCTTCCTCAAATAATGTCTGTCACCCAACTAGCATGTGGAGAGAGCAGCCCATAACCACTTCTCTACTTACTAAATCCAAGAATAACTGTCACATTTCCTGAGAAATGTCATGCTGTCCACTAACACTCAAGTCTGCAGCTGTGACTGAGCCAACCCCTAGAAGTGGAATGTGACAGAAAAAAAGCCCAACAGCGGGGAATGGAGATGTGTCTGTGGAGCTCTCACAATAATGCAAAGGAGCTCACTTGAGCTCAACACGAAGTGGGACTGTGGGCAGCCTGTGTTTTAGGAGAAGGGCTAAATGACAGTTGAGTGGAATTCAGAGTTGCTAAGTGGATCAAAGGGAGGTGTAAATGTCTCACCTGGCCAGTGTGGGGGGAGTGAAGAGGAGGCTCAGTCTAACAAACTAAACTAGCAGAAGAACTTCAAAGAGACAATGGTCTTCAGCTGACTGCATTCCAGGTATTCCTTCCAGGTGGCTGGGGACACCAGCATTGAGACAGTGAACATATTATAGAGACCAGTAATGAGAATCACACCAGTGATTCTGTGACTGAACTGTATATTGCAATGGCTGTATTTTGACAAGTGTAACTTAAAATTATATGGTCTTCAACATATTCTGTATTGCTCTCCTAAATCAGAAATTTCAGGTAGCATCATCTATCTTCAAATAGATACATGTGATATTAAATATTACATCCTTTCTACATGGAAGATCTAAAATAATCTGGTCAGAGAGTAGTGGACTCTTGCAGAATGCAGACACCAGTCATTCAATACAGAAATAAATGCAGAAGAGAAGGTGCATCATTTCATGCCACAGTTCTGTTTTCTTAGGATCCTAATTAACCTGAGAAGGATCTTTGTGTCATAGAATCACATCTGAATATATACTGTGGTTAAATGAGTAACTTCAACAAAAAACACTCTTACGAAATACTCACATCACAGGAAGAGAGTGGTATTTATCAATACTTACATTGCACAAGCTTCCTCATTATCACAAAACAGGATGTTTTAATCCTGCATTACTTTTTCATATTTCCACTTCTATACAGTAACATTCTTCCCTACAATCAAGACACATTTTACACTTAAATTTTAAGACTAACTTTACCCACAGCTTTATCCACACTATCTTCAAGAAACTACACTCCTTCATCTTTTTTTTTTTTCCTTTATCTTCAAGGTAATACATACTTTACTGTCTTAAAGGAAGATCCTTCCTCCAGATTTTCTACAGGAGAAAAATGAGACTTTTAAGCACCAAACACAATTCCAGCCAGCTCAGATAAGACCACACCAATGAGAAAGCAATGGTGTCAAAGTGCCAGAAGGAGAAGAGTGATAGGAACGTGTACTTGCTGACAGCACTTACAAAAGCAGGCCAAAAAGATCACTGCAGACCTTTAAGCAGCTTCTCAGGACACCCAAATCAGGAAATGGATTAAAACAAAGGACAGACCGAAATCATTAGAAATGGCAATGGAATAGTAAAACCTAAGTCTGGAGCCCCAAGGCTGACACAGATAAGGAGAAAAAGCAAGCACAAAAATCAGGAGTGTTGCCTAATGACTCAAATATGGGACAAGATCACACTCACTGTCATCTAAAGGGGACCAAGATGTATCCAAAATGAGCATCCTGTCCTTAGCTAAGAGACAATTTCTTGTCAATATAGAGACATGGAGAGGGCTTGCATCCCTTGACCACTGACTTACTACAAATAATTCTGGCAAGATATGGACAATGCACTTAATGCTGGAAAGATTGATGCCCATAACAGAAAAGTTTGTGACCTCTTTTACAATAAGGCTGCCAGGCCCTTGTAACAAACCCATTGATAGATTTCACATCTCTGACATTAACAGTGAGACACCTTGACAGATGATCCCTCACTTAAAAGGGAATGAAGTTTAGTTAAAATAGCTGCTCAAGGATATCAAAGAGCTGGTGCTTCCCTCTTCCATACACAGTGCTTCCCTTATT
Source organism: Serilophus lunatus (assembly GCA_013399895.1). Taxonomy (NCBI): domain Eukaryota; kingdom Metazoa; phylum Chordata; class Aves; order Passeriformes; family Eurylaimidae; genus Serilophus; species Serilophus lunatus. The sequence goes on from VXBA01005376.1 coordinate 130,899, forward strand.
TTGTTTAACATAATAACTGTATGCCTAAAGGCATTTATCTAAAAAAAAAATAAAAAATTAATGACAACTTCCCTTTATCCATAAAAAATAAAAGCAAAAATTGAAAATGGACATAAGTTTGAACGTCCCCAGCTGGGAACCCTGCCCTTAATAAATACACTAGATACACATACATGGTTTCTTGGCTGTCTGCATTCACACCCATCTGTTCAGATGGCACTGTGCCTACTTACAAGTTGGTCAAGCTATCAGTGGGCCACAGGTGCCAAACAGTGATCGCTTGCAATGGGCACAATACTGAGCCCTCACTCCTTGGCATAAAAGCTGTTACCCAAGGAAAACATTTCAGCAGTGGCTGCACATGCTTTCACATTTATTTGGATAAACTCCTTCAAGTATCTGGTACTGCTTGAAATCAAAGACACCCGGAAAAGTTTTCTATGTGGTAAAACAGAACTAGGGAAAAAATATAATTAAAAAAGATAATGACATTTTAGTGCAAATTCTGTCATTCTATGTGCTTTTCAACTTCCAATACAGCAAATGTGGGAGGTGTGTCAGGAAACTTAGAAACCAACAAACATGACATGGAGGCTCCTAGTGTACACTGCACAACTGGAATGAAGTCATTTACTTCTCTATAAAATCACCTTTAAAAATTCACCACTGCCATCCCTCTAAAAAAGAGAAAACAAACATTAAACTTTCCTGCATCTCAATTATTTCTTCCCATCAATAAACAGAAATACTTTCTAACCCAAAGGTATTGTGAAGATTGATTCATTAGTGCCTGCAATCACGTTAAAGTCCTTGGAAATAGTGCCATGGATGTCAAGTACTGTACTACCATTGAAGAATCAGATCTGACCCTACTTAGATAAGGTGCCAGACAAGAATAATTTCCAAGGTACATGATTGTAAACAGCAGCAATTTATGTGAATACAATGTGCTCAAAACAAAGTTATTGCTACTAAGAAGTATGAATAACACAAGTCTATTTGTCTAAACTCTCTCCAAAAGCCTCTCAGTACTACAAAGGTTCTCCTTCTACACCCTAATAAAACATCTTGGAAGAAACAGAATGCACCGTACTTGAGATAGCACAATTGATACAAAATTGTCTGCCTATCAGTGGTGTTATCTTTACAAATGTTTTCTGCAATGGCTGCTACTTGAAAGGCACTTGAACTCTTAGAATAAATATGAATAGCCACTTCTCAATTATTGTTGGCATTATCAATAAAACCTGAAATGAATATGAAACAAATTTCTTTTGCAAGAAGTATTTCTGCTGTATGTCAAGTCAGACTGGTTTCATCCTGATCGTCCTCTTTTATTCTCTGGAAATTGTCATTTTTACAGTCGTTTCTCTTAGTAGGACCCCTTGTCATTCTCATCCCACAGAAGGCACACTGGTAACACGAGCTAGGCCCAGCAAGAACTGAAATCTGCATAATTAATACTGCTCATTAGTCATAGCAAGGAATCTAAATCTGCCTGGAAAAAAAAATTAAGACAAGGAGAAAACAAAACCAAATCCTTGCTCGAGGAGTGAGAAAGAAAATGATATTTTAAGACGACTGAATATTGTAGAACTGTTTCATAGGAGGGCCTGTATTTACAGAAAACAAACAAAAAAACAAACAAAACGAAACAAAAAAACCCCAACAAAATCTTGCGTTCTTAGCACAACTCAGGAAGGCCTCCCAGCCAAGGTGATGCCTCACCGGGATGAATCCGAAGGTGACAAACCCTGAGTGCCACCGTGCGCAGCTTGTACGTAGCCTCCTCCACCTCGCCCTAGCGCTTAAAACCAAAATTAACCAACAGGAAGGGAAGCGACTTAGGCCGCTGCCTCCAAAGGCAGCTTTAGAGGCCACAGCCGGGGAAGGCGGGGAACGGGAACAGCGGATCCCAGAGGGGGAAACCGAGGGGGCTCCGACCCACCTGCCCCGGACCTCCCTCCCCGCCGGCCCAGAGAGCCCCCGGGCGCCGCCGGCTGACACGGGGCGGGGGGAAGGGAAGGCGCCTTCCCCTCGCCCGGCAGCGGAGGGGGAGGAGGGAGAGGGAGGGCGCGGATCCCACCGCCCTCCTCAGCCGGGGAAGCGGCAAAACCCGCCGGGAGGGCGGGGGACGCTCGGCTTGGGCGAAGGGGAAGCGAAGTGGCTTCTCAAAACACGCTTCCTAAGGAGGAAAAAAAAAGACAAAACAAAAAAAAAACCCACGTACAGAGCAGGCGCTGCTCCCAAGTAGCTCCCGCGTGCCGGGCCCGGCGCCGCTCCTTCCTCCCGCTCCGAAATTCCCGCACTGCCCGCGGCCCCGCGCGGCCCGCCCGCCCCGCCGCCACCTCCCAGCATCGCCCGCCGCCATTGGTCCGCCAAGAGCGGCCGACCGTCCTCGCCCCGCCCTGGGCGCGATGCCTTCTGGGAAATGTAGTTCATAACCGCTGCAGGTGGCCGCGAAGACTGCGGACCTGGACTACATTTCCCAGCAGGAACCGCGCCCGCGATGGACCAAGGGCCGGAGTCTTTTTGAATCGCAGAATTGTTTAGGTGTCAAGTTGCATCAGGTGCAACCGGGCGCCAGCTCCGTGTTCGCCGCTGCACCGTGTCCCCACGTGTCGCATCCGCACTTCGTTGAACACTTCCAGGGATGATGACTCCACCGCTGCCCTGGGCAGCCTGTTCCAATGCTTTGTTCCAACGTTTTCAATGAAAAAACGTTTTTGAGAGTTACAAGAAACATCAGTGCTTTAAATCGCAATAAATTTGGGAAGGTCTTTGTCAAGCTGATAATGCAGAGTCAGAATCAATTAGTTGTAAAACGCCTCTGGGATCGAGTCCAAGGTATGACCAAACACCACGTCGACTAGACCACGACACTAAGTGCTATGTCCAGTCTTTCCTGAAACATCTCCAGACACAGTGACTCCATCACCTTGGAAAGGTGGAGACACCACTCCAACTTGGTGGAGTCACTTGCCATGTGGCAACCCCTGTCCAGAAGGCACCGAGTTCCTGCGGGCCAAGGTCGTGCAGTGGTTCTCTGTTTTGTGCGACTGAAGCCCTGGCCAAACCCAGCCTTCCCAGACTCCCCAGTCCCAGTCAAATCATGGAGTGTTGCTTCTCGTAGCAGGTCTGACCTAGTTGTAACCAGGTATCACTACTCAGAATCTAAGAAACAGAAATACTTAGGTTGGGAAAAAGCCTTTAGAATAAAGTCCAACTATAAACGCTGCCAAGTTCACTAGTAATACATGCCACATCTACGCCTCCTCTTATTGTCAGATATAATTGTCTGCACACCCATACTTGCTTCTGCCAAGCCATGAAGTGGCCGACAGGCTTAGAAGATAAAAGATGTTCCAAAACAGTGAATTTAAGGCATGAGGCAGGAAAAATGAAAGGACAATGAGTTTTTTTTGTTAATTTCCTAGGTGGTGTAAACCTTTAAAAAGGCATTATGATTTTATGGCCACTATCTTCACATGCTGTAATTTTAAGGGTACTATATGGCTTAAAACAAAGAATTATAATTATTATAGGTTCATCATGACGGTACTTACAGAGATTTCCTTGAAAACCTGAGCTACATTAAGAATAATAGAAATATATAATAGAAATGCTATGTACTCCTGCAGATGTTCAAGAATCTGAAATATTCTGAATGTTCTAGGTTATTACTGCTCATAGGAGTCCAAGAGTTTGTTTGAAAGAGGTGAACACTACCATGTGTGATAGCATTTCACTTGAATTACCATCCTGTTTACTATCAGGTTACTGGGATCCTGAAACCAGTAAATAAAAAATAAAATGGGAAATTTAATAAAATATTACATTTCTACACACTAAATTTAATAGAATGTAGGACTCAAGTTCCAAAGCAAATTTTTTAGAACATCAGTGAAAAGTTGATCTTCAGGATGTCATTCTAAAAACAGTCTTAACTATGAGGCCATGAAGCTCTAAAGTAAATTCTGCTATTTCACATTAAATTTTGATCAAGAAAACATCTTTCTTGCATGAGGAATAAAACATGGACCTCATTCTGCCTATGATTTTTCTCTGTTCAGCCAGAATAATCAGTTCACTTTTAGGCAAAAAGTTAATTTTTAATATACCAGTCCTTCTTCTTCCTAAAAAAATCGTAACATTTTGACAATAAACTGCGGGGGCAGAGACTTTCATATATTACATTTCCATACATTAAAGAATTGGTGTGTTTTAGCCAACCTGGGCATGTTTGTATTAATACTGCTACAGCTGGAAATTCTTCAAGTATTAACCAAAACAGAAGTGTCCACAGCTGTTTTCGAATATTCCCTATATACTGTCAATGGTTTGTCTAGATAATAGAAAAGGAAGTATTTATCAAAAAAATCAAAGAATCGTTTAGGTTGGAAAAGACCTTTAGGATCACTGAGTGCAACTATCAGCTGAACACTATTAATAGTTAACCCAGCTCTGCCAAGCCCACCACCAAAACATGTTTCTAAGTGCCACATCTACAGGTCTTTTAAATACATCCAGGGATGGTGACTCCATCCTTCGCTGGGCAACCTGGTCCAGTGCTCAACCAACTTTTCACTGAAAAAAATTTCCTGGTATCCAGTATAAACCTCCCCTGGCACAACCCAAGGCTGCTTCATCTTGCCCTGTTGCTTGTTACCTGGGAGAAAAGGTCAACCTCCCCTGTTTAAAACTTCCTCTCTGGCAGTTGTGGAGATGGTTAAGGTTCCCCTGAGCCTCCTTTTCCCCAGGCTAAACCCCAGTTCCCTCAGCTGCTTCTCATCAGACCTGTGCTCCAACCCTTCACCAGCTCTGTTGCCCTTTCCTGGACATGCTCCAGCTCCTCAGTATCCTTCTTGTAATGAGGGGTCCAAAACTTTTAACACAGGTTTAGAGATGCAGCCTTACCAGTGCTGAGTAAAGGGGGATAATCAAAAGCATAGAATGGGTTTCTCATTATCATCTTCCATTATAATAGGTAATAATAGCATTCTTGGATTGTGCTGACTACACCTTTTCAATATGCTTTTAGAATTATTTTAGATTTGATAATCCTGTTTGATTCTTCTTAAAAGAGAGGCCTTTGTACCTTTTAATTAAAAGACCTCTAATCTTAAATGAAATGGGCAATCAAATCAATGTATTCACTACAGTTACAGGTGTTAAGAAGAGTTCAGATGCTACTTTTGAATAGTAAGTATGCAGTATATAGCGTACTATAGTATATAACAAGTTTGAAATTTAATTTAACAATGGATTAAAAGGTATCACATCTTGGATGTGGCTTGACAAGAACAACTGAAGAGGCAGTGATCAAACTACAGCATAAATTCTTTTATACTAGTATCTGATAAAATTACTTAGATTGACCTTGAAGTTTTCAGGAAGTTTTCAGTTTTGTGACTCTCCAGAATAAATGGAGAGTAGTCATTTCATGAATGGTTATTCTTTCAGGAGAGCTATGTGTACTCATCAATTCCACAAGACTTGCAAGTTACGTCCTTACTACTAGAAGAATATTAAGAAAGTTCTTCAAAAGACTCAAAATAGTACAAAGAACATTTGGACCCTTCAACCTCACCAAAAAAAAAAAAAAAAGTCCCAAATGATTTATTCTCACTATTTCATTCAACAGTAAGACCTCTGAAACACAGATTGATTAAAACACTTTCTCAAAGTCTTCAGGGATTATTAAACAAGGTCAAAAAGGTAGCTCAAATCTCTGGAGTAGTTTCAGTGCTTTCTCAGAAGGTTAGGTATAATGCAACATAGGAATGCATGGATATGAAAGTTCCAGTAAAAATAACAAATAAAAACATTCCAAATGTCTGCAGGTGGTGAGATAGTGTTTTGTATTTCAGTTAGACTCATTTCTGCTTTAGCATAGTGTTTTTCAGGCTGTGATTCATGGGCTCAAGTTCTGTAAGATATCAGAAGGGAATATTAGAGCAGATGTGCACATGCTTTTCCACATACCGATGCAAGAAAACAAGGAATGGTGTAGAAATGTAAAAGCAGTACAACATTTTGTTCTTGAAAATTAGAGCCGCGAAACCTCACAAGGTTGTTGTTTATTTTTTCACTAAAAGATTAAATTACCTTTGAATTTCAAAATTTATTAAATGATGCAGTAGTATTTTTACATGATATTCTCCATGTTTCCACTCTTTCAAAAATTATAGAATTAAATGTCTCAGAACTCCAGCATGTGTTCCTTTTCTGTAGTCTTTTTTTGTTTTTCTGTTTCAAAAAGAGAAAAATGCTTATACATTCCACAAATGTCTTGCCATACACAATGCTTTAAAAAAGCAAAAAGTAAAAAATAAAAAAATCAACAGGCAATTCCAAAATGAGTGGGGAGACTGTGCCACCACAGATGCTTGATAAAAAAGTACATATGTGCTATACTCAGATGTCCTAACTGAGGTTTGAGGACCACAGATGGGAATAGAGATTAAGTTTACTGTTCCTAAAAATCACCACGGTATTTGCTTTAAATTACAGCCTTTACGAAGTGCTAGACCAAAAAGGTTTTGCTAAAAACCTTGTGGTCAGAGTTCACATACAGTTTGAGGAGGAACAGTGATATAATCACGTTCCAAGAAGCAGTTCTTGACTCAGTAGCCTTGTTACCATCCGCCCACACTGCATCTACTGTGGTGTACAAGGAATTATGCTTCCCATCATATCTACACGTTATCTGCAGTGGGAATATACTGACACTGGGGGAAAAATGTGGTTGCCACAAACTTTATTTTTTTCCTCCCATTCGCATTTCACACTGTTTTCCTCAGTGGAAAGAGTTATATAAATTAAATGAAGGTTGTGGGGTTTTTTCCCCTAATATGTTTTTATTAAACTTTAAAAGAGTAATCACTTGTCTCTGAGAATAGCAGTATGGTACTCCAGTTGTATTGTTTATCCATTAACATACATATCAAGTGATATGTCCAGCAACCTCAGAGCTTGTGCGTATTTTAGGAGACTAGTACAACATCCTGTTGTGGCTGAGTGCTGTTAAAAGGTGGATAGGAATAAAATTGGTTTTGCCAATCTTTCCAGATGTCTTTACTGAATTAGACTAATTTTTTTAGGTAGGAATTTAAATTTTTGTTTATTAATTTCTTCAGAATGCGGGGAATAAGAAGCTATTACTTTGAATACTGAACCATTTAATGAGACTATTTGTTCAGTACAGTTATTATACATTCGTCTAAAAAATTGCACATGAGAAAAGACTTTCACCTAAGTTTTCCTCACTAAGGGAAGGTACAATATTGGTTTATCATAGGATCAACTTTCTAAAAATCTTAATAGAGGATCACTTCAGCAAATAAATATTTACCTCTTATTGCAAATGAAGAATCAGACCTGGAGATGCTGAGTAAAGTTTGTTTAGCTTGAAGTGGTGAAGGAGATTTGTAACAAATGTCAAAGTAAGACCTGGATTTCGTGAGTCCTAACTAATTAAAAAAATCATTGATTGTACTATTCAAAACATTTTAGATTCAAAATTAAAATGCCGAGGCAGGAAAGGTCTTTGTAAATCTTGCAGCTCTTTAAAAATATCCTCTGTAATCATTCCCCAAAATAAGTAGTTGAATCACTAAAGGGAGGAATAGAATATGGAGTAGAAGAAATCCAATCTCTACAGAGTACCTAACAATTTAGTTGGGAAAGGGGATGAAGCATTAGAAGAATTAATGAAAATTCTGTGGAAGAAAACCTACAGAGTGAGATCCATTAAAGTTTCACTTCTTTTCTGGCAGTTTTGCGATGCTAACAGACATATGATTTGAAGCTGTTAAAGGGAATAATTTTAAATAACTGGAAGCTTCTAAGTCTAGAGTTTGTTTGAAGTGCATTAAATTAATCCAAATTAAAGGACTTTCATGAGTTTCTAAAGCATTTGCATGTTTTCTTTGGTCAGGGTCCAAACTCATATGCATGGGCAGTTTTTTTCACTTAAATGGCTGAATTGTCTTGACTGTGAAGTGCCTTTACCCATCTCAGTTAGAGCTATATTTATAGGTGCACATGCATTTTATCTGGGGGGCACTGTGTATCCTACACTGGAGATACATCACATGCCCGCAAACAACAGTATATGGAATCTAGCTATAACGATGCAAAAGAACTTCTGTTTATCATCAAACATTTCATATATCCCATTACATGTGAAAGAATTATTATCTGTCCTGTTGCAGTGCAATGCTTTTTCCTATAACGGAATTTTACTCTGCAAATTTATTTTGGTATTAAAAGGTTCCACTTTATAATGTCTCTGGTTCAATCAGTGATCTAAAAGGCTCTTAAATACTTTGAACAAGATACATAAAATGCTTTTATTGCAAAGCTTTGCTGTATCTACCAATTTTACCATTGATCTCTTTCCATGTAAGGCAGTTCTGGAAGCTGCCCATGCTGTATAAAATCACATGGTGGCTTTTGATCTCCAGCTGGTGATTAAAGCACGTTATGGAGGTTTGAAATTCTCTTGTGGTCATTAGCATACCTCCAAATTCTACTCTGCTAAATAGGAGTGTTGTCACTACATGCTATTTAAATAAGAAACCAGAATTCTATAAATTTATTATTGCTATCCATTGTAGCTCAGCGGATATAGATCTCTTGAATGAGGTGAGCTTATACTTAGCTCTAGACTAGCTCTGATCAAATACTGATTTCCTAAGGTGATTAGGCTCTAGCAAAATGCAAGAAAGAATGAGGTTATATTTTTTAAAACCTTCTTTTGATGCAAACATGCAGAGCTCTGTGCCTTGTACTCCCTATCTATCGTTCCATATTTTCTACTGCTTAAAGACATCACTATCTCTTCCAAGGTCACCAAGCTGTCTCAGGTTTTCTACAGTGGATTTTTAAACAAAGCAGTATTAACTATTTTGCTTGAAAATAGAAAAAAATGGCATCTTTCTGATCACTTTTTTAAATTGTGTTTTTGTGGTGGAAAAAAGTAAAGAATCACCATGTACTTGCTACTTTCTGTAGCAATCTCTTCATTTTCCTCCACAGAAAATAAACGAGAATGTGCGTTGGATCTGGCTGAGATGGAGATTTCCCCACAGCAGCTCTCATAGTGCTTTACTTTGCATTGGTAGCTAGAAAGGTGTTGATAACACAGCAGTATTATGGCTACTGTTGAGCACAGCATCAGCACTGTCTCTCAACTTTCCCCTCCCATCAAGGGGTTGGGAGTGGGCAAGATACTGGGAGGGGACACAAGTAGGCCAGCTGGCCCGCATAAACCAAAGGGATATTCCATACTAAATGATCCAGCCCACATGTAAAAGTTAAGGAAAGAGTAGGAAGTATGAGTATTTGTTATTTACCATGTTTGCTTTCTTGAGCAACTGTTATGCATGGCAAAAACCTAATTCCCGGGAAGTGGATGAACATCACTTGCTGCTGGGAAGTAGAGAATAAGCTTTTTTTGTTTTTCTCTTTTCTTATGCATGCACAGACTTTTGCTTTTGCTTTAGTAAACTGCTTTATCCCAACCTACAAGTAATTTTCCATTCTTGTTTTCTCTCCTCTGTCCAGGTGGAAAGAAGAACTATAGAGTGGTGTGCTGAGCACCTGGCATCCAACCAAGGTCAACTCACTACAGAGTGTCAGCTTTATATATTTATCTTTCACTTTATTATATTATATTGCATTGCATTTTATTTATCCGTTTTTACCATCCTTATATCTTGCTAGGAAACAAAGTTTACCGAATGTTACCCAGCTACAGAGGAAAATACAACATTAGTTGAAAGATATTACAGTCAGTAAATGCCAAATAAATTCTAAAGTTTTGTTAGTTGTTCTACTTTGTCCCCTCACTCCCCAAAATAGAACAAATATAGGTAACCTGGTTTCTGACTAGTCAGTGGCTACAGGGTTTTAAAAGGGAATAAAATCTGGGTCAAGGGAAGAATATCAGCCTGGAATAGATGTTGCAGTTGTAAGGGAGACAGTTGAAATTACAGTAAAACTTGGGGAAGAGATGGGCAGGCAAAATATCAAGATTAGCAGACCAGTGTAGGAATACAGCTTTAAGTCTATTATACTGTGTGGCAAAGCACCTTGAATTATTTGAATCTAGGAAATAATAGTTTCTCATCTCTGCATTTATCCATCAGTTTCACTAGAGAAAGCACTAAAAAATTATCATTTAGGTAACTTTTTTTTTCCTAAACAACATGCTAAATACCTAAGATCTTTTATAGGGTTGAACATAGCTTTTTTTTGTCCTAGGAGCTTGTTGTTCAGAGAAAAATAACCAAAATGCTAATGAAAGTAGGGGCACATAGTATCCTTTATTACTATCAACTAAGTTAATCCATATTCATATAAATAGATATTTGGTGGATTAATTGTCTCATACAAACTTCCTTTGAGGAAGTAAAAGTTGTAGAAGTCATTTGTAGAAGTTGTAGAAGTCAGTTGTAGAAGTTTCCTTGAAAGGAGGTATAATACAATAAGAATTAAAAAGAAACCCCTACATTTCATTATGATCCATACCTCTCTGTCTTCTGGCAAGCTTTATTATACAGAAATAGCTGTCTGGAGAAGGAAAAATACTTTCACAACTGCTGTTCTGTACTTGAGCATAGTATGGAATCTTTCCTGTCATGCTGCTGTACTGCATAGTTTTGGTTTTTGTGACCATGCTAATCTTCATAAAATTTACATGACATGTAACAAAGTACATGATTTGCATAAGAACCTGTTCTCTAAAAGTCTCAAGTGGCACTAAGCTCTAAAAACATGCTACCACTAGGTGTCTCATTGGTTTCAATGTGCTCCAATCCAAGAGCAAGAAATGCTCGACGAAATTTAACAAAAATAGAGTTAATTACCACTGACATTCCCTCCTTCATTACACCAGCACACCCTGAATTTAATCACATGCATTATTGTAATCAAGCTGTCAATCAGATTTTGAAATATTTCATTTTTTGACATAATTACTGCAGAATCCCTACAGCCCATCTAGAACATGGATATGGCAAGATTGATATTGTGTTACAAAATGTGATCTGACAAAAAAAAAATGGATGCTTCTGTGCAAAAAATTAAAGAAACACTGAACTGCTAATGCATTTACCCCGCAAATGTGTTGCATTGGGTAGATTGTCAAGAGTTAATATAACTGCCTGCCCATTCTCTGTTCTTGTGCTTTAAATGCATAAATGTTGTCTGTGTCATTTTTATTTTTGTTTAAAAATATATAGCTTTAATTTTCTTAATTGGAACCAACTGTACAGAGAACTTTTCTGCTTTTAGGCTTACAGCAAAAGATTTAGAGTAATAATCAGAGGAGAAAGGGGATGCCAAGGAGAGAGTTGGGCAGCTGTTGAAATTCCTCTGAGACAATCCCATCTATGAAAAGCCACAAAACTAGTGGGCCATTTGATTGGCATTTGCAAACAGCTCATTGATAAGACATCCATAGTACATATTGATATCTATTACAAAAATTTCATGTTTCTGCTTTTCGGTGTGTGATGGGGAAGATGTTTTTATGTTAACACTTCAAAACATAAGAGATGCATATAGAGGTGGAAGGCTCTTTAGATAGTGATCCATCTGTCAGCAATTAAAAGGTTTCCCCAAACACATATGTTAACAAACTTCAGCCTGGCTTAGGTGAGTGTTAGTCACATACAGTTTCTCTCTCACTTTTGGGACAGCAGTTTGTTTTTTAACCAAGAAGGTAATTTTTACCATCTGATGACTATTCCATGGCCTCTATGAAGAGTTTGCAGACCCCAGCCTGATTTTATGTAGACAGATGTCCCCCTTCACAAAAACAACTGTCACAATTGGCAATAGTTCTCACACATGCTGGCAGCAGCACAGGGTCAGGATGAATGAATGGGAGACAAGAGAGTATCCTCCTTACTAAAAGGAGGCGGGTGAAGATGGGGGGATGTTTGCAATATGATCAACAGTGATGGGTTTTCAGTGTGCAGGTATCTTTTATGTGAGCAGTGCTCTTTACTTAAAGGCCACTTGTTTGGATATTTTTAGACACGTACTCCACTAGAATAACTTTGTCCAAATGTGCTTGGATAACTTATGACAATTTCTAGTCTGATAGTAAATTAATAATTTCTTTCTTTCCAAGGGCAGGTGAGGAAAACTGGAGAGATATGCAAGGCTTTCAAGAAGTTGCAGAAACAAACATGCAGTTTCACGCACAATTTCAGCACTTTTTCACCCTCAGCTTCAGGAGAAACACTGTAGCTCTGCTCCTTCTCTCCATCTTTTTTTCTGTCCTCAGGGTCTCATTTGCTTATTTTCCATATCGCTGGCACTGGCCCTGTTATTCAGAGAACTACTGTTTTACTTGAGTATTATTTCACCTCCTAAGACCTCTGTTTTTAAGATCTGTTTTTTTAAAGTTAAGTTGCCGTATCTTCATGAAGACATCTGCTGAAAGCATTGAATTAATTAATGTAGTAGTAGCAACTAGGAAAACAAGATTAATCAGTTTTGTCCTCTGCCACAGTGAAATTACCAGGGCAGAGAAAAATCGTATAGAATCTGATGGGCTCTCTGTTTTATGATTTGTTCTTGGGGAATAGGTTAAATTTCTTCCTCTTCCTTCCATTTCTTCACCTCTTATTTCCCTTCACATACTTGAACCTGACTCCATTCACGCATAAGAAAGATGACCTTGCATATCTCATGGTGGTGGTGAGGAGTCCTGCATTTCCTGCAGACTCTCTGCTTTTTGCTGGGAGATGCCAAGCTTTGTCCCTCCCCAGCTGCCTATAGCATTGAATTGAAGCATATTAGGAAGAAAATGTTTACCATCTATTGTTGAAACAGCTAATTTTTTTTAGTAGAGACATGGCTTTGAAGATATTTAAATGGTATTAAACCTACATGAATGATATAAATAAAGAAGCAAGTTCAGCAGTTTTTATGACACCATATACAGGCAGTATCCTAAAGTGTCCACTAAACATTTTTTATTCTCCCTGGAATATCAACATACTGACTGCAATATTTCTATCAGTGTTCTTTTACTTGCTAATAATCAAATTGCAGCCATCAACCTTTTCATTTAGAACTACTTGCTCCAAAAAGTAAGCACAGCCATTTGAAACAATTTTGTAGCTATGTCAGATGGAATGTAAGTTTTAAATTGTTGAATTGTAAGACTGCCACCTTGTAAACATATTATAATGTATATTGGTCTATTTTGGTGAACAGCTGAATAATAATGTACTTTAAAAACAGTTTGAAATGCATCTTCTAAGATATAAAGCAGAGAGGATGACTAATATGAGAACATGGCATTTCACAGCAAACCTAATGAAAGCTTGTGAAAACTACAGTATCTCATCACCACACTGGCTACATTGGCTGCAATACAGTCAATACTATATTGACTGCTAGAAAGGCTATAAGTATAAAGCAGTCCATCTCTCCTGATGAAAGTAACTGAGCTGGGCCAAAATTGATGGGTAAAAGAGGAAATGTTCCTATTTCATGAATTTTATATATCTTTTTCTTGAATATTTCTTAGAATTGTGTCCCATCTTGACCAAAGTAAACTTTTCCTTCATTTTCAAAGAGTCTTTTGAGAATGATCATTAAACTAAGAGCATATTTTTAATACATAATTTATCTGCAGAGCCCAAGAATAGAGCCTGCTTTGTCCGCCTTTCTAGTTCAGAAAACTCAAGAGGGTACAACTACTTTTAAAAGGATTAGATTGCCTGATCAGGTGTTTTACCCTTTTTATTAAGTTTTTTCTTTAAAGTTGAAAGTGTTTGATGAAAGTGTTTGCTGTTTACTTGGCTTTATATAGCTTGTGGATGAGACAGCCTTCCAAGCAGAGGGACACTTCTGCCTGTCTCAGGCATGAAAGCATCCATCCTCTTTGCTCGACCCTATGCGCAGACGGAGCTCAACTAGCACGAAGTGCACATTTCATCTCTCTCTATTGCTCATATAGGCTGTCATTCAAGCACTTGTTTTGGGATGAAAAGCCATCTATCATGGAATGCCTATTCAACATAGATGCCACATTGCTTCTAACTCTTAATCAAGGCCCTATGGTATGATACTCAGCATAGAGGGCCAGCACACACATCCCGACCACCAAAAAACAAGCACAACTAATCCAGAAATTAAAAAAAGTCCTATAAAATCAGCTGAAGATACATTTTCTGTCACTTCACAAGTCATATCTTTGTGTTGTAGTTTAGATTAAGCTCAAAATGTAATAGTTTAGTGACCAAATTATGTGCCCTTATGAAAGGGGGAAAGGCTATGTTTAGGAATGCTCAGAATGAAGTATAAGAAAATTTCCTCTTATAAAAAGAATCAAAAGGGGAAAATTATATGCATAGAAGTTTTTCGTTTTGATGTGCAACTGGTCAATGTTTCCTGCAAGTGTTGTTTTGTCACGTTTTCAGAGCAATCGAATTACAAATTCTGGAATTTCCAGAGCATCTGTTGGAAATATTAATTCTATTATATCACCCTTTAATCATAAATGTGGATGAAAGTGAGAGGTATGCACGTGTAGAAAGTCCTGAAAAAAATTTGTACCTGGTGTTTTGAACAAGCTAGAAGTTGTGAACATTTAATTCACCTAACAGGTATAATACACTAAAAATATTTGAAGTTTTATTACTTATTAAGATTCTCACTTACTATGTGTAATAACCTTTAGTTACGAAAACCTCAAAAGATGGAAAGCATAAAAGACAGAAAGGGCATATGGGTGATTTTCTTCACAGAATGACATATTTGAGTCACAGCCTCAAGGTTGTTGGTTTATTATTACCCTAATGGAAACCCAAGCATAAGAGAAGGGATGCAGATCATTATAAAGATCTGAAAAGTTCCTTACAAAACACCATTTTTAAATGAAGGTTGCTTTTTTTTTCCAAATCAACAACATAGCATAATAAAAATCAACCTGTTTGCCTTTATGTGGTCATTTTGACCAGGGCAATATGAATTATTAAAGATGTGTTCTAATAGTGTTTTATTCACCTTTGATTCATTGTGAATTTATATCTCACATCAATAATAATATGTAAAATCTTTTAGCATACTAATAAACAAAATAGTCTGAATATTAAAATAGTCTTGCTTCCAACTGTATACTAGCAGAGGAAATAACACCAAAAACATCAAAGCCATCCTGAGGAATAGACACACAGAAATATTCAGAAAATCCATAGAATATGTTCCAAGAAAGAACCAGAAGGGACATTTGTCTAGGAATAAAAGAAGCCTGGAGATTTAACAGATGAGTGACGGAGATGACAGCAGGTTGTAGTGGGCAGCTGAGAGGTTTGGTCTGGTGGCAAGGAGAAAAGAATTGCACCTGGTGTTCTGGGCACAAAAGTTGTTGTGAAATAGGTAAAGCAGAAAGAGGGCAGAGAGTCCAGACAGAAAAGGGCAAGGAGAACCAAACCGGAGTTATGAAAGAGAAGTCTTGGCAACTGGAAAGCATTTTCAAATCAGCACTGATTAGAAAAGAACAAGCAGGGACAGAAGAAGGAGGAAAATAAGATATATCTGTTGCAAAGATCTCCACTAATCTAGTAAGTAAGCATTTTCCAGCTGAGGAAGGAAGGAAACTGGAGCAGACAAGGCAGCAGGTAGAAGATACTTGCCAACCTAAGTTCTTAGCCAAGTTTGTTTAGCACGGCCGCACATGCTATACTTGGCACCTGCCAAGTTGACCATTTACAATGGTTCAGAGTTTTACTTGCTCCCTTTTCACTGCATGAAATGATCCTGGGTCATTTGCAGTCAATATGTAGTTTAGAGTGTTATATGATAAAAATGAGTCTCTGGAAAAAATTAAATTGTTCAAGTAGAATTAGGAATGTATTGAGGAGTGGCTTTTTGCCTGCTACCATGCAGTTCTGCCAATGCACTTCAGGCTTGACTTGCAATATCCTGCGTAAAATTTCAGTTCTCTCTCTCTTCAGTGCAGTGACTCAGTCATGCTGAACTATGCCACCTCCGTGTCAGAATATAGTCTGCTGTATCTGTTTTATAACCTTTATGACTCAGAATCCAACACAGTTATCACACAAAACAGAGCAACTCCAAACGCATACTTATAATGCAAACAATTTGATATTTCGTCATTCAATGAACAGTTGAAATTTCAGGCTGGTGCCCAGAACTGCATCTTACATAAAGTGTTGCATTATTAACAAGCTGCATTCTGTATTTCAAGATCCATGGGGGGAGGACAGGGAAGGGTGAAGTTTGGTTTCTTTTTACTGTCATCATTACTAAACGAAGCACATAGGACTGGACAGCTAAGGGACCTGAAGCATGGATGGCTTTATTTTCTAATCACCGGCTGGATTTCTACTATTGACCTGCATCAAGATTGGTAGGAAACCAATGATTACCAACTTATCTAAGCATCTGCAAATTGTTTGTTTTTTTCAGTACAATTCCTAAAGAAAAACAGGATACAAACAACAAAAAACAGCTCTATCAGTTTTGGAATCATTGTTACAAACTGAATAGCAGCAATGGGTTAGAGTTTGTCTAAGTAGGGAACTACTCTGAAGAATCTGTCTACTTTCCGGTTTAATTTCACACAGAAACACATGCTCTAGCATATACCTAACTTGGCTCCAGTCTGTTTAAGCCAATGGTAAGGAGCAGCCACAACATGTTTCTTAACAAGTCTATGAGCAGTCAAATTTTGAGCAATCAAGTTATGACCAAGTTAGCGTTTACCTACTGTTCTACTGTTCTTGACTCCTTAGTATCTAAAAGCAAACTTGACTGCCCAAAGCCATTTCTGCTCTCTGTGGATACTACTTTATATCTGTCTTTTACAGGGGCATTTGAAAGCAGTGTTGCAGAATTGTAGGCTAAAGAAACTTCACAGTTCTCAGTAACATGACCATCACAGCTGCTCTGATCTTCATATCTTTAGTAAAATATGTTCAAATCCTCCTTGAGAAACAGTTTCTTTGCAAACTGAATAACTGAATTTAACTTATACTGCAAACAGAGATTTCTTTTGTGTCACATTGAGCCATCCAGTGGCACAGGCTGAAAAGACTAGTACATATACATGTTGATGTATTTCTCCAGTCCCTTTCCTTATATGAGAGACATATTAGTATATAAAAAAAAAACAAACAACAAACTAAAACAGCAACTAAAAAAAACCCAAACCAAACAAACTCCCAAGAAAACTAAAATTAAACTAATAAACCAACCACACAAAAAAAACCCCAAATCAAAATAACCCCAAAGAAACAAATGGAAAAAAGGAACAAGAAAGTATCTGTTAAGTGATATTTTCAGAGGTAAAGGCAATTAGTATTTTTAATCATTTAAGGACAGACAGAAGTAATCTCTGCATTGATTCGATAGAGAAGAGGGATAGGGGAAAAAAAGAAAGAAACCAATGAAAAATACCAAAAAGTAAAAATTTCAAATTCAGTGTTTAGTCTGCATATCTGCCCTTAAATCAATTTGCACATCTATGCTTTTTTACATAGACCAATTAAAAACAGGCCTCAGTTTTTGGTCACCTGCAAATTTTTGTTGTAACAGTTTGAGTTCATTTATATACTCCCAATCAACTCACTTTTGTATATGCCAGAGTCTTGTGACTGCAAGACAATACATTAGTGTTTAAAATAGAAAGAGATAAATATCTGTACACAGAAGCCGAGACTAGCCATTGAGGACTTAAATGAGGAAATAAATAAGTATAGGTGAATTTTTTTATTCTTTTTAATTTTTTTTATATTGTGAGAAATTAAATGCTGAATAATGGTACTATAGTGGTTGTGCATAAAGCTTGGATTAGCGTGGGCAATGAAGAAAGATCATTAACAAATGAAATAGGGAGCACCTCGGGGAACACTCCTACAGACGGTCTGTCACCCACTGATTTTAACAATTCACTTCAAAATTTAATTACGTATCAATTTCTGAATGCCTAAATAAAACCAGGCTTTGCATTGCATTGCATCAACATGCATCAGCTTTTAGTGATAAATTTAAGGCTGTAACAACATCTGTCTTCTTAAACTTGGAAGGGAAAGAATAATACAGAAGAACAGCCAGAAACTACATTCCTGGTTTCAGCAATCAACAAATTCTCTAACAAAAGTAAACAATATTGATATCAATACTTAACTCATCACTGATGCACTGGAAGCAATAGTAATGCCTTACAAAAAAAAAAGTATGCATGAAGCAAGAATATTTTGCACTAACTTTGCAAAGGGCAGGACTGAAAATCTCTATTGTCATCAGTTAATAAGGAAATGCTTCACTGATCACAAAAGCAATGGAAGTCTTCTAGCATTCCAGTAAAATTTATAACATGTAAGTCAGTAAGAATATCGTAATCTTCATGGGACTCCCTACTGTCAAATAGGTCATTGCAGAGTCTGGATACAGCTACTTTAGGATATCATATAGAATGAAAGGTGTTCTGTTCTGGAAACAAACTAAGCACTTGTCAATGTTTCCCTTTCTAAAGTAACTTCAGCAGGTCAGCTCAATATCCAGATGATGTAGCAGGTGTACCCCATGTCACAATGTGCAGTCTTGGTGCCTGATTTTCCTTACCAAGGCAACAAGGGTTTGTAAGAGACCGGTAGAATAGATCATGTCAGGATTTCAAGTTTTTGTCTGCCAAAAAATAAGCATACTACATCTTTTTGAAGTAATCGATAGCTACATGGAAATTTGAACTGCTGTGCAAATGTGTGAGCTGCCTTCATTACCGCTATCATTGCATTTTTCATCAAGGGGTTTACTGGGCCAGCAGTTTCTATGCTTCACAAATAATTCAACACAGTTGTAGTAGGCTTAGCTGCATTCTGCAGCAGGTGGGCAGGATGAGACTGTAAACCATCTGTCCATTCATCTCTCTTAGACAAATATCTCCTTGTTTCAATAATACTCAGAAATCATTTTGTTAGATGACTGATAAAATCATCTCCATTTATACATGGAGAATGAAAGGCCCAGGATCCTTTCGTGATTTCTTGAGACTCAAGTCTGTGGTGGCCATTCCTTTTGCAATAGTGCTCCACTCACTAAACAATCTTCCTGGATCCTCTACAGCATCTCTTCCTATCTGAGGCTCCCTACCCAGGTGTTTTTCTGAGCTGTAGACAGTGCAAGTTGGTTTACAAAGAAAAAGAGTGGTATAGTTTGCTCTCTTCCTGTTAGTTCACTTTATTCAGGCTATTCAGCATACAAGTGTTCAGAAATACCTTAATGTAAATGGACTGATCCAGTCTCCAAGTTTCATAGTTGCACTATTCACGTTTCAGGGTAATCCTACCTTTACCCATAGTATTGCAATGAACTACACTGAAGTAGCATACAGTATCCTAGGGTGATGTTAATGGCGGACTGTGTCAATCTAAAGTGAAACATCACGGGGTTCATGTTCCCTCCAGCATGGGAAAAGACAATTTTGTACAAGGTTGTTGAGCTCATGTCAAAGAGCAGATAGCAGTTCCAGAAGTGAGAGGTGTGGCTGCATGGAAGAGATCCAAGGGCGGGCAACTGCTCCCTGGGGCTGCAGAATCTGAGACTGGAGCCGAGACTCCCTTCTCTTGCAAGGGCTCGTGGAGCTTTGCTGCATCTGCTGGTGCAAACAGCCTTGAAGGCTATGACTGTGCAGACAGGTAGCCCTCCCTTGCCTCTGCAGAAGAGAATTTCTAAGGGCCAGGAATCATATGTTGTTTTAATTTTAAATTACAAACAATATTCCTTACCTGGTTTGAAAGCAGTAAGACCTGGGCAAAAGAAAAACCTTTTCAGTAATGCTTGCTGTCAAGTATATATTCATACAAAGAATTGCAAAATTTCTGTGGAGCTGTATGTGTTTGGGCAAAGTCTTACCAGAAAGGCATCCTGTCTGCAAGCAGCTGACTGTGCAATCAGAATAGAAGCAGTCAACTGAGAAGCTGCACCTCCTCTGATTAGTAGTGCCGAATACAACCCTCTTCCTGATCAGATCAACAGTGCATGTTGTGTCTCTGCCTTTCCTATAGACACTGTTGATGTGCTAAGGCGAGGAACATGGTTGTCTTATTTGCTAGAAACCTTGCAAACAGAAGAATTATTAAACCTCAGAGGATAGGCGCTAGGCTCAGACCGACAACCCTGTTAATTGCTTAATACAGAATCATGTGTAACAGATTCTCTCTGCCGTGGCAAGGGGCTATCTTTGCTTGGGCACTTAGCCCAATAGCAAACACAAGCTGGTTCAGCTTCACAGGGCCCACGGTACAGTGCAGGGAGGCTTCAAATTCTCCAGAGAGATTGCTTCCAAACAAAGTTTCTGGCTGTATTGTGAACAAGAGGAAAGTTTCTGACAGGAATTTCCAGTGGATGGAAGGGGCTACAGGCTCCCAAATGGACAGTGGTCAGCAATAGCTCACTCGCACTCCGTGACACCAATTGTGGTTGAAGCGTTGAATTGATTTCTAAATTGTGAGATATTCCAAGGGTGCAAAGCCTACCGCTGGCAGCACTAGGGACAAGTTTAAGGCCTCTCTTTTACTTAAAACTATGCACCCTACTAGTGCACAGTAAAACCTATTGCCTGGCCCCAATCTATTATCCCATTTCCATGAGGTCTTCCTTAGCCATTGCCCAGACTCCTCACTATATATGCAGAAATCGAGGCTAGTTCACACAGTGTAAAACGCCTTTATTTTGGCACAAGAACAACGGAGCTTTGTTGTTCTCAAAGCAGCACAAACACATCATATTAGCAGAGAAGTCAACAAAGTGACTCCTGGGCCGACAGTGCATCCGGAGCTGCTGGCGCCGGCGTTCCCTGGGAAGGCAGCCGGGCTCCCTGCGAGGCACAAACCGCTCGCATCCACACGCGCAACAGCGACCGCACGTAAAAAGAGGAATGGAGAGGGATGGTGCACACCTCGGCTCTGCCGGCAGCCTTGCCGAGCTGCTGCCGGGCTGAGGGCAGCTGGAGCACCGGCACCTTGCCGGCACACTGCCCGCCCGGGGCCTGCGGGAGCCGGACGGGCTGAAACCCGCGACAGCAGCGCTGCAAACACTCCATCCTCCTGCTGGGAGCGTGCTGCTTCTGCTGTCAGACTTGGGACTGAAGCGAAATTAAATTAAACTCTCTTTCTAGCAAACGGGAAGGTGAGGCAAACTTTGAGCTGGAAATTGGATATCATGCAAAGCTGTTGCTTGCGGATGTGTTCCGCACAGGCACACAAAGGCAAAGTCACACTCACCTGGGGGTCACGCAGCAGTAACACCGACACTCCATCTGCTTACCAAGAAAGCCAACATAGTGTTAAAAAGCAGCCAGGATGTTCAGACCAGATTGGACTTTAGACAGGAAATTATCTTTTCAAATTTTGGTTGAGCGATAAGAAGCTTTTAAAACTAAAGAAATGAATGATGTATGCAAAGCTGTACTTGAAATGATTCTGGTGTTGCAAATTGCCATGCTCTTACTGTGGAGCTGATGAAAATAAATGAAGCTCTGCGTTGCTGGGCTTTTTCCTCCCCCTTCTAATAAATGAAATGAAAAAGCCCCATTATTGTGCCACCTGCTTCAAATTCCTAATTGTGGTAACTGAATTCTGAAATTATTTGTTAGCTGTGTAATATCACAGGCATTAAAAATACTGAGAGGCTATTAAGTTCTTTAAAACCCAGCACTGGATGAAAAGGTGCAGCTATCTTCAGATTTTTATTTCCATGAAATAACTTTTCCAGTAGAGAAACATGTTCAAATCCTACAAGTGCATACTGAAAAAATCCCTGTTAATTTACCAGTTAGAGAAGCTGCAAAGTAAAGACCCAGGAAAGGTCCACTGGCATATTTAAATATTTTTAAAGAGTGCTGCATGCCATTCTGTTCCTATTTTTCTAGCTTAGAAATATAAACATTTCAGAAGACAATAGAAATCACATAAAATTCAAATGTAATATTTCTAATGAACAGGCAGGTGTGTGTACATATGTATCTCTGAAATGTCTATAATCATGGAATCGTGCTATATGCCTGAACTATTGCTGCATGTGTGTGTAAAGAATTTCATTTGATTCCTAAATTTCGTGTTCTCATTTTAATAATGCTCCAACTTAGATAGCTATATAGATACATTTTACAAATAAGAAAAATTATCAGGACAAGGTAGAAAGAGTTGCTCTTGAAATATTTTGTCAATATAAATAATTTTTCTAAATATCCAAATCCCATTTACTTGTTCTATTTAATGTGAAAGGATTGGAACCTGTGAAACAGATCTTCTGCAAAAAGTTGTTCTACACACATCCTACATAGGCTTTCTTTTTACACAATTACATATATGGATAATACCTACACATAGATAGATGGATAGATATAGATATGCACGCACAAAAATTTCTAAATAAGATGCAACCATTTCCCTTAGATTAACTTCTGACATGTAAAATCCCAGTATAGAAATGAATAAAGGGTTAAAATAGCAATCTCAGAATTCAAGTCAGCTGCGACAATATTCAGCACATTGAACTGCTGAAATCTACATGGAATTAGACATCCTTTTGCCCATCGAACCAAATTAACTGGTTTGTTATTACCTTGCATAAGCAGCATTTTAGAGTACCAGGGCTATATCACCTCATGCTTATTCCCAGGCAGCTCTCGCAAAAGCTCGCCCACTTGCTGCCTTACCCACTTCCCAGCTCTGAAGGCAGAAGTTACCAAGCAGCCTCAGAACAAATGCCTGTAATAACAATTCTTTCTCAGCTTCATACACAAAGGTGTCCTGTTGGCAGCAAAACCTGGCTTTATCAAACAAGAGGCTATTTCAAACACAAGTGTAAACATTTGTAATCTGAATATTTTAAAAAGAAACAACATAAGAAGAAAGCAAAAAGCTTTGTTGATAAAAGTGAGTTTATCAGAAAAAGTTAACTCTATATTGATTAAAACAGAGAATAATTGCAGGTGGAATTTAGCAGATGCTGCTCAAATAATATTCTTAAAAGACTGCAAACAAGGAACAAATACAGATCCTGTAGGGATTTAGAGGAAATGAAAAGTTACATATTCTCAGTTAATTTATTTTATTATTTTACCTCCTTTGTCATATACAGATTGACAAACTCAAAGTTGTGTTTTGCTTGAAATTTATAATAATATCATTATTAATTTGTACATACATATTTTAGCTCTTGACTAGCTTGCAAACCAGTTATTACAATTGCTGATTTGATTATGTGCTGGTGGCACTTTACAAAGAGCCTGGACCAAGGTGTTGGCAAATCATGCCTGGGTTGGAAGCTGTGCTGCTACACTGTGTGCTTGGCCACCTAGGCCATATGCTGTTATTCCTGCCCCTCAGTTGGATAATGTCCTCCACCACAAAGAACTCCCAAAATGGCCTCACAAACATCTATGCACTTTGACTTGCTGGAGCTGAAGATTTCCATGTACGCACATCTAGAGATATTGTCCTGTATTAATTTTCGAGAAACATTTTCAGGCAAAATTTTGGTGAGAAAATGTTTGTGAGAAATTTACAGAAGGGGGCAAAATGTGAGTAATCCTAGCCTCCTGACTCTTACACAAACAAATGTTTGTGAGTATTTCTGTAAATCTAACCACATCTTGTTTGTAATACACGGCATGACATTAGAAAGAGAATATTTAAAATTGCAGGCTCACATCTGCAGAAAGAGCAGCACTAATTATGAGGAAACACAGAAAATGGACATAAAATGCAGTAATATATGCAAAGGGGTTTTTTTAACTCCTCTAAAAGTAAACGGAATAAAAAACTGGTAAAAGGGGAATAAACCAAGCATTAAATATAAACATGTGTGACTATCTGTCTAGAGTATCTTATTTAGATTTTTCAGCTATTTATTGTCTGTTATTTTCCTGCGTTCCTGTTTTTCTATTGAACCATCAAAGCACAAACCATCAAACTGC
>VXBA01005376.1:157375-230055 GCA_013399895.1 Serilophus lunatus
CAAAACCATTAGCACAGAAAAATAGAGCAGTGCTCTTTGCCACTGTTTACTTTTGAAGTTTTCCTAAACAAGCACTGAAATTAAGCAGTCAATTTTAGTTAATAGAGCTACTTATAAACAGCATAAATGATGTGGCTATGGATTTGTACATGCAAGGGTAATCTATGACATCCATCCTGATTTTGCTTAGAGTAGTAGTCAAAACATTTTTGCTTCTTGCAGGTCATGCTGATCTGTGGCATAATTTGAATTCTCAAGCTGTTATCCATACATCATTCCCAACAACTTTCCAAAATAGAAAATAATTTCCACTTCTTTAATTAAAACAACACGCTACAGTGTGCACTTGGCTGGGTCCTGAATTACTGCTGGGGGGAGACTTGAGTTTAGGGGTAAGATCCTCATCTGAGATAAACTGATAAGGCTCAGCTGTAATTAATGGGGTTATCCCAATTTACCTAACTGAGGTTGTAGTCCTTTTGTATTTCTAGCTTTAAGAATTGCCAACTGTTTTCAAATACACCTGAAGTGCCTGAATGTCATTATTACTAATTGATATCTATGCAACAACTTTGATGCAGATGGGTATAATGCTCTTTACATATTTTTTTCTGCTGGATTCCACCCACAGGAGCACTAGACTAAGCACAGTGAAGAGAAGGAACAGCATATCTTGAAAGAGAAAGTGCATCTGGCTCAGTGATTTTTTGCACACTGTTTGCAAATGAAACCAATTCTGGAGTAAAACAAGGTAGAAGTTCAATGGTATCCACGTCCAACTAAACAAGTTGTGCATGGTAATAATTCCTTGATTTTACTTACAACAAACAGTAATTATCTCGTGGTTACGTAAATATATTCTTATCCAGGTAACATTTTTCATTACCTGTACCATAGACAGAAGCTCTGCAGCTGAGAAATAAGCACAATTAGTAGAGAAAAAAAGAGTTTCTAAATTATGATAAAGTGCTTCTAAGATTTACCATGTCACAAAACTTCCCAGAGTTTCTTACAGTTTCTAGCTACCTATACTGTTAATCAAGCAATACTTGATCTGTAACAAAGCTACAAGGCAGGCTGCAATATGATCAGAATGAGACTTTCTGCTGAGGAAGATAGTTCTGTCATGGGATAGAGGTTCTTTGTCTTAACCAAGAATGGTTATGTCCATTTCCCATGCAATTCATCCAGAGTGCCATTAGCTGTATGATCCAAGAGGTGCATAGCTCTCACTCCTGAAGAGGTACTTCTCCACACAGATGAACACTAATCTCTTGAGGGATTTACAGACCAAAGCCAGAGCCTGAGTTTGTGCCAACCACAGTCTTAGAGAGAAGAGCGTTAGTAGAGAGCCCTGCTGCATGTTCTACAGTTGTACTTGTGAAGAACTATATTCTGCAGAGCCATAGTCTCTGGGTTGCTACTTTGTTTAGCTTTACATACAATGAATCACGGTAATCCTTTTGATATTTGATAGACATTAATTTCAGTGGCTTATCTCCATCCATGGTAGAAGAGGTGCAGAATTTTGGTAATGTTCTGGGGTATGTGTGTATGTACCAGTGCTAGTGCTGGTGCACTGTGGTCACCAGCATAAGTACAGTCCTCTACATAAGCCAAGGAAGTCCAGCAGCGAATGCAGTATAGCAGTCCAGGACTAGTTCAGAGCTGTAATCTCCAGACACCACATAAGCATTTGGCCTGACCTACTGTGTGGAGGGTTTGGTTATCCCTCACAGTGCTCTTCAATACTTGTCTAGCTGTGTAAACAGGTAGCAGCACTTTGTGGTCATCTTCACAGGAGTTGCACAGATGAAACAAAGTGAGAACTGAGATTTGACACTTGTACTGTGGCTGAAAGACAAAGATCAAGAAGTGATCAACATGCAACAGTCAAGAAAAGCTTGGGACAAGAACAGAGCAGAAAAGGTGATGCAAAAGATGGACTTAAAGTTATTTCAAAGTTGATGATTTCTAGTGCTATTTTATTTTTATGATATATAAATGGAGCCTGACATTTTAGAATACCCTTCTCACACTGTGACGGTAATGGCTGTCAGAGTGCAGCTGACTATTTTCAATCTATCAGACCTCTGTAGTATCCATGACTAGTTTAAAAGGCCCATTGTGCTGTATAAATGTGGGACATGTCTTATGAAATTGTGGACTAGCCTTCAGAAATTGTTTGATAACAGTGGCGTGTGCCAAAGAATCGGGGATCAGTAAAGGACTGTTTTCCTTGGCAAACTGTCGCTGACTCCAGCATGCTTCTGTGACAAAGAGGCAAATTCACCTCCTTATGAAACAGACTTAATCAACTACTTCCCAGATCTCAGAAAGAGCATTACTCTTAACAAAATGCTCAATGATATTGAAAGTAGAAAGCCTGATTCTCCTTATGCTGGGTTGAGCCTCAGGACTAAAGCAACAACACAAAACAATTTGGCTGGTTTGTAAACTGAGAACGTTTTCCATGTGACTGAATGGAACAGGAAGCACATGTTGAGAGCCCCCAAGTACCATTTCCGCAGAAGGATTCTGTTCACTGCAATGAGACCTTTAAAAAATATCCAAGATGTGAAAAGATATTTGAGAAATTTTCATGAAGAATTTTTAGTACCCTTTGCTGTAATAAGCAGAAGGTGTTTAATAAACATGATATGCAGCAGTTGCTAAGCAGAATCTGATTTATGTACAGTAGCAGTTAGAAGCAACTACACATCAGGGTTGTACACTTTATTTGACTGTGAATTCTGATTTTCTGATGGAAGCAATTCTGCTGAAGTTTATTTATAATCTGCTTACAACATGACTAGCAATATTATAAATGCTTCTCAAATTACATAGCAAAATTTGTTGTCTTCTTGGGCAAATAAGAAACCTACATCATGGGTTTTAATTGTAATACAGGTCACTGTCAAGAGTAAAACACTTTCCAAACCCTTTTGATAGTTGAAATCATACAACATTTAAAAACAGAATGCATGTCAACTCAGTGTACCTGAGATGGTATTGCATCTGCTCAGTACATATATTTCAAAATAAATCGTTCCTAATTTTTTTCTTCTCCCCATTAAATTAATTATTAAAACTCAACGGATTTCTGTATGGATTACGCTGAGGATTGTGCAAGTCAAGAAGAGGGAGATGGAAGCCCTGGTTTCTGCTCTATCGATGTAAACAGAGCACAATTTCCAAACCAACATAAACCCATTAACTGTGCATCAGGGAAACAGATCAGAGCCTGACCCAGAAACAGAGCAAGGCAGAGAAGTATGGGTTCAGTTAATGTCATTCAAGGATCATGCACATGTTTTGTCTGTAGACAGAACAAAAACAAGGATATAAACTGAGCTTCATATGGCATTATATGATTACAGTGCTCTATTCTCATCTCATTAGAAGCCAGTAAAATCAACGGAATAATGTTTACTCACATCAAATGAAAATCTCGCTAAAGAGAAAGAAGAAGGTATATAGAAGAGTCTCTGAACCTCTCTTCCACTTGTCTTTCCACTTCCCTTTTCCTTCCTCAATATATTAGAAATTTTAAAGTGAAAGATTATGAGACTTCATAGAGCCCTGCAATGAATTTTTAGTGACAGCAAGTGCATAATAGCATTCATATAACTCGTCAGACAAAAAGATCCCACTTCAGAATGGTTTCTCAACCCAGTGGAAACATTTGTGGGCATGAATCTTTCTGCCACATTGGAAGTAAAGGAGAAACAGAACCCTGTTAAAGAATAAGATTCATTTTTATGTGAATTAATCTGATGTTTTCAGATGGCTATCATGATAATATTAAATATATATACGTGTTTCTTTACTCTTCTAGGCAAGCTGATAATTTTCTTTAATTTCTTTCCATTAATAAGATTGCCCAGATTTTCCAGCTAAGTCAATCCCTTAAGCCATTTGATACATGAATTCTAGCATACCAAACTCTCCCATTGAGACACTATTTAAAGAGCAAGGCCTCTGCAGCAGAGCACATGCACACTGCTCTTTCTCATGGTCACAACACCATATGCACAGAAATAAAAATAAAAGGACTTCAACAGGCAGAACAGGAGTGAGTGGAATGGATTCTTGACTGGAGTAAGATGGGTTTGGATCTCAGGTCTTTGGGCACATGTTTTGTTGTCTTTTGTAGATGCAGAAATTTAGATGTTCTTTTTTGTTGTTTTTGCATCATGCAGCTTCTAGAAAAATATTATATATATATATATGTAAAATGTTTAATTATATGTAATTATAATTCTAATTAAATGAAATTAATAAACACATCCATGGCCATGGGAGAAGAGCATTCTAGTCTAAACTCAGCCAAACCTGACTTGGCCACATACCAAGATATCCCTCAGACCTCTTTGTCTAAGGCTACCTGAGCTACACCAGTGCTGCTGCACAGTACAGGAGTCAGAGGAAGAGTCTTGTCTCATGTTTTTCCTGAGTCAGAGGATGTTTATTCATAGAACAAAATTCTTCCCCTGTCCAAATCTGAGGCAGGGGCATTCATGGGGACACCTCCTCCTTGCACTTGGAAGATGTGCTGCTGTTCCACCTGTAGAAAGTGCAGTCCTCCTGCTGATGTTCCACACCAAGGCAGATCCTGCACTGCAGGACATAGTGGTCATGCATAATAACCTTCAATGCCCAGTTTGTTTACAGTGTTAATGTGTTATGTCATGCTAAATTCTTGCCCTTTTTCCTGCCAGCCTGGTCTATGAGGTTTGTATTTCCCTCTCTCAATCAATAATGGCTTAAGTAGCAAATAGAGTTCCCATCCCCCAGCACTAATAGACCTTCATGCAGTCAGGAAGCATCAAGATGAACCCTCAGTTACCACTGTGCACCCTGTGTAATGTATGCATTTTTATGGCCTCTGATGTATATGGTTCCATTACTGTCTATGAATGCGGAGTAGCTAGTTAATGTATTATTTATTTTATTACCCCTTTGTATAAGCTGGTATTTGCAATTTGGAATTTTATATACTTTGGTTCTATAATGGTCTCATAATGTGTACACAGCACAATAATTAAAAAAATATATCTTACCACCTCACCTCCAGAGCGAAGTTTGTTTATGCTGTTAACTGCACGTTCCAGCCTGCACATGTCCCATGCTGTCTGCTGGCTCCTCTGCTCCTGGCCCTGAAACCCTTGCCCATTCCTCTGCCAGGACACAGCCCTCACCATCACCTTGGGAAATGCAGCACCATTTTGTTCTTCCTCTTTGGGATAAGAAGCAAGTTTTCTAGAATTTTAGAGTTTTCAGATTTTTAGACCTAATGAATGGGTGGCTGGCACATCCTCTTCATTCCAAAGGGGAGCCCCATGGACACAATGGCTGCCTGTCTGCCCAGCGCTCAGCCCAATGTAGGGCTTCACCTAAGCAGTAGCAGTTTCCCTCACCAGCAAACAAGTGTCTGCCAGTACAACCTGTCGTGCAACACACTGGGCAACAGGAGGGACTGAAAGGAAGAGGCAATTTCTGTCTCCTGACAGGGTGATCAGTGTGTCCCACGTCCTGCTCCGGCTACCCAGTCGTAACCTGGTTGTCCTGCAGCACTGCTCATTCTCCTGCCAGCTCTTGACGAGGAGTTTGTCACTCCTCTAAATGGCCTGGAAGTTCATTTCCAATAATTTACACAGTATCACAGTATCAACAAGGTTGGACAGCCATATCCCTTCAGGTATCACAGCCTTGCAGCACAACTGTGGTTATGGATTTGATTTAGTACTTTTTGCCTAGTTCAAACACTTGTGCTAAAACCATGACCTGTCCAAATAATTAAGAAAGGACAGCACACTATTACTCTCTATCTTCCTCCTCACTGATACCAGCCAAACCACATGGCATGTGCACAGAAACCCTTTGGTTTCACTACCGGGTCTGCAAAATACCACTCTGCCACCACAGAGGGTCTCCACCAGTTCCTTGGCTGGTAGAGGTCCTGCCCTTAAACCAGTTGGCCCACTGGCGAGGAAGATAACACTGGGGGCCGTTTGATTGTGGCTCCCTGCAGTAGCACAAACACATGTTGGTTTTGTCTGAAAAGGCACCAGTAATTCAATGTCTGCAAAGAATAATGTCTTAGTGCTGCTAGGAGTGATATGGAAGCATCAACAGCTCTCATCTTCCCTCCTCTATAGCTGGAAGCAGAACCAGGAGATTGCAGAGGTAAGGGTCAGAAAAAAATGAAGGAAGATACCAAGGAAAAATACAGAGAAAGCCTTCGCTTGGTTTATGCCAGTTGCAAAGAGAGAAGAGTCAGCAAACCCAGACCAGAGTTTGCCCTGCTCATTTCACACTATGTAGTCTGAAAGATGATGCTGTACTGGGTTTGCATGCCCAGCTTTTGGTAGCAGGGGTGGGCTACAGAGGTGGTTTCTCTGAGAAGCTGCTAGAAATTTCACTCATGTCCAGCAGAGCCAATGCCTGCCCACTCTAGGACAGACCTGTCACTGGCCAAGGCCAAGCCAAATCAGGGATGAGAGAAATGCTTCTGTGATAACATATTGAGGAAGGGAGGAAGGGGGTGGGAAGGAAGTTATTGTACAGCAGTAATTGAGAGCAGAGAATAGAGGAGTGAAAATATGGGAGAGGAATACCTCTGGAGACAACCAGCTCAGTGAAGAAGGAGCAGTAGGAAGGGCTCTAGGTGGTGGAATGTATTTTCCCTGCAGCTTGTGGTGAAGACAGTAAGACAGGCTGCTCTTCTTGCAGCCCATGGAGGTCTACGGAAGAGCAGAGATCCACCTGCAGCCTGTGGAGGAACCCTCCCCTGGAGCAGGTAGATGCTCAAAAGAAAGCTCTAACCCCATGGGAAGGCCATGCTGGAACAGGCTCCCGACAGGACTTGAGACTCCAAGGGAGACCCAAACTGGAGCAGCCTTTTCCTGAAGGACTACACAGAGGAGAGAAGAAAAATGGACCCACACTGGAGCAATTCATAAAGAACTACAGCCCATGAGAAAGACTCACTTGGAGAAGTTCAAAGACTGTTTTCTGTTTGAGGGAGCCCATGTTGGAGCAGAGGATATGCTCCTCTCCCTGAGGAGGAAGCAGTGGCAGAATCAATATGTGATGAGCTTGCTGCAATATCTATTCTCCATCTCCCTGCACCACTGGTGGGGAGGAGGGACAGAATCAAGTGGGAAGGAGGGAGAGGCGGGGGAAAGTATTTTTAATAATAATATTTTTTCTTATTATCCTGCTCTGATTTAATTGGTAATAATTTCAATTAAGTTGAGTCTGTTTTGTCTATGATAGTAATTGGTGAGTGCTCCCCTGTCTTTATCCCAGCTCGTAAAACTTCCATTACATTTTTTCTGTCCTGTCCAGCTGAGGAGGGGAATGGTTGAGCAGCTTTGGTGAGCACCTGGCCTACAGCCAGAGTTAAACCACCAGAGGTACAATACTCAAAAGACCAAAATAACACAGTAAGGATTAAGGCAGCATCAGGACTAGACAGTCTGACACAGGTCATTGTACCCAGGCAAGTAACTGGAAGCCACCTTGCTCCCACAAAGACACCTGGCAGAGACCCCATGTGTATAGACACAAGGATCAAGGGCTGGAGGAGGGAGCTGAGGTGCCCAGAGCATAGTTCAAACCAGAGGAAAAACTGTGGGCAAGAGATGAGACCTGGTAAAGTCTGAAATGAAAAAATATTGTCCGTGTCAGTGTTCAGCACACAGAGGAGTGCAAAAGCTCGCAGTTTCTTTCTCTCCACTGAGGAAAATATCAAAGTTAAAAGCACTGATACAGAAGGAAAAAAAGGAGGAAGAGATGAGGGAGGGAGGGAGATTTCCACGTTACATGGCTTCAAAACAGGGAAATATGAATCCAGGCCCCTGAACCCACAAACAAGGACTGCCAACACCTGGTAGAGAGGGTTAGACGCCAGAAAGGGTAATACACTGCCTTTTGTGTTTATATCAAAAATATTTGTGTCAATGTATTAGCTGAAAAGAGGACTGGATGACTTTGTGATGAAATCCTGGGTAGGAGATATGAGTTCTGCTTCCTATATGACATTTACCAAGTTCTCTCTCTGCCTGACCATGTCTTTTATTCTGATGGTGAGTACCACACCACAGAGGTTGCCGTGCTGCATGTGTTTAGAGTCTGCCTGGCAGAGCCGCCCCCACTATCAGGTGACAGCAGCAGGGTACAACTCAAAGAACTACTGCCCGTCATAAATTTTATTAAATCAGTTTCTACCCCACACAACTGAGCTTATATAAATAACCACTGCTAGTAACAGGCTATAGAACCAGCAGACTGTTTCAGAAAGAAAGAAGCTTTCCCTGTTTAATTTAACCTAGTACACAGACACATACGCAAACAAGACAGTTTTTCAAAAATGAGGATGCAGATGAGAGATTCAAGGACAGTTCTAACTTGCCCTCTGTCAATTTACAAGAGAATTTATTCCAGACTATTCATACATGAATATTTAGCATGGCAACAATTACATCCAATGACACCCATGAGATACGTAGTACTGAAGACCCTCTCCAAGGAACATGCACAATGCTTGATGTCAATATTTTAAGTGGACAGAATGTTTGATTTTTAAGAATTGCATTTCTTTAGATCTTTCAATAATATTTCCTTTAATTATTATATTAATTTCATATATATTGCTGCCATGTTTTATAAATGATTGATTCACATGAGTAGAAATGGATACGTGACAGGAAGTAAAGGGGAGAGACAGTGGCTGTTGAGGCATGTTAAAATAGCCTGTGGTCAATCTTATTCTTAATGCAAAGACCTTGTTTTTGTTGTGAAAAGGAAAAAGGAGGGGGAAGGGAAAGAGGATGTTATGAGGAATCACTCGAGGCTTCAATAGCACAAATGTAAAGACATGTAAAAAGAAAGTAGCTTCAAATCCTCAAATAAGATTTAAC
Source organism: Serilophus lunatus (assembly GCA_013399895.1). Classification (NCBI taxonomy): domain Eukaryota; kingdom Metazoa; phylum Chordata; class Aves; order Passeriformes; family Eurylaimidae; genus Serilophus; species Serilophus lunatus. Next base: position 166,303 of record VXBA01005376.1, read on the forward strand.
AACAAAACCACAAAACAGTGAACATAAGGTCTATATATGACTAAGTAGAGTGCTTTTCTGTATGGTTAATTTATTTATTTTCAATGTGAAACTCTGGTTATCATATTCTATTATAAGACCTTTCTGTGAAGAACATTATTAGTTAGGGAGAAGGACAAAAAACCCCAAAAGATAATGAATATTCATACTAACATTCCAGATACAAACCTCTGACAAATCCAGTAAAATGGAAACCGGGGAATACGGAGGTCACAGCATATGCAACTACAATTTTGATGACTTGACTCGAAAGTCTACTTAATTCAGAGTCTACAATAAACTGGACATCATTCCAAAGAACAAATTTACCCAGGACTGAGATGTCTTTTGCTGACTGTGGAATGCTCCTCCAAAGCAGGCACTACAGCATCTGTGATCTTCAACTCACATGGATGCTGACTCCTCTGCAGAAACAAATTCAACAGGCAAGGGCCAAACCCAACACCTGGAGTCAGCTTTCTGGTAAAGTAGGACCTTTCTCACTACTGACAGCCTTCTAATAGTTACTGAAAGTGCCATTCAGAGTCTGGATGACCACTCGTTTCTTTTGCATTGTGCCAAGGAGAAATTCTTTTGCAAGAAACAGAGTGGATTTTAGCAATTGTACTAATTCTACTGACAATGAAAGATGTAGCTTAGCAGGTTAGTCTTCTGCTGACCTATATTACTCAGTAAAAGGCACTTATGATAGTCCACTAAATATTTGCCACAAAACATAGAAGACGATGTAACAATAATCTTTGTTTTAAAATAGTTTCAAGTAATTAAACTCTCTAATAAGGTTTTACAGCCTTCTGAAGATGTGTTTTTATGGGAATGACAAGTCACTTTATCTAAAAAAGTGGTCCTGGAATTCTTTCACAAGGCATGAGAGCATATCTGCATCTGTGGCCCATGCAGTACAATCCCCAGAGAAATCTACTCAAAACTCCTCCTGCTAGTTGCATGGTTGGACTTGATAGCATAAACCCCAGACACTATGGGATTGTTTTCTGGGCAAAAGTATTAAGTTACAGCACATTATTCACTGAGTTAGAAAAGAACAAACATTTAATAATTGCAGATTTAAAAGCAAAGTTCTGTAGGACTGGGATAAGGAGATAAATCATTAAGGGATTAGATACTGCTGAACAGAGTAATGCAACGAGGTCAGGAGATGAAACTAAGCTTTTGGCTAATCAGCATTTCCCTAAAAAAACCAATGGCACTGCCTTTCTGGAATTAATTTAGCCCTGTCCATGCCACCCCTTAGACATGGTGGAAGAAGTCAGATATTCGCCTCTATATACTCATTTTTAAAACAGTTTGTTTGGCAAAAACTCTGCATCTCTCTGCTATCCATCTGAGGACTATGAGATTGATGGCACTGTTTACCCAACATATTCAATAAAAGTTTCTTCACTCATTGGAACCACTTTCTTGTTTTCACAGTAATAGTTCAGGTAATGATTTTTCATTGAGAGATAACTATTTCTTGTTTTCTACAATATAGGAAAGATATTAAGCTGTTAGAGAGTGTCCAAAGGAGAGCAACAAAAATGGTGAGGGCCTTGTGGGGAAGTCATATGAGCAGCAGCTGAGGGCACCTGGTGTGTTCAGCCTGGAGAAGAGGAGACTGAGGGGAGACCTCGTTGCGGTCTACAATTTCCTCATGATGAGAAGGGGCATACGCTGATCTCATCACTATGGTGACCAGTGACAGGACCCAAGGGAATGGCCTGAAGTTTTGTCAGGGGAGGTTTAGGTTTGATATTAGAAAAAGGTTCTTTACCTAGAGGGTGACTGGGCACTGGAATGCCTCACCTAGGGAAGTGGTCACAGCACCAAGCCTGACAGAGTTCAAAAAGTGTTGGACAATACTGTTGGGCACATGGTGTGACTCTTGGTGATGGTCCTGTGCAACGCTAAGAGTTAGACTCAATGATCCTTGTCAATCCCTTCCAACTCAGCATGTTCTGTGAATCTGTAATTTCCCAATTAGGCTAATAACACTGTGTTGATAAGGTCAGGATACAGGCATAGAAAGTAATATAAATTTAAGCTATTCCTATCTGAATGAGAATTTTACAATTCTGACCACTCCCTGTAAGCCCCATCTTAAATAGTTTTTTTCCCGAGTAGACATTAATTCAAGATGGGCAAAAATACAAAACACAGTTTATATTAAATATGTAGGTTTTTCTATCTGTCAAACAAGTTTCCTCTCAGGTGAGACCCTATTAAGGCTTAGCAATTCTTTGTGAGGTGCTGTGTAGACCAACCATGTGCATTGTGGATTTTGATACCCTGAAGGAGAGATGCCAGGGAAGATGAGGCAATATGAGCCATGTTGAATCTATTTACCTTTGACAGAGGAGCCTAAGCTAAGGCTGTTGCTCTTGACTCATTCTGAGTAATCGAGGGAGGGGAGAGATCCTCTCAAATGTAATTAATCCCTGGAGATCTCAGTTGCTCTCTGTATATGTGCATCTGTTTCCAGTTGGTTACGTAGTATGCCTTTTGCAATTAGACTCTTTATGTAACTCACAAATGTGTAAACTTAGGGACCAACTCGAGGCTTTGTGCCTTAGGGAAGAAGGATAGTGCATGAAAATGAGAATTACTTGAACTGCTTTGTCAGTGTTTTGCCAGAATTTTCATTTGGACAATCTTAAAGTACACTAAGGTTTTACTGGGCATTTGAGTTGCAATTCCAGGGAGTTTACAACTGCTTGAATACAGAGAAATATTTATATATTTGTGCTATTATGGCATGCAGAAGCTTTCTGATTTTGTTGCATAACGCTTACCCTGTAACACCATTTTCATGTTTTATATCTCTGCTCAGCATTTCCTCCCCTCATGGGGTGTTATCACTCTTGATTCATCATCCTCAGTAACAGCTCACTCTGTTCAGTACAATTCCTGGACTTGTACACTTTCCATTGCTTAATCTTTCTTAGCAAAACTTCTCTATTTGTTTACAACCCTGAGTAAATGTGAAATAACTTGAGCTATTCTGGAGAAGTAAATAATGAAGGGTGTAGTTTTTAAAAATCTAATAAAACCTTAATCTCTTCATACATTACTTTAGGGAAATGGAGATTATTTTACTTTAATTTTTGGAGCTGGAGTCTGAGGAAAAAATAATTCTATGTTGTGCTGACAATCATCTTTCTCAATCAAGCTTGAAATATTGATTTCCTTGACTATAAGTTGTGAGGCACAGATTTAGATCCTATTCAATTTGAGAGAGTGTAGAGGAGCAGCTGAGGGAACCACTTGGTGCAGTGTCTTTAGTGACTTATCCCAGATCGCTCTCCTTCCAAGTTCCAACTGTGATCTTGCAACCACTTAGGCAGGCCCTTTAATCTTCATGAAAGCTCACCAAAAGACCTTATTTCAAATGAAGAATTTTCCTGTGTGATGCTGTTTGTAAGATTTGGGCCACTCTGAAGCTCAGCAACTCCTATTCTCTCCCTGTGCTTCAAAATTTCCTGGATTTATGATACCAAATAGATAACACCTTCTCAAGCATAGCTCTTACATGCTGAAAGTACGCACACACCTCACCCCCAACATTCATATAACGAAATCACATCAGGAAAATTATGATTTAAAAGAAAAAATCATTTTTGTATTACTCTCAAAAATATTTTGAATGCTCAATAAAGTAACAATATCACTGGGAAAAGAAATATCATAAAACAGTGCAAGGACTCAAGGAAAGAGTCAAAAACATGGTATCGTTAAACTCAGAGGTTTGCACATGTCCCCGAGAATGCAAAAGTTTGCCTCCAAATTTTTTTAAATCCAACATATTGACAAGAACAGCTATTTCAAGGAGCACATCTGCCTTTTTCTCCTCCTTTTCTTAAGATACATTTCAACTCAGGAACATTGCACAAAAGTTCTTCTTAATCCATGAAAATAATCGAGGCACATCCAGCTGATACAGAATCAGAAAGGGGCAACATTTGCCTTTAGCTCACCTCTTTCTGAAGGTCCTTTCATCCCACAAAAGGCTCCTTATTTTCCATTTTGCTTCCCAGCAAATCCACATCCCCAATCACTCCAGTCCAGCACCATGCTGGCTTCATCCCTAGCGTGATGGTCCTACCCAACTGCTGTAACTGGCCACACTCTCTCTTATCTCAGCATTAAAAAGAGAAAGCCCTCCAAAAATACACCCTCTACTTTCTTTAGGTCAGGTGGACAATTGAAGGTTTGCTGCTGTTATTTCCAGCATTTCCCCCTACACATACACTGTGAAAACACAATTACAAGTGAACAAGAGGTACCAACCAGCTCATACTGAAACCTGTGATTCATGCAAATGACATCCTTCCAGAAATCTATGGACTTTAAAAGCACACGTGCAGTGATTAAGTAGAGCCATGCTGTGAGTGGCTGGCATTGTAAATACTGAATTTATGGCCTTTCTAGCTATGATTTTTTTAACAACCCTGCAGCAATGGTTACTCATTCTTTCTTCACATCTTTCAGTCTGGATTAATCTCTGTGGCAGAAAAAGGCTGGGGAAATTAAAAACTGGGGCAATGGTAGATAGTCTCTCGAAAGATCACAAGTTAGAAAGCCAGATGCAAAGGCAGTGAGTGGAAGCACTTGCTGTGTGAGAGGAGACCTGAAAAAAAAGCAGCTTGGCATGTTGGAGGCGAGGATGTCCCCACTACCATGAGCAGCAATTATCCCAATAGCAAAAAATGAAGATGAGATACAGAGTGGTATTTCCTTGCCTTGTCCTTTGAGATAGGCAGGAAGAAAAATTAGTTCTTGCAGACATATTTATGCCAAATCTGTTTATCTGTAGAGGTTTCTTCCAACAGGAGCCCTGGCAGTAATCAGCAAGAGGAATTCCTTTGGCTCGGAGGGGCAGCAAGCAGCAGGCACTGCTCTGACAGGCTTGGATGTCTCCCTTCTTCCTCCCTACCTGGCTGGAGACCTGCAGCTGATGTCTGTGTGAGGCAGCGCTCTGTATTGCTGAACATTATCCTACCCTGAGTTGGGAGCTTGAAGACCTCACCAGGATTTTAGACCACCTTCTCAGGAAGTTTCACCAGATGTCTTGCTGTGTACAGTGTATGGTATCCAGGCACCATGTGGCACCTTCAGCTGCATCACAATCTCCTTGTTATCTGCTCAAATCTCAGTGCCCATTAAATTCTCTGTTCATCCAGCCCTTTCCTCTCTACTTCTTTTCACCATCACCAATTTTGCTTTCATTTCTATCAGATTTGTGTCAGAAAGGGAGGAAGAAGCAGCAGAGAGGATTTGCCAAGTGACCTTACTGCAAAGGACCCTGTCTCAGTGGAAGTTATGCACTTTTTCAGATGATACTTAGCCCAGAGATCTTCCACAGTACTATTTCTGGGAGGCAGAGACCCCATTAAGGTACCCTCAGCACCACTGTTGTATCACTCCCACCTGGCCAGTCTCCAGCTACTATGGGAGGCTGATCCTGCAGTTGAATTTTGACTTTTGTAATCAAAGTTATCTGATGTTGGTTAATACTCAGCAGCCTGGAGTGGTGACTTGAAGCTTTGAGTATCTAGAGTCCCAGAGCATCACGAGACCTCTGAAAACTTATTTTGGCTGGTGCATCCAAGACTTCACCCTTCCCCTCTTCCCACTGTCCCCTCATGCCACTGGTGTTGAAGATAAAGTAGGTATTAACAAGCATTGCTTTCAAAACCCAGTGAAGTCTCCTCCCACCTGAATAACCTGTGTGAGTGTTCAGTCACCACAGATTGCAAAATATTACCCCAATTGTTCAAAGCATCTTCTCAGACAAGCAAGAATTCTGATCCCCTCAAAGATCCCAGTGACTGACAGTGCAGAAATCATATTAAAAACAAAAATTAAAAAATGAAAATATGTATTGCACACACATTCCAAATAATGTCCAGAACTGCAACAACGTAAATACATTTTTCTCCATTAAAATTATTGTGAAAAAAATCATCCTTTTATTAGAGCTATAATGATTTACACCAACTGATGTTCTGTCACTTTATGCTCTTCTTATTTTCAGAACAGCAGGGAAAATTTCAGTATTATTAAAAAAACCCACAGATGCTGTTATTAATTTCCTATAAGTTTTGGAGGCTAGCAGTTGTGTTTGCTTCTCTTTTGCTCTCTCTCTCTCTCTCTCTCCCAAGAACAATCAGAATAATAGAGAAATGTACAATGTTGTTGTGATTACACCTTATTTTCATGCCTTGGTCTATTTTGTCTTACACTTTTGTTTATACCCTTCTGGAAGTAGGAATTCTTTGAGCAAGAATCCTTACAAAGAGAAATTATAGTCATCTTACACCTAATGCATCACTGAAGAAGAAAGAGGATTTATTATCTTTCAAGTATCTTTTCATGAAGAATTTATCCCAGCAGGTGGATTCAATCTATGTGGGGTAGGTAAGCATAAAATTTGATCCAAAGATTTTAGAGATACTATAAAATAACCATTTATGTTGGTACCTTTACTAATAAGTGTTTTGCTTTATTCTGAAAGAGATTAAATTGAAGTTCCTCTACCTCTTGATGAAGTATACTTTGGCAAATGAGGGTTAAAACTATTCTGTGGCTGGAAAGGTTTATTTTCTTGCACATAACTAATAAATTAAAAAATATATGTCCTTTTTGTGTTTTACTTTCTTCCTCCATCCCTTCTTCTTTCCTTTCCTTCCTTCCCTCTTAAATTCTCCTCTGCCCTAGTTTGCACACACACTGTATTGGCTTCACATTTTTTAGATTATTATCTATAAGTAGAAACAGCTTACAGCTTTGCAATGCTGTCAAGGATAACATTCCTACTCTTGACAAGAGACTCTCTCTGCTCTAATCTACTTCAATTCTAATTGCTGAATTATTAAACCCAGAGACCCTCTTGTGCTGTGCCAGTGCCTACCTTGCTGCTGAAATATCAGCAATGATGATGGTGATGCTGTTGGCTTTGAGCTTGCACCATGCCTGCCTTGGAATTATTTGGGAAGGATCAGCAGTTTCAGATGACTGTGAAGACTTCCTTTGCATGTTTGAACCAGTTAGGGGAAAAATGCTATATCTTCCAAACAGTATGTCTGCTATGAAGGAATAGCAGTTTCATAATATTGATTCATCTACCAAAAAAAAATAAGGTCTTATAAGAAAAATTGAGCTATCTACTTTTCTGAGGTATTAAATATCCTCTTCATTGATTTAGAAGTGCCTGACAATAAACATGACCACCTGAGGATAGAGACTGACTTTCTCATATCCAAATATGTGCAGCGTCTGTGACCTAGCCAAACCTGTTTTCACAACTAGAAGAGCCATTCCTAGTCCTGCTCTTGCATGTGCACTGGGGTAAAGCATAGACTGAAAGGAAGCCAGAGGGCCTAGATATGTTCACATGTACCACACTTGCTGCCCAGTCATAAAGACTATTGCAAGAGCTCAGACTGTTCAGCATTTCCACACTACCCTATCTTCACAGTTTGCAATTGATCTAAAACAACAGGGACCAGACAGTGTAATTTGTTTGCCTGGTGCTCAACTTTCAGTCCCTTCTGGACCCATTCATGGTAGCAGTGAGTGTTGTGATATCACATTAACTGTAGGCATGGAAATGCACTCATACCATGGTGTTGTGTGGCAAGAGCATTCTCACCACTTTACTGACCTTTTCAAATGTTAACCAAAATTACCGTAGTCTTAGAAAAACCAATGCCATGCTTACTGTTTTGAGCTGATTGTTTCTATATTTATTTGCTCTTGATTTAAAAAAGTGTTTTCTTCTGGCCTTAGCATCAGAAAACATTTTTTTTTTTTTTACAGAACCTATAATTTGAGTCTAATTTGACCTGACAGAGTCAACTGACCATGCAGTAACTTGGCATCTGCTGAATGCCTCCCCATTAAGACAAATTTACACTAATAAACAGCAGTCATTACCATTCACTGTCATTAGAATAAATGAGTTACCTGAGACACCTCCCAATCAACATAAATCTTGATAAGATACTTTCCAATTAATTGCCAAATTCTTCAATCTCATCCATTTTCACTAGTCATGCCTTTAAGACCCAGCCACCCACTAGGCACATGGCACATGCGTTTGTTGGATGCTCATACACCACCGCTCTTTTTGTAAATCCTTGGGAGAAGGAAGGCTACAGCTGTGTGCTGTTGACATATGCTAACAGCAAACTGCAGTGGCTTCCTGGCAACCTCATCTGTGCTGCCCTGCATATTGGGAAGCAGACCTCAGGCTTTGTTTTTCCCATCCTCACCACACGCAAGAGAAAAGTAGGATCAATTACAGAACTATTTGAAACCTTCATTTTCCTTTTCCTGTGTTTTTAACTTGCTCTTATGTTTTAAAGAAACTTTATGGGCATATTTATATTTCAAAAAATTCTGAAACATACCTGCTTAGACTACTGTAATGTTTTATTTCTTCTTTAGATTATTTTTGTATTACTTTAGGACATGCCAAAAATAGAAATGCATAATATGATTTATACAGTTCAAAGCTGTTTTGCTGTATTCTGTCGTGACTAGATACAATATTTAAAGTCCTAACGTAATTTATTTTATGGTTTATTTGCTTTAGCTTATTGTAAAAATAATTAAGTCTAGGCACTGCATAGTACAGTTTGAAATGTTGCCATTTGCAGATGGAGATGGGCCTTCACTGGATAGCCTAACAAATTGCCCAACAATTTGCTTATATTTTGTTTTGAAAGTGTTCCGTTTGCATTGAAGTTAAATGGTTTGACACTTTCAGCAAGAGGACAAGTTAATGTAAAACTTTTATTTCAACACAAAGTGGTGGCATTTTGCTGTAAGAAAGAAATATTTGAATAAATGTTATGTACCAGCCGCCTTAAATGACTAAAAAATAAAATAGAGCAAAACATAATACAAAGTAACAGAATGTTTCAGCTCTCTTCAAGTTAACATTGTATCAGAATTATGAAGGAACAACTGTTACTTTAATACAGTGTAATGGGTTAACCTTGGCTGGCCGCCAGGTGCCCACAGTCTCTTTAACCCCTTTTTCCCCCTGAAAGTCAGGCAAGGGGAAAAGAATACGATGGCAGACAGTGGGTTGAGATAAGGCAGTTTACTAAAGCAAAAAATTAAAGCAAAGCAAAGCGAAGCCCGCGCAAAAGCAAAAATACTAATCTAATCTCTACTTCCCATCCGCGGCGATGACCGGCCACATCCAAAGAAGTAGGGCTTCAACGCGTGTAGTGGCTCTCTTGGTGAGCCACCATGGGAGACTGTGCATTCCCCCCCCCTTCCTGCTTCTCCCCAGCTTTATATCTGAGCTGACGTCATATGGTATGGAATATTCCTTTGGTCAGTTTGGGTCAGCTGGCCCACTTGTGTCCCCTCCCAAAATCCCGCCGTCAGTTGGGGAAGGGACACTACAGTACTGTGCTCAGCAGTAGCCAAAACACTGGCGTATTATCAGCACCACGCCAGCCACCAATGCACAGCACAGCACTGTGAGAGCTGCTGTATGGGAAATGGGCTCCATCTCAGACAGACCCAATACATACAGTGACAATAATTTTTTTTTTCCACAACACTAACTCCTATGAGAGGAAAAAAATAATTGAAAACAGTAGTTTAGGTGCAAAAACTTTGTCAAAAGTGGCACCACATACTCAAAAAACGCATAAGTTAAAGAAGAGGGAAAGAGGCTTCTTACTGTTTACTAATATTCTTATGTTTTGACACAGACATCTAGTGGCACAGGCCCGCAGCTCCTTCTTCCTAGGTGTTAGTGTTGGAGTTTGCACCATCTATCACCTTCAGCAACTCAATGAACTGATTTGAGTAGAAAACACTCATTTTTGAATCACATACAGTCGGGGATGTGGTTAACCAAGGTGGGAGGAAGCAGCTGGAGGCAAACACACATAATTGGTCATGCTAGTGAAGGAGGGGTTTTGCTGAGTCACAGTGATGCTGTGACAAGCATTAAGCATATGGGCTCTGTTCTCATGAGAAATCATGGTATAGAGTCATGGAATGGTTTAGATTGGACTAGATCTTCAAATATAATCTAGTCCAGCCCCTTTGCTATGGGCAGGAACACCTTTCACATGTTGCTCAAAGACCGTGCAATCTGATCTTGAACACTTTCAATGACAGGACATCCACAACTCCTCTGTTCCAGTGTCTCACCATCCTCATTGTAAAAAATTTCTTCCTTATATCTAGCCTAAATATACTCTCTTTTAGCTTCAAACCATTGTCCTTTTTGCTCTGCAGGCACTGATACAAAGTCCCTTTCCATCAGTCTTGTAAACCCTTTGTAAGTCTTGAAAAATCACAATAGATTCTCCACAGAGCCTTCTCTTCACCAGGCTTAACAAACTCAATTCTCTCAGACTTTTTTTCACAGGCAAGGTGTTCCAGCCTTCTGAAAATTTTGATCACCCTCTTTTGGACCTAATCCAACAGGTCCATTGTAATTTACTGGGGATCCCAGAGATGATTGCAATTCTTCAGGTGTGGACTCCCATGACTGGAGGACTTGTAGAGGGGCAGAATTGCCTCCTTTGACCTGCTGGCCACACTGCTTTTAGTGCACGGTTGGCTTTCTGGGCTGTGAACAAACATTGCTGGCTCATTGTATCCCCAAGTCGTTCTCCACAGGGCTGCCCTCAATCTGTTCATCCTCCAGAATATGTTGAAATTGGGGATTGCACTCACCCAGGTGCAGCACCTTGCACTTGGCCTTGTTGAACTTCAGGATGTTCATTCACATGGGCCCACTTCTCAAGCCTGTCAGGGTTCCTTTGGATGGCATTCCATCCCTCAGGCATGTCAGCTCTTCCACAAAGCTTAGTGTCATCCACAAACTTGCTGAGGGTGCACCTAATCCCACTGTCTATGTCACTGATGAAGTTATTAAATACCATCTGTCTCAGTATGAACCATTGAGGGAAACCACTCATTACTTTTTTCTGTTTGGATGTTGAACTAATTGACTGTAGTGCTTTTGGATTCAGCCATTCAGCTAATTCCTTATCCACATAAAATCATTCATCAAAACTGTATCTAAGAATGTTGTGAGGGACCATATCGGGGAACCTGTAGAAATCCAAGTAGATGTTATGAGGAACTCTTCCTCATTTTTGTCAATACTTGGATTTTTAGAGATGTGAGAGACTTTTTATTTATCTTGAGTTTGAGGATTTTTTTCCATCTATCCAAGAATTCCCATGGGCTGGCCAGAGATGTAATTCTCAGTTTTTTGCTAAAAAAGTACCATACCTCTTAGAAACAGTGAACCTAATGATGTGAAATGGTCACATCTGTTCCCAAGAAATCTTTGATGTAAATGTGGAGGCCTTAGCACATGCACATTCCTAGAAGCAGTCATTGCATTTTTTCCAGGTAATCAAGCAGTTTGAAATGACACAATTAACACACAGGACCACAATAATCCTGCAACTAAATACAGGCATCGCTTGTATAAATGTATTGGTTTTTCTGTGGCCAGGTTTTGGTGGCAGTGGGGGGGCTGAGGGAGAGGCTTCTTCGAGAAGCTGCTGGAAGTTTCCCCCATGCCCAGGCTGGGCCCGCTGCTGACCAAGGCCAGGCCAATCAGTAGTTGACAGAACGCCTCTGTGATAACATATTGAAGAAGGAANCCCTGCAGCCCATGGAGGAGCACAGGAGTGTAGAGATCCACCTGTAGCCCGGGAAGGAGCCACGCCGGAGCAGGTGGACGCTGGGGAAGGCTGTAATTTAAATCCTTTCAGTATTAGCAACACTACCTGGCTCCTAGGACAGCACATTTTGTCAGATCTCTGAACGCTTTACAAGGGATCAGTATCCAACTCACAGCTTTTTAGATGGTGAAACTAAGGCACCACAGGGCCAAGTGACTTGTCCCAGTCAACCCTTAAGGCCAGCAGCAGAGCTGGGAACAACAGTTCAAGTCTTTCTGCTGCTAAATTACCCACCTTCTCAAGTAAACCAAATGACCTCATTGTTATTTGTTATGAATAACCCATTTATTGTAAACAATGAATGGAGCATTACAGCAACAGAAATCTGTCATTTTCATCTGTAGGCCGTCATGAAGTGTCCCTTGAAAATGCCTTTTTTTTACTCAAGTGTGTACCCAGGGTTAAAATTCTTTGTAAGTTGTTTATTTTTAGATATCATCTCTATTGGTTGCTAGTGAATGTTTAAATTTCACAGAGGGTCAGAAAAAGTCATCACTATAGTAAAGCTTTATATAAACTAACAACTCTCTCAGTTTCTTATTTAAAGGGAATAATATATTGCATTAAAAAATACTCTGAAAGTGTTCTATTGCAAAAAGAGATATCAAATCTATTTCTATTCAAGCCTGCGGCATGTCATAAAAATTTGATTTTGATTTGATTTTGAATATGCTGAATGACATACAGCCATAGACATATCAGATAATTTACACAATATGTAATGGGAGTGATAATGATCTTACATCCTCTGAAAAAAAAAAATGTTAAAACCAAGTTAAGCTCATGCATGTATCACAATTAAACAAAAAAAAATGGCTCTGGTTCTAGAAAGAAAACATTCTTATACATGGAAATTACCTGTTAATTCTCAGTTCAAATTTTTTAAATGTGAAGGTCAGGGAATTCATTCCTTGGGTATTGCAGTCAATGAATTTCTCTTCCTATCTGACATCCATCTCCTTCGGTCATTTACCTCACAGTAAACAGAGGCTGTAACTTGGCTTGGAAAACCTAAGGTATGCGTGAATTTGATTTCTAGTAATTGCCTGCTTGTTTTGTTCTACTTGAAATTCCTAGAGTCCCACAAAGACAATGTCTTGAACTTCTGGGGGCCTGGAAAGCCATTTTGGTAGCATATCCTGTTCCAACGTGTTTGGAGAAAGGCTTTCTAACTTTCTTTAGAAAAGATATGGAAATGTCATTTGTGAATCAAGCTCATTTGGGACCTGGGTCATTTCTTCTAGAAAGGGACTCTTCAGGATTTTCCACTGACTTGGAGCTTCCTTCTATACTTCCTTCTTCACTTCTATATCTGTACTTTGGGTTTTCTAGACCACTCTAAATCTTGAGTCCAAAGGTTTCAAGTTTCCAATTTACCTTTTCAGATATCTGTGCATACTATAGTTGTGCACACTAACATTCTGAAGCATAGAAAGTGTAGCAGCTTTTGTCGCAACAGCAACTAAAATATGAACATGCTTTTGTGGTCTTAGTGTGATGTGAAGCAGCAGAGAATCTGGTTCTATGACCTGGATAATGATTATCTGGAGGTTGAAAAACTCATGATGGTTCAGGATTAAGCAATTCCTGGAGTTTAGAGTCTTCATATTTGCAGGTATAATACTGTTTTGCTTGTTCATGGCATTGCTTTTGAAGAGACTTGAATGAATCTGGCTGAGCAGCACTATGTCAGCTTGCAAGGAGCAGGGAAAAAGGCATAGAAAGTCAAACCAAGGAGAGTTACTAGGGTGTCATTTACATTAGAGTTACTCAGTAGGGACTTCAGGAATTATATCCAGTCCTATTGTAGTCCCTCAGATTTCCCTACTCAAAAGTGTTTTGTATTGCTGCAGCTGTCTGCTTTTCAGAGTAAACAGACAGTTTTGGACATAGTTGGACCAAGTCATTTTCTGGTTTATGTTTCTGTACTAGAGTGCATGAAATATATACAACTTCATAGAAAGGTGTTATTCAGAGGTCACTTTCAGGGGGGAGATAAAACAAGTAAACCTTATCAATGCTGAAGATTTTAAAACACTTAGGTTTAGCTGACAAAAAAAGAAGTTATTTCTAAATGTTACCATTTGCGAAATCTCTAGTTTTCCTTCAAGCTGTGTCAAGTGGCATAATAAAGTTGACTCAGACATGAGAGGTTGCAGCAATTTCCCCCAGCTTTTCTTTTCCTTTCTATAGCAGCCCTGGGCACTCCTGGTTGTGCTCATTTTCTAGCAAAGCTTCTTGCAGTGGGAGGGAAATGGTGGGAGAGCACTTGTGGAACGAGAAAATTAAAATAACGATGGAGTCATGTTGTGAGGTACAACCTTCTGTCACTGACTCAGCATGTTCATGTACATGTGGGTGATGGGCCGTATAACTTGTACTGACCTAGTTGACTCAATCAAAGAATTTAAAATAAAATGTTACTACCAACTTTGAGGCTTCAATTGTTATTAAAAGTCTCTACAAAAATCTTGGGCACATTGATCTGTGAAAGGAAGGAAATAAATGTAGAAGTGGGATGTGAAAGAGGGATTTGAGAGAAAAGTGTAGAATAATCATAAATGATGTTCAGTATTTCTAATTTAAAAAATAAGCATCTTTGTCCTAGACAAAACTGGTTGGAACTCATAGTTTTAGCATAGGTCAATGTGTGACATTTTTCACCAAGAAATTAGTTATTCAGTTGCCTTAAAAATTTGGCAGAAAATATGGGGCATACCAATTAACAGCAGAAAAAGAGTAGGGGGGACATCTGGGATACTGGGACAGTCAGGAAGGAACATGATATTAACAAAAGACAATGAGCAAGCACCTGGTATAAGAAAAACCCTTTGTCGGTTTGAAAACATGATGAAGCAAAGAAGCAGGAGACTTTTGAGGGAGATACTCTTCTTATCCTGCCTCCCTTAGCATCCTGACTTTGTCCTTGCCTCTCTGTTTTCTCTCCATCAGAGTGCTATAGCAAGACACAGAGAGACAGGCAATGAAGGGAGTTTGCCCTGTTCTGTGAAACCAGACATCCAATTGTCCTCTGTAGTCTAGAGAAACTCGCAGTTCAATGCACTGCAAGAAACCCAAGCTGAGTTGGGTATAAAGGTGGAAATAACACTTTCCCAGTGTCTTAAAATAAGTGTCACTTGGCATGGCCATACCTTGTAGTACTGGCAGAGTGGTGCTCATCCACTCTTCCATATGTTCCTGTTCAATGGATGTTATGGGAAAGAGGGAAGAAAACAGGAGCAGTGGATCATAGTAATGGCAGCAAGCTTTCTATCAACTTTGCTCCTTTGCAGCCATAGCTGTTGTGAAGAGGAAGTCTGGACCATAGCTGGTGGTTCAGATAGCTGGGCATTTCAGTTCTACGAAGTGCTGCAACATTGAGACTTGTCCTCCATCTGCCTTTGTTTGCAGCCCACTTCCCTCCCTCACCTTCATGAGGAACAGGCCAGCCAAGCCCTGCTATGTGAATGCACACTGGGGTAAGAACTGACATCTTTCAAAATTGCATGGGGCCATGTTAGCCAGAAAATAATTTTTTTAATTATGCCTGTCTTCCTAAAACTTCCTAGCTTGCTTTGAGAAAATTGTCTATAGAAGCATGCACAGCACATACATGCCTGTCTCATCATTTAGAGAGGATGTGTAAGGGAGAACATGGGATGTGAGGAAAAGGGGAAAGAAAACATAAATATGAATTTATTAGCATGAGTTTAAAGAAGGAGAACAAATTTGGATTAAATTGAAAAATTATTCAGGTAAGGGAGAAACGTATACCTTTGATCAAACTTAAACTGTTGTTAGCTTCACCTAGACTCAGTTCTTAGCTTTGACTGGAGCATCTGAAATCATAGAGAGATAGAGAGGTGTGTACTGAGTTCTATTTATAAGGTTTTCATTGCAGCTACCAGGATTAGATTTTTTTGCTTGTTTGTTTGGGTGTTTTTGGTTTTGCCTTGGTTTGTTTTTTTGCTTTTTTTCCTTTTAAGGGAAATTACTAGGCTTCTAAAGAGGTGGTCTAGTGGAATACAGTTATCAGCAGATTACATGCTTTGATTTGATCTGAATGAGTTAGGTGCATGAAAAAACCTGTGATTTATAGATTTCACTGCATTTTACCTATTTTATAAGGTTGATTCACACACAGAAGGTTGGATTGGTTTGAAATAATTGCTCTGGAATGGACAGGTTGCATCTTTAAATGGTCTGTCTTCAAAGCAACACTATACAATGCAGAAGTTGTAACTGAACTAATGGCTCATTTTGAATAAATCATTCTTGATTACATATATCCTTTATTTCTGTGGGTGAGTGACCCAAAGCAGGCCACATCTTTTCATTTTATTTATTGCTAAACTTCCCTTTTTTGCAAATATATTTCAATCTTGTTTTGGTTTACTGAGGTGACTGTTGCGAGGAAGCTTTTGATATCTACAACTTTAAATTCTGAATTGGGCTGTCAGAGGCTCACACTATTTTTTCATTCTCTGAATGTAAAACAACACATTTAAAGCTGACCTAGTATTCTGTAACATTCAAACTCTTTTCTGCATCCCCTTATAAAATGCATTATTACTACATACAAATACTTCAGACTTTTATACATCCTGTGATACTTCCAGCCATTCCCTGGCTTCCATCCTCATCTAGATTCTTTCACTCTGTGTTGGGTGGCCAAAAAATTGCATTTATATTCCATTTTTTCTGTTGCAATGGCAGATTCTTAGACAGTCACCCCAGGAACTATAAACAGAGGCCTCCAGAACTGAATGAACTGGTTTAGCATGCGGCTGAGAGCTCAAACCTTGCCAAGTCCCATTCTCTGCAGATCTCAACAGGGTTTTCAGTTCACTAGAGAACTCTTTCATCCCACTTTTAATGTCATCGTTTTTGGAAATATCTTCATTGTCTCTGAATATACATGTGGTCTCATCCTATTAACAGGACCCCTCTGCCATGTCCCCCCTTGTGTATTTGTATGGTGAATTGACCCTGACTGGGTGCCAGGTGGTCACCAAAGTAACTCTGTCAGCTGGAAAGCTCTCTCCTTAGTTGTATAGAAAAGAGAAAATATAAGGAAAAGCTTGTGGTTGAGATAAGAACAGGGAGAAATCATTCACCAGTTACTGTTACAGGCAAAACAGACTCAACTCAGGGAAATCAGTTTAATTTATCACCAAGCAAATCAGAGTAAGGTCATGAGAAAACTAAATCTTAACACCCCCTTATTCTCACTCCTCCCTTCTTCTTGGATTTAACTTCACTCCCAAATCCAGTACCTCCTCCCCACCAGTGTTGCAGGGGAATGTGGAAAGGGGGGCTGTGGTCAGTACATCATACTCTATCTCTGCTACTCCTTCCTCCTCAGGGGAAGAACCCTGCTCTAGTATGGGACTGCTCCCACAGGAGACAGTCCTCCACAAATTTGCATGAGTCCCTTCCACAGGATGCAGTCCTTCAGGAGCAGGTCACAAGTCGGACCAGCAAGCCTGCTCCAGCATGGGTCCACAGGTCCTTCCAGGAAGCTGCTCCAACGTGGGTTTCCCATAGGGTCACAGCATCCTTTAGACATACATCTGTTCTTTCATGGGGTCTTCCACAGGCTGCAGATAGATCTCTGCTCCACTGTGAACCTTCATGAGCTGCAGGGGGACAGTCTGCTTCACAATGGTCTGCAGCACGGGCTGCAAGGAAATCTGCTCTGGTGCCTGGAGCACCTCTGCACCTCCTCCCCCTCACTCTTCTGCTGCAGTCTTGCAGGTTTTTTCCTCCTTCTTAACAAAATTATCCCACAGACATTACCACTGTCATTGATGGGCTCAGCCTTGACCAATGGCAGGTCCACTTTGGAACTGTTTGGCACAGAAACTACTCCTGTATTCTTCCCATGTTATGCCCCAGTTACTGAGAGATGTCTCTGCCTGAATAAAGATGCAAAGAAGACTCTATGCTGAAGTCAATAGTATGGATTTTATTCAACAGCAAATATCAGGCAGAGAGATAGAAAGAAATAGGAAAGACAGAGGGGAGAAAAGGAGGAGTGAGAGAGATTAAGTAGAAAGATATCACCACTTGTGGATCCAGATGGCATCCCATTGGTCCTCTTCACCCTGGCTTCTTGATGGTGAGGGTTCTGGAGTCATTCTGAGGTATCACCATTATACACTCCAGGTTTTGGGTATCCATGGGACATAGATGCCATTCCTATAATTTAGGATGGAATGTCTTTAAACAGCTGCATCCTTTCCCACAGTCTGCCACAGTGGGGATTTTTGCCTGGATGCATTAACTAGGATATATGCTAATCAGATCTCACCTGTACTACAACAGCACTGCACCCAGTTTTGGGTCCCTCACTACATGAAAGATACTGAAGTGCTACAGTGTGTCCAGAGGAGGGAAATGGAGCTGGTGAAGGATTTAGAGCTCCTTATGTGAAGTAGTTGAGGGAGCTGGGTTTGCTTGTCTGGAGAAAAGGACAGAATGGGACCCTATTGCTCTCAAGGGGGGAGGTTATTGCTTTACAACTACCTGAAAGGAGACTGCAGGTAAGAGACAATCTCTTCTCCCAAGTAACAACCAATAGGACAAAAGGAAATGACCTCAAATTGTGCCAGAGAGGTTTAGATTGACTATTAGGAAAAATTCTTCCCTGAAATGGTTGTCAAGCAAGTGTCATGGCACTTAGGGACATGGTTTAGTGTTGGACTTGGCAGTGCTGGGTTAACAGTTGGACTTGATAGTCCTAAAAAGGCCCTTTCAAATCTAAATGATTCTATGCGACTATTCTATAATATGATTTTATGATATCCTGATTGTCTCTTGAAGGAAAGAAGTTGATGAGGTATTTTTCGAAGATAAGAATTACCCTTTGTGCTAGAGGTGAGAGTTGACCTCTGGATGCTAGAAACTTCACCTACAAATAACATTCGTATTGTATTTGCTCACGAACAGATTTTCCCTATTTGGAAAAAAATCTTTTATATCTCAGTATTTTCTGAATTTATAAAGTTCTTTTGTTAATGAAAAAGCTTTAGCAGGAGTTCACATACTCTTAGTGTAAACACTCAGTGCAAGTGAGGACCAGAGGTGTACGCTTCTATGAAACTGCCCTCTTCAGTTTTCACTTTATCAAATAAATTAAAGGTGCTTCATCTATACTTATGAGTACATCATTACTTCTAAGTGCTATATTATTATTATCGAAGTGTTCTTACACTGTCACAGAAAGACCTTGACATGCTGTAAATAACTTTGCCTCTCGCTTTGATACTACATAGACTCCTGCAATTGTGTTTATTGTCTGCAGGCATTATGGAAGCCTAATATGAAAGAACTGGAGAGCTCACACTCAAAATGAATGGATATACATTCTCTTTCTATTTAAGCTGATTTGCTACCTCAAGGAATGTTTGATACATCATCTTGGGCTTTGAGACTGAAAAGGCTGAAAGGGAAAGAAAATTAAAAGAAACCTATAAACTGAGTCTTTCAGAGCTTATTTTTCTTCACTACCCCTTCAGTAAAAGGAGAGGCAAAGCATTATGGAAGTAGCAGTGGCTGAATTTCAAAAGCTTCTTAGGTACAGGGTGGAGGTTTAATTATCTGCTCATGTGAAACCTTCTGATCAATAATCTTGTGATTAATCATATGATTCCTAGTAGTTGCTGTCTTGAGCTGGACCAAGCAGCCTACAAAAAGAATTTGGAATATCACAGTAATTTAGTATTTTGGTGTCCAGTACTAGAGGAGACAAACAAACAAACAAAAGTAATACCACATAAAGGACATAATAGTGGCTCAAACTGCAAAATACATTAAAGACCAAATTTTAATCTCTGAATTGAGGGTCGTTATCTCTAGACAGACTCTGTGGCAGCAGAAGAAAGAATGCTCATAACAAGGAGTATCTAGCCAGGGATCAAAATAAAGTATGGACAAAACCATAACCCCATCACCTTCCACAAAGGTCTGAAAACTTTTCTTGGTGAAAGAGCCTCTTCCTAGCAATGAAACTCATGTCTGTTCACAGAGCTGCAGTCAGAGCCTCTAAGAGCCTTTATTACATTGCATGTTATTTGCAAATCAGTCAGGTGTTGGGGAAAACAATGACATTATAAAATCCTTAGAAAGAGAGTTTGTATTATTTCCAGAAACAAGAAAAATTTTTACAAGGTATTCTATGATAATCTTTAAATTATAATGGAATCACTTTCCAGCCATTGAAAAATCAGATATATTTCCAGAGTAACATAGTCCTTGAACCTATTTCTTGCACCAGTCTTTATAGCTATCTCTTCCTAGTAAAGGCTGTTTTTCTATAACCATCCCCATGTTTGTAGCTTCCACGTAAACCAGACATTGAGAGAATAAAACTGAAAATAATAGCAGCATTAGATATAGGAGAAATACCCATTCTGGCTTTATGTATAAAGCCATCATTCTCAAGAAAAGACTAGATCTGCCACTGACAGTGATTAAAACATCCAAGTGGATATATAGAAAATATGAAAGAAGTTGCTTACAGTGACTTCTAGCTGCCAGCTCTAGAATAACTTTCTAATATAAGAATCATGTACAAAACCTCCAGGCAATTAGATTTCTAATGAAGCTTGATACACAAGAACAGGATTATACGGCTTCGCTGCTTGTAACTAGGGGCCTGCTGATGACCTGAAGGGTCCCTTCTGGTGTTGTATCCTAATTTGCAACTAGGTTTGTTTCTGCTCAGATAGCAGAGCCAACCCAGGGCTTGAAAAGTTGGCTGGTTCAGATCTGTTTTCCTTCATCAAACAGTGGTTGCAGAATTTTTGTTGTTGCTGAGATGTGAGCCAGAAAGAAGTCCCCTTAGGAAAAAGAAAAAGGCCACTGTGCTTTTACTTCTGTTTTACTTACAGTTCCTGTGGGCCAAAGCTGCTCCTAGAATCTTCTCTGTGGAAATTTATTGATTTATTAGATTATGTATTGGATTGAAGTTTAACTAACATAATTAGTTTACTCCGTGTGTATCCAGCTTTAAATGCTGTGCCCATCACAGGAGTGTCTGCACACTTTGGTAGCTGAGTTGCGAGCTAGAAATAATCGTAAAAAATGCTGACTTTGAATTGTCACTCCAAAACATGCCAGCACTTTCTTAGGATGTTTGCCTGAGGAAAATCTGAGTGACATCATTAGAATTTGGTGGCTTTCCTACTGTCTAATGTAGAAAACAAAACTGTTAGTTTATGTGAATACAGGACCATTTCCTTTTGAAAGTAAATATGCCTGAGCTGCACTGACAGTAGCCAGTTTGTGATTATGTCGGACAGAAAAAATTATGTTGCTCAGAGGTGTATTGATCACACTAAACAAACATCTAAAATATTGCCTTTTTCAGAGCCAAAAGTTTAATTCCATACATTGATAAGATTAAAATCTCTGTTCCAATAGACTATAATAACTTCCTCTGTACTGCCTGTAGGGGTCATAGGTTTTTCCAGGGGATTGAATGGGGTATAGTGCAACCCTCCGCCTGGCCTTCATAAGCCTATGGAAAACAATTTCAAATTTCAATGACAATGAACATTATATGATCACCACCACCTAGGCAATGACATTAGTTGCCATAGTAACCTCAGGTAGCATCATTAAGAATTTTTAATGTTGACAGTTGGGAAGCATAGCTTGAAACACTGGGAGAAGAGCAGGAAAGAGGCAGGCTTGACAGAAGTGTGCAAAGCAATCAGGGGGCTGAGTGTTTTCTCTTGTGCCAAGCCTATCTAGGGAACAAAGAAGGAAACCAATGGCATAAATATATGAAGTGACTTTTCTGTATTCCTCACAGTTCATTGAAACAAAGGGGGGAAAAGCTGTTCTCCAGCTTTCTTATTCCTCCCATTTTCTAGTCAGAAAGAAAGGCAACACTCCCATTTGAAACTGGTTACTGATGGCCTCCTTCTGCATTTTAGACAAGCTAGAAGTACATGTGGCTGTCTGGGGAGCCACATCTGGCTTCTCTGGAAATGGTGGTATTTCTAAGAACTTGCTTATTCTGAGGCACAATTTGTTTGCACTGGTGTTGCTATCCTAATTCTGACCACTAATGCACTAAGCTCTTATTAACCAGGGCATTTATACCACTGCCTTTGCCACAGTATAAGGTGGGCTTTTAAATGCAGGGATTTATAATAAGCCTTGTCCATCAAATGTCTCTTCAGCCACTAATTCACACAGGCAACTCAGGTTTTAGAACTACTTTCCATCTAAACTGAAAGTAAGCAGATCCAAATTTTGTCTGAAGAATAAGTGATTTCTATTCAGACATATTTCTGTTTGATCCCTCCTTCTATAACTCTGCTTTTCCCAGTGGTTTTGTGATGAAAATAGGGGAATGCCAAGATGTGAGCCAGAGGGAGCTGAATGGGGAGATGATGTAGCAGTGCTCAGACCCTTGAGCTATTCCTGGATTTTTGGGGTTTTTTTCTGTAGACCTCAATAGCTGTTGTTAACAGACTGGCTTTAGAAAAGGACGCTGGAAGTCAAGTGCAGAAGGAAAGTTTCATGGTTTTGTTTTTAAGTTATTTGACAAGCATGAATGTGATTATATTTAAATGTTATAAACACATGAAGGCATATTCACGTTCCAAACACAACTTCTGGATGAAGTATGAACAATTCTCATCGTTTCCTGTGGCATGTCATGAAGAACTTACTTTAATACTTCCTTTCTTCTGTCTTTTTTTTTTTTAATTTCTACCTTTTTTTTTTTTTTCTATCCATGTTCCAAATATCTAGCTATATCCTAGTGAGTAGGAACTTCTCACCTAAACTACCTCTAAAACTTTCCACATGACAAAGGACAGCAACATCAATAGCTGAAAAATCTCAGACTCCTCAACTGTACTGGCTATAATGATCTATCTAGTACTCAAAATATATCAAAAAATGTCTTCCACGAAGTTTCCTGATGCAACCTCGTCTTCTCTGTCAGAGAATGAAGTGCCCTAAGAATAGCTGG
Organism: Serilophus lunatus; assembly: GCA_013399895.1. Classification (NCBI taxonomy): domain Eukaryota; kingdom Metazoa; phylum Chordata; class Aves; order Passeriformes; family Eurylaimidae; genus Serilophus; species Serilophus lunatus. Next base: position 189,070 of record VXBA01005376.1, read on the forward strand.
TTTAGGTGCAGATGTCAGACTTCCATGCCCCATTCCCAGCTCACAGTATAGGCAAAACACTAGAAGTGCATCAGTGTCTGCATGCTTTCAGGAAGGTTTCAACACTATTCCAGCCTTGCTCAGAGCCGATTCTAGCCCATTAATGTGAAATTAGTGTTAAGGATACTTTTCTTTTGTCTCGAGTAAAACAGTGCTCACGCTCTTTTATCAACTCCTGTAAAAACTTGACTCTTCTTCTAAAGGTTTATAGCAAAATACAGACCCTCCCTTGAGATGTCTGAACAAGTGTTTCCTGTAACCAGCCATTCACATAGCTGAAGTCACACTTTATTTTGATGTTTTAGGAATATAAAATAAAAATTTCCACCCACGATTTATCACTAATTTGGGATATAAGAATCTAAATGGGACATTAGACAAGCATATTAGTGGAAAGCCTAGCTGCTATGAAATGACTATTAGAGATTACCTTTAAAAATATATTTTACAGCAGATATGCTCATCTTGTTGTTGAATAATCAATGCCTGCACCTCTGTGTTAAATTTATTATCATATCGACAAAGTGCAAGTGAACTTTCATTATAGAAAAATGTAGTGGATAGCTATTTTCAAATTTAAATAATCATATGGTGAGATATATTAAGCAAAATGGAATTGATAGTAGCACTGATGTGTCACATATACTGCTATTGGGTTTTGAATTAGAAAGTGTATTTCTTTGCTGCTGGTTGAGGGTTTTTTTAAACACACTAAATTGGCTCACAATCATATGCATTTCTATGAGTCCTAATAAAAGAAAAAATCTCCCCCAGTCAGAAGTAATTTTTGACTTTGGAGTGTTTGTAAATAAACTATGCACAACTGAATCAGAAAATCAGGAATTTCATGGTATTCCTGACAAACATGTATTGTGACTAAATCAACGTATTCTACCATAGGCACAAATATTCAAATTCACTTTAATAATTGAGAGCTTAGTTGAAATTGTTCAGATTAAAGGCTAAAGAATAAAGCAATCCTACAAATTGTTTGCTGCTAATAATGGCTAATGTTTACCATGTAAATGTACCATACAGAATGAATACGTGTTTCTCATTAGATTGTACTTAAAACTTCTACCAGTCTCTGGCAATAAAGTGGCTATTAAGAAGGGCCACATTAGTGTATCTCAGGTTCCAGTCCAGCAGCCCCCTAGGCTGTGCACTGCATCTTTCTATGAGCTCTCCAAGCCTGTCATGTCCAAGAATAGTGTGACTTACATCCCAGCATGTCCATGGTTCACAACACCCATATCCAAAGGCCAGTGGAAAGTGGTCCTTCAGTGTTGAGCCCACTGCACAGGCATATGGTTTACATCATGGACTCCTTACAAAGTAAGGATCCATGCATTTAACAGCCTCACCTTTGTGTCTGAATTTTTGTTTGCAATTGACAGCAGGATGGCAGCAACAAAGCTATGAGAGGTGTCCTTTTGGGTTTGGGGAGGATATAGTGTGATATCTATATTAGTGCTATTCATAGTACCCCCAAAACACATAAGAACGTGTCTTCCAGGATCCTCTGTACATGTTTTATGCTTTTTCAGATTAAAGTTATCTTTCTTTGGTGTTTTTACAGCACCTAGTATAATGAGATCTCGCCTCATGGACTATAACACCAGGTCTATGGACATGTAACTCAAGAATGCATTGATCCTTAAGCTGAGGTTCATAAGCAGTGATGTCACCTGCACAATTTCCATTACAGAAACCATGTCCAGATAGGCTGAAGGCACTTCATCTGGAAGGACTCTGCTTCTCAGCCCCCTATAATGACTATCATGACATTTTCTACAGTGGGCCGTGGTGTCAAAATGCTCTTCTTGGTATCACAAGAATTCAAAGGAAACTGTGAGGGAGCTGAGGATGCAACTGACTCCTAGTGGGCACTGTGGTTACTGAGATAATGCTGGATACAGGATATCTGCAGGAGGCAAGCACTGCTGGCAATGATATGTGTAGTTTGTCTAGCCCATGGATGTCAGTGTCACATAGTGGGAGGAGGATATCTGTTTGGATATCTCAAGGAACAGACATATTGCAGAACGCAGAAGCCTCATGCACACACATCTACCATGGCTGATGTGAATGCCAAGAGCACGGAAAGTGACAAGTGAGAGCAAGGATTGTGCATGGTGGCCCATGCAATTAGGCTGAAAACCAGGAAGCTCTTTCAGGGGAGCATGATGTGAAGGCATGCCCCATCAATGCTGTGGCTCAGCAGGCACAGTAAGACACAGTGTTCTTCTGAAGTTTGAGATAAGGTTTGGGATTGTGGGAATGATATAGGAGAATGTTGGCCTTCCAGATTTTTTTTTAACATGTCAAACTGGTAATGTGGATGATCTTGCAAAGGGCCATCATTGGAATTGATCTAACAGTGAGGTATAGAGTTACCAGTAGCAACTGAGTCCTCTGAACAGACTCAGTGTTAGGCTCTGACACAGGAACTGGGGAACTGGTTCAGCACTCTAATGCAGAGGGCCAGAGTAAAAACACAGTGGTGGGAGAATAGATGCCATTTGAGGTGTATGGATGACTCTGGTCATCCATCTGTAGACACAGACATTCCAGAAACCATCTCAAGTTGTTCCAGGCAGGAGAGGTCTTATACTTGGCTCTGCCTTGGGAAGACAGTTCAGTTCTCACACTACATTATTTCACTCCATTAATGAAAGTGCTTTCCTAGGGTGCAAAAAGTAGAAGGCAACAGGACATAATAACATGTATTAGCAATCTCTGATATTAATAGTACAGATTGTCACATGATATGTCAGTGATTAAAGTGGGCATGGATGGAAGCCTCCCTTTCTTCTGGGAGGCACTGTTCCCCTTTGCAAACAGAAAATAAACACAGCCCTTCCAGAGCATAAATGCCAATAACTGTGAAATTTTGATTAAATAATAGATATGTGTTCAGAATCACTTTTTATAGTATGTGATTAAGAAAGATAACTAGACATCTTTACAGCTATAATGATAATAATTACTGCAACACATAAAGTGTAGAATATGACACTGGAAAGGCCACTATTAACCTTTCTGAGGGTTATTTTTTTGTTGCGTTTTGACACTACGGACAGCAGTGTTCAGAGAACTAAATAAATCTATAGTTGTGACAATTCTTTGCAGCAGCCACTCTCTAGTATGTTAAAGATGAGGTGTAGAGGGGAGTGAAATATCTTCTATTCAAAACAGATGTTTGTTTAATATCAAACATCTGGGTAGTCTTAGAAAGACTGTTTTGCTAAGACTTCTGGAACTCTTGACAATTCAGAACACTGAAAATAGTGCTTCCCTCTTTAAAACAGACTATAAATAACTGCTCTATGCCCCGGACCAAAGGCTTTTTTACTCCTAACAAGCAAATTTCCTGTCTCTGAAGTGTGATGTCACGTTGTCCGGCAGATCATATACATTTTTGGGTAACGCTAATCTGTGAATTCCACGTTATGACATCTCTGTGCCTTGCAGCTCCAGTGGAGAATTACAGATCATACACAGTTGTTCATAGAAACTGAACCACTATTTTAGATCTTACCAGAATTACTTGTTGTGGAAGGGCTGGGTAAACAGGGTAGGAATGAAAGGCAGAAAAGATTGGCTGTGATGGCATCAGGTTGTCCAATAATAAAAAGGAAGAATGTGTGAATTCCAGGAATCTAAACAACAGACAAAGCAGAACATATGAATATAGTGAATAAATAATATTGGTACAAATCTCTTCAAAGGTTTCTGTGACTGAAAAAGGGATGGTAGTCTCTGGAGCTTTGTAATTCACCTATCTGTGATACAGGCTGACTTCTGTACATCAGTCAAGTTTGCAAACATGCCCTGATGTTCAGTTCTGCTTTCTATATGATAAAAAAGTCCTTATTAATCAGCTACAAAAAATTATTTTGTAGGAAGGTAAGAAGATGCCGTTATTTTAAATGATGGCATTGCAATGTAATAGATGGTGTGAAAGAAGGCTGTAAATTCTGGGTCATTCCTCTGTAGAGTCCTACAAATAACACATGCAATCCAGTAGTCCAAACTGCTCAGGATAGTGTTTTTAAGACTCATTAATTAAATCAAATTGTAATAAACTCAGCTAAGCCAAGAATTCTTCAACAATTTATTATTGAAAACACAATTAGCTGGAGGCATTTGGAGGAGTTTTGTGAAATCAAAGGCTACACTGCAACTCAGAGTAACTTTTCAAACAGTCAACTCATTAATAGCAGAAAATGGATGTGCTGCTGCAAGGCACCAAATCAGAAGTAAAAATATGGAACTTGTTATTGTGATTTCAAGAAAAAAATTCTAAATGTTAGAATATTTTCAAGCTGCTGTTACCAATGCCTTAATTTCATTCTTAAAGTTGAAACCCAGATCTCTGATATCCAAAGTTTTCGGTCTCTGGGGCAAATTAAGGAGCTAATGGGTACAGCTATTGGGATCAAAGCTCTTTTAGCAACACAGTTATCCTGATTTTTCAGGATCATTTTCCTGACTCTCACTTCTCTCAATTTCGCTATAATTTCTCTTGTTACTCACTTTCTGCATTGTGTTGGATGCATCAAAAATAGCTGTTACTGGAATAAGGGTATGTTAGCCAAACTCAGGCCATAAGAAAAAAACCTACTGCTGTTATCCATGCCACCCTGGGAACCAAGTACTCTGGCAGAGCGACTTTTCTCTGAAAGGAGTTGAAAGTTCAGTCCACAATAGCTGCTGAAAGGAGCAAATAGCAGAGGCAGCAAAATGTTCTTTAACCAGCAGAGCAGGGCCTGACACTCTCTGCAGGAAAGAGTAGCTGTGTAGGCACAAAGGAAAAGCAATTTTGTATTAAATGTCTGTGGGTAGAGAGGATTGAAACCACCATTTCCATGTTGAGGCTGTAAGAGTTCTCCAAATATCCATAGCCCCATGAAACTTTTGTCCTAATAGGAAGAACATTTAAACCAAACTGACCTATTTGCATCTAAACCTCACACAGAAATGTAGCAGGAGTCCATCCTTGTCCCTCGTTTTCCACCTCATGATTTGTATTCATGTACCTCATGCATTTAACAGATTTGATTTCAAAATGCATTTGAAGTGAATGCAGTCACATGTTTGAAGTAGGTTTCTCCTGGAAGCTCCACTGAACTGTTCAAAACCATCTTAAGGGCAAAGAACCAGCTTACTCCTGCTTATATATGGTCCTTATTGATGTGGACTGTTTGTAAACTGAAAGTAAAATTTCACTTTGTGTTTTCTCTACAGAAAAGGATGACTTAACATTAAATTTTGGTTCACACATCTGCATTTCTTCAAAAAAGATTTTAGGATTCTCTGACTCAGGTAGAGGCATGTAGACCAGCTAGACTTCACCCCACCCAGTGTAAGCTATCAAATATAAACCACAGTGCATATTGACCGCATAGTGTGTATGACACAGTGTCCAGACTAGTAAGCTCACGTGAGCATCAGCTGAGTGGAACAGCAGTTTTCTCTTGAGTATGCTGACTGAGCAAGAGAGATGTCATTTCTGAGCCACAGGGTTTTTTAAATCCATACAGCTGAGAATATAACATAAGGATCTTCCACGTAGACAAGGATCCTACTTCATTTAAGGTTATGAATTGAGATCTGTGCTGCTTCCTCTCCTGTATTATAGCGAAGGCAGAGGTAACAGGATTAAGGAATTTTGCCTTCCCACCCTCAGATGCATTTAAATGAATCAACCCATAAGGAAATTGCATTCATTACTTTATTTTTATTTCCTACTAACTTTCACTGTTCTCTGATTTCAGAATAGATTTAGAAATGCTAATATAATTCAAGGAACTCATATGACTGCCTCCAATGACTTTGAGTAGGAAGTACTAGCAATCTCAGGCAGATTCTGATAAGGATACATTTATGTCATTATTTTGTTGGTGCACTAAGTTCTGTTATGGAATCCAAACTTAGCTCCAACTCTGTGATATTGCAGGTTTTGTCTTAGTCTAAATTGTCAGGTTCATTCCTCATTAGCTTGGAACAGTTGGAAAAAGGCGACAGGACAACAGCATTCAACTACTGCTGCTCTCTGAACTGATCAGCATTTTTCAACCAGGTTTTTCTAGGCTTCTTGAGTTTACAGGGAAATTTTCAAAATTTCAAACAGTTGCCAGATATGACTGGCAACTAGTGAGGTTCGATATTCTGCTTGTAAAGCTACACAGCCTTACAAAGAAACAGTGGGAATTTTGTCCGTTTCCTCTTTTTTCCATATTCCAGTTGAAGGTGCAAATACCTTAGGTGATAGAAGGAAACCCAAGTACAAATAGTGTCTTGACTTATTGTGGAAAAGGGCTATATTGTACCTTTGAAAAAACTGTAACAAACTGAGGACAGTATGGAGAAAACAAAAATTTAAAAATGGCATAAAATTTGGCAGCTAATTTTTGTGATGAAAAGTTAAGGAATTTGACCTCGTTTAAAGAGTGGAAGAGAGATGCAAAGATGGAAGAGTGGTTTCTAGATATGGGAAGAGATATTAGAAAAACTCTTAATCCATGAAAGAACAACAAAAAATAACAAGCACAAGGAAATGACACTTTCCTTTGAGCACCATGCAATCATACCCTGCACAAATCCTTTTGTGTCATGCTTCACTTGCAACTGAAAACACTAAAACCAGAAGAAAACCAGATTAAACTTGTCCCAAGCTTGATTATTTTTAATACTTCTCTTGCCTAATCCCTTGCTCATTTGCTCAGTGGTCACAGTCCAGCGTAATGTATATCCCAATGGGACATAGTAGGATACTCATTCCACCAAAGGAAAGATACTTTCTACTGACATGAATGTATGAGTTTCCCTCACTGGTTTGGGTTACTCTGTGGTGCCATGTGGCAATCTCTAACCATACTCAGTTCTAAGGTTAGGTGAGCTTATCTCACCTCATCTAAAGCAGCCACCTACTACTACTATCCAGGGCCTTGTGTGCTTCCCTGGAATTTATATAAGGAATGAGAATGAAGCCAGTAAATATAGCAAGATCTCTAAATACAGAGGTGACTATAGATGAGAACAGTCATTTAAATGAGTTGATTCGTAAATCATTAAATTAATCCTATTGCGAAGCAGGGGAGAGGGTTTTATTAACCTTTAAAAGTCCCCCAGAAACAAGAGATACTATAGAATGCACCATGTTTGAGAAAAATGATTAATTACATAGTTTATCAAACATGCATACATATAATTTATTTCTCAAATATTCAGTGATGGTGATTATTATATTATGTACTTATGAAATACCCCTCAACAAATCTTCCATGCCTATTTGCAGAGGTGCTTGACAGCTTTCAGACAGTACAAGCTACATTTAGCACCCAACTGAAATAAGCTGAACAAAATGGATATATGGTAAGGATTAATTATGGAGATTTTCTGAATTTCACTGTTCACACACCCATGAGATGTCTGACAAAGCATTTTTGATTTTTGACAAAGAAGATATCACTTTTCACTAATACAATAAGCAAATCCGCTCCAAGAGTGAAACATCCAATAAGCAGTTAAGACATTTCTAAGAGCACTTCCACAAACTTTAGGCAACCCATGAAAAGCAAAGCCTAAGCAATAAAGAGTAAAACAGCCCGGAATTATTTTCATGTTCTCAGTGGTCTCAATTCTGACCCCCTGGAAGCTGCTAGAAATATTGTCACTGACAGTACTGAAACATGAGAAAACCTCAAGCTGCTCTTGAAATATTACCACTGATTTCCTGATGTGAACTCGATGACTTCACAGACATGAATGGTTTTTGGCCATGTGTGTTGAAGTTGCATTTAAAATTTCTAAATGTGAGACGCTTTTAAAAAAACATATATATACATATTCATGTACATACAGGTATATATTTCTAGTAGTATGGAAAAATTTGCTTTTTGGAAAAGTTCAACATGGTGACACTTTTCTGTCACATAAAATGATACATAAAATATATCAGTTTATGCCAGGATGTGGCATTTCCAAGAAATTCTACAGGTGTTTTCCCTGCTTGGGAAATGGTGTGGAACAGCAGATGTCCCTATTCTTTGCTACTTCTCAGGTTGAATTTCAACCCCTGAAAGTATGTTGTGCCGACAGCAATATTTTTTGAAACAGAGTTGTAACAGGATTTCTATGTTTAGTGGAAAAGTTTTGTGTTGTCTAATTCCAAAAGTTTAAGCCCTGGAGATCCAAATAACTCGATGGGCACTATTATATATGTATCATGTACCTGAAAAGAAAAAGAATATGGGCAGGATGTTCTTGTTAGAAAGGTGGTATTGTTTACCCCCAGCTGGCAGGTAAGCAACGTATAGCTAGCTGCTTGTTCATCTACCCCACCATCCTGCTAGGGAGAGGAGTAAAAGCGAAAAAATTTATGGATTGAAATAAGAGCTGTTAAAAAATAAAAATAAATAATAATTATTATAATATCAATAACAATAATATCAATAATAATATTAACCATAATAATAACAATTGTGATGAAAAAGAAAATAATGCAGAGAGAAATAAAAGCCAAGAAACATAAATTATACAAATGGAAATAATTAGTCACCACCAATAGGCTGATATCCAGGCAGACCCCAAGCAGCAGTCTCCAGACAACATTCCCCTGACTTTTGTGTCTGAGCATGGCACCATATGTTATGGAATATGCTTTTGGTGAGTTGGGGTCAGCTATCCCAGCTTTGTCCCCTCTCAACTTCTCGTGTAGCCCCAGCACACCTTCTGGTGCGGTCAAATGAGGGGGAGAAAATGCCTTGGCTATGTGAAAGAGCTGCTCAGTGAGAACTAAAACATCCCTGTGTTATCAACACTGTTTCCAGCACAAATCCAAAACACAGCCCCATTCCAGATACTATGAAGAAAATTATTTCTACCCCAGCCAAAACAATCAGAAAAAGTAGCCTAATTTCCACAACTGCCTTTTGTGAACTTCAATTAAATTGTTAAAAAATTATATTGTTGTAAAAAAACAAAAGTGTAATTGTTCATGACTGGTAAGCTTGCCAATTTTAAGTCCCAAAGTCACTGATAAGACACCCATGCTCCTGCACAGCAGAAGACACAGCTTTTGCACCCCACATGTTTTCTTACCAGTACACCTTGCACTTGTGCTCAGCAGTCAGATGTTGTGATATTAGGCTGGATTTTTCTAATATATATACGAGATATATTTGGTAATATATAGAGGAGAGTATAAACACTGTCCCTGATGTTAATGACTTGCATTTCTAATAACAGACAGTAAGAAACGCCTGGGTGTATTGAGGTAGCTTTTTCACAAAGCTAGAGCTGAAAACCGCTTGACCAGAATCACAGTTTTAGAGAAACCCTGAGGTTAGTCTGGATGCAAGCAGACCCCTCAGGGGACTTGGATATTTGCTTAGAACAGCCCTGGACACTTGACTATGTGAGATTCCAAAAATATCATGTAGCATCAAGCTGACTTAAAATTTCCATTGGGGACCTACTGCTCCCTTGTCTAGGATATTTGTAACAAAACAACAACATCAACAACAACAAAACTCTACCCAAAAAAAGTCCTGCAGGGATGACTAAGTTTCATTGGTTCTCCCAGAGGTATAATGTATACAAATCAAATCAAAATATAAATCATTCCACCCTGTTGTGGGGTTTATGCACAGTTTCTTTTAATAAAATATGCAAATATTTTGCAGTAAATTGATTTCCCTGTTTCAGTTCTCTTATCTCCATATTTATTATTCATGATTCTTCTACTCCCCCACTCGAGCAGATTAAAAAAAAAAAAAAGAGGGGAAAAAAGCTGTGTAGAGTTCACTTGCTTTTAGGAACTAGCTTTATTATTGTTATTATTAGCACAATTTTATACTCCTAGGAGTGAAAGATAAATGTAGATATTACTTCTAATCTCAACCAAAGCTAAGAGGTAATACAATGACACTCTTTAATGCAAATCACTGCAATAAATGACTACATAGCCCAAGTGTTCTGCTGCATTACAAATTGTAATGAAAGTTTGAATTGCTGAGCAAAATGACTGTTGTTTAACCTGTGACCAAGCTGGATGGTATCAGTTCTGTTGTTAAAGGTATATACACCATGACTGTACAGGAAATAAATCCAAATATTTCAGATATTTAAAACTGTTCCTAAATAGGCATTCTGGTTAAATAAAACCAGATTGCTGGTCAGTTTTATGCCCTATTAGCCGATGTATGTAACTGCTGTTTTCCCTCACTATATGGTTAACAAGTTTTGCAGCAGACAATCAAGACTGATCAAATCTGGGTGCACCATTCTGGTTGCTTGTCCTGCAGGTCTCTGTTGGAATAAAGGATGGAAAGATGTGGGAGTCACTGAAGGTCAGGGCAGCAGATCAGGCACAGCACATCATATGCCTGGAGATTGTCAAAGATAAAATCAAGAGACGGGAGAATGAAACTCCAAAACCAAACAAATGTTAGATTTCAGTCCTGTATAGAGAAGACCCTATCACAGTATAGGTAGTTTAAATATAATTTATTATGAGCATATGCTCCAAGTAAGCTCCATTTTCAAGATACTTTCAATTTAATTAGGCATAATGATTTCTTTCCATTAACATCCTCAGTGGATTACAGGTCTCATTTTTAAAAACGTGTCTGTGATTTAGCAATACAATTGTTTTGAATGATTTAAAAGTTTTATTTCTTTACAAATAAAGGATCAGCCCTGTAAATATTCCAGTTGAAATTACAGTTGAGTAACAAACTCTAGAGGAAAAAAAATATATTTCTACAGATATTCTAGGTTTGTTGGACTGGCTCAAGGATTAAACTACATTTTGTTCTGATAGTACACTGCTTTGCAGGAGTTTAGGTGACTGTAACCATGAATTTTGATCTTCTCAGAAACAACATTTTCATCTAAAGATCCCTCAGAAGAAAATTCCCAACAAGACCCTAAGGTGTATTATTTGTGAAAAGAGGGTTCTGCAAGGTTTGGCCCAAAGCACTGAAGATCAAATTCTCTCTCAAGTCGAAGAAATTGTGTCAGCACAGAATCTGGCCTTAGGTATCGGTGCTGGAAAGAGACTACACTACAACTGCATTGGCATTGCAAATCAGATGGAGAAAGAAGAAAAATTCACAAAAAAAAGACCTTAGATTTCTTTTTAATCATTCTGTTTCTTCTCTGCCACAGAGGAACCGATTCGGTTTGTTTCTGCACTTCAGCATCAGCTTTCACTTGGCATAAATCCCTGCTTTTCAAGGAATGGCATCATCAAACTAATGTGATGATGTGAAAAGTTGTACTCATATCTCTGGAAAAGACTTGAAGGGTTATTCAACAGTAGAATAATCCTGTTCATTGGCTCACAACAATTTATTTCCCATAGGTAGGTTTTTGATGTTTACTTTCCTGACAAGAAAATAAGGTAGTTTTTGGTCAGAGAACCTGACACATTATTAGAAATTATGACTGGCTATCTGCTTTTCTCTTCAATCTCACTAAAAGGGCTCGTAATGTTTGTCTTCTCTGTAGTGATGCAGACCAGGACCTAAAGCAGAGGTTAGGCATGACAGTGGGTCAGAGGGTAATAAGCTCCAGACTACTGGCTTTCTTACTGCAGTCAACTATTGCTCACTGCTGCTTGGCTACATCCAGTACAGTACTTTTTTATTATTATTTTATTAAGATGTAAATTAAATTTAAAAAACTCTGTGAAAGAAAAGTCTTCTTGAAAAAGTTTGTTCATGTTGCAGAGTATTATCTGTAAGTCCTCCAGCTAGGCTAAAAGCCTATCCCATTGCTCCTTGGGATTTCTAGTGAATTAATAATGTCACTGATGAATATTCAAAAGTAGGCAGCTATTGTGCCTCCAAGCACATAATTAATTATTCATTACACATTTTTATTCACTGAATTAAAAAACACAGGGTGCTCTGGGAAATGAAGTGTAGTTCACTGCAGGGGCATGAAATTCTACACTGCCCCTTTAAGGATTATTACTCTGTATTTATAGTTGCCAGGGCAACATAAATGCCGGGCAATTAGATCATGGGTTGTCCCTGAAGACTGATGGGATAATAAGCACTAGTCAAGTATTAAGTTGACCCAGTAAATGTCCCACATGAATAAACCTGGGCTAGGACCACAGCTGGCATCTTTCAAATAAAACTTTTACATTAATATAGTTTAAAAGGTGCATTTATCCGGGAATTGAGCATGCATCCACAGTGGGAAGGCTGCAGAGAGGACTAATACCACTTCCCGGTGGTGGTCCACATGCTTTGTTCCTTGGGCCAGGCTTTGTGCAAAGTTAGGCGTATTGAGCCTCTGAAAAACTCAGAAGTGGGGGGAGCCCCACATTTACCTCCTAAGAGCCAATGTTCTGTGTCAGTGGAAAGTTTTTTCCCCTCTACTTATTCTTCAAAACTTGCCGGCAGGGGATAAAAACAGTTTAGTTCCAGGCTTTAAAAAACAGGTATTAAAATTTGCAAAAAAAATCCGGAACCCAACCCTGTAACTATATAACTGGGTATGATTTTGGCTTAAAAACAGTTTAACAGAAAAATGGCATCAAGGTAACCCCTGTAAATTATTACTTGTTAAAGATATGTGTTACCAACAACATTTTCCAGACACTAAAGGGTGATCTAAAAATATGGAATAAAAAGGATCAGAAAGATTCCCCTAAACTACTTTTTTTTTTTTTTCTCCCAGTGTTATTGCAAATATCAACTTCAAATTGCCAGATACTGGCCACCCAGTTTTTCACTGAATTCATTTTCTGTGAATCCTTCCACAATATTCCAGGAATTTATCTTTCTCTCAAAACTATTTTCAAGTTAAATTAAAAAAAACAAAAACAAAAACAACAACAACAAAAAAAAAACAAAAACAAGCAAAAAAAAACTGTGGAGAGTCCTCACATGTATGTTATTCCATTTTTTCCCCATTAATTCTTGTTATATTATTATTTTTAATGCTTTCCACTACCCCCCCAGTGACACAAGGTGATGGTTTATTGTGCTTTTAGATCACTAATTTTGTAGAGAAAAATGGGAAATCATAGCTTATCTCTGCCTGCAGACACTTGGTTATGCTAAAGCATGAAATAGGTCTCAGTTAGAGATATAGTAATGCTTTCTATAGTTTGTAATAAAGGGAAAAAATACAATTTCCAGGAAGTATTATACATCCCTCAGTGCAAGAGAAAAGACACATCTTATCAGTGAGTGCGTGTGTGCATAGATTTATCCTAACATATAGATACACATCACATTGCCCCAGACAATTGAACGCATTTGCTCATTCATTAAAATTATGCTTATATATAATGAAATGGTAGGCTTTATAGTAAAAATATTTTGATGAAGAAAGCAAGTGCTTAGACACAATTTTCTATGATAGTATTATCTACCAAAATGCCCTTAGCTTTCAGCAGACTATACTTTTTTAGACTTCATTATTTGGGGCATAATTCTGGCTGCAAGCAGAGAGGTGTACTTTCCCCCTAAAGAAGAAAAGAAGGGACACTATAAAGAACTGCAAGGATAAGCATGCCCAGACTGTTTGGTCAGACACTGGGCAATGTGGCTTTGAGACAGTAGGACTTTTGTGCTTAAAGTTAAGCATGTGCTTAATAACTTTTATAGGCTCAGATACTGAGAGTTGAATGGCTTATCAGACCTCTAAGCCTGGTTATGGCTATAGGTCACCTTTGTTATTCGGGATGGGAACATCATCCTGATGTACTCAGGCAGGAATTTGTTCAGGAGATGGAGCAGGACTGCCCCTCAGCATAGCCAAAACCCCTGAGCTGCAGGTTCAGGACACACATTCAAGGACATTCACTGTGTCAGGGCTCTCCTCCACTGCATAAAGAATCTGCCTGGATAGCAAACCCTAGGATATCACCTCTGCTGCTTTTATTACTTACTGTTGAGTCTTGTGTGTATTTCTCAATGACAAGTCAAAAGGTATGTGGGAATATTTCTAGGTACAAAATATATTCATTTTCATACTTATAAATATGGATGTGGTTATATTTTATATATGTGTATACAGACAATAAAATGGAAAATGTCTGGTGCAAGTTAATTCAGTTGCACTTGTGGATTTGAAATATCAGCAAAATATCATTTCTAGCAATTATTTTTAGCTGCAGGTAAATGATAGAGGACTGGCTGCTTCAGCAGCTTATATCTGTTTATTAATTACAAGGTTGTAAAAAAAATGACAAAAACAATTAAGTTTCTTTCGTGGCATTGTGAAACTCAGGACAATGTCCTGCAAAATTAGCCATTGATTCTCCAGTTGGACATAGGCTACAAGAAACCTGATAAAAACCATCTGCAATGAATGACTCTGCCACATTCTGGTCTTGTCTGCCATTGCAGGAATACACAAAATAAAACCCAGCATGATCAAATAGAGATGTTGATTTTGCTGGAAGGAACATGCTATCTGAAGTTCAAAGTAGGCTCATGTGGAAATAGTCAATCACTATACTAATAACAACACTGAAGAGATATTTACAAGGCTATAGCTATGGCCAGACAAGTTATAACCAGTCATCTCCCAAAACTTACATCTTAGCCTCATGACCTGGCAACTCTTGCTCCAAAGTCACAAGTTTAGCCCCAGACAAGGAGATATTTTCTCCAGAATGTCTATATCATTTTGGAGAAAGGAGGGGATTTGTGCATAGCACCGTGCTCCTGACTGCAGAGATGGGCATTGAATTCCCTCGGTAACATTCAGCTCAAGAAAAATATGACTCTACATAGCATATGAGAGAACTTCAAATGAACTGAGAATATCAGAATATTGATATGTGAGACAATAAATATTAATTAAAGCATTACCCAAACATGGCACCAGTGAGGTTCATCTTGGCAATTTTCCAGCCAAGGTAGCCGCAATATCTCATGCTATTATCCAAATTTTAAATTAAGAAAGAACTAGACACAACCCTTAAGATGATTTGAGCATGCATCTTACTAGGTCCAAAGCAGTAAGATTTTTGGCTTGGTTTTTTTTGGGGGGGAGGATTGGGGAGTNCACCTTTGTTAAACCGTTACTGAACTCTCAAACTAGACACCTTGCATTTGTTGGAACAAGAGGACCTCCAGTCTTCTGCGGGAGCTGAAATGGGTGCGTTACAAGGCAAATCCTAGAGCTCAGACAAAAATTTATCTTTGCTGGGGAAGTCACTGAAAGAAAACATGAATGGTTTTCCTAGAAATATGCAATCAGTCCTCACAATAGGAATCTCTGCTCCAAGGCTCCAGAACATAGTGACAAAAACATTTGGACAATCACCTGTTTAGCTAAAAACAGCTTTAGAATTCATTTTACTATTAATCTCACTACATTGATCCCTGTGTAGAAAAAGTGGAAGGTGGAAACTTGTGGGAGTAAAAAGATGGCAAGTCGTGGTATCAAACATGTTTTATCATTTATCCATGATTTCACCTCTCCGTGGCAAGTGATGGTGATACCAAATACCTGGCTTCCTGCATGCCCAAAGGTTGCCAAAAAGTTGCTTAAATACATATCAAACTATTTTCCTGGGACCAATTTCAGACTTTATTTTTAAGTGCTTGGAACCAGAAAAACCTCCATATTACAGGTTATCACTGCCTGGGCATTACTGCCATGACTGTATAAGCTACACAGAGGCACTGCTGTGACATTTATCCATCCCCTCTCTTACAAATTCAATTCTTCCACTTCTCCTTTTCCCATTGATGCCCATTCCTTGGCATTCACACTTTCTCCACCATAAAGAAAATCCTTTTTCAAGGCTGATATATCCATTCTGCTGCCCTCCTCCAACAGCAGTATGCTTGTATTTATGGGAAAGCAAATGTTTCAAATTTAAAAATTATGACAAGTTCATTGATGAAACAAGGAGCTTCCTTCAGTTTATGTCCCTGGCTTGCTTGGTGCTTTGACCCTAAATTTTTCAGCTGTATGACACCTGGGGCAAGAGCTCAGTAGGATAGTCATGTTGTCTTTAATCTCTCTAGGAAGTGCTGGGCAGACAGAAAGAGATCTGGACCAGGGCTAAAATGAGAGGAACAACACTATGAAACTAACACAAATTTGAGATTTCTAGCACTCACTTTTTTTTTCCCTAGGAGAGGTAAACTGTCCTCACTAAGTGAAGTGTTAAGTCACCTGGTCTTAAAATCAACAGAAGTGACTGGATTTTTAGGCATAAATAGCATGCAGAAATCAATGGTACGTTTATACCGACAGCACTAACACCGTTGATGCACCTACACCAATTGTGATTCTTGCTTACTTCGTGAAGAGAAGCTCCAGATCAATGGCACCAGCACCTCAACTAATTATTTCTCAGTGGCACAGTGTTAACAGAGCTAGAACCATTGCAAGGTGCTGCACTTCACTATACGGATACAGAAGCATGCCTGGAGATACCATGTGCCATTGCAGAGTGTGGACCTGACTCAAAGGATTAATCAAAGGCCATGAAAGAGAAAAGCGACATAGCCAGGTTAATAAACTCAAATTTCCTAAAGTCTCATCCTGTATTTAATTGCTCTCTCCCCACAAGGAGTTCAAGAATTTAACTGGACAGGTTAATGTGCGGTGATGTGCAGGCAGATTTGGTCCATTGAAGACATTCTTGATTTACAAAGGAAGAGCTGACACTGGGAAAATCACATCCCACAACTACTGTGTTATATAGGTTAAAGCAAAAACATTTTTGGAGTATCCATGGTGCAGCATCAGGGAGCAGAGGATGGAAAGAACAGGGGGACAGACTGAACTAGGAGAAGAGAAAGTTTTGCTCTATTAAAACATTACAAAAATTATCAAAAAGGCATATCTATATCACAATCAAACTGGAGCAGTCAACTTGGTTCTTCTAGCTAATCAGGAGCACTTGATGAAATATTCTATTGAAGTAGTCTATTATATGACTTCACAGACACAGTTATGTACAATCTTATGGCCAAATACATAGAGATATATGTGTGCATACATCTCTGTGTGTATCGTAAGAACAACAAAGGACATTTTTAACCATCTATTTCAAGCAATGCATCTAAACTAGACAGTAGCAACATGAAAAGGAAGAGAGGAAAAGAATGGGAAAAGGAATTTTTCTCTCCTGCAACTCCCAATCTTTAATTACAATACACAGATAAATAAGGAGACAGGCAGACAGGTAGGCAGAAGGGCACAGATAAAAGGGCACGTATGTTCAAAGGAAACATAATTACCTGCTATTCCCTTGCTCTCTGGAAAAAAAGTTCAGAGTTTCAATACTGACAGAAGCTAAAAATTGATCCATAGAAAAATGTTCACTTCACTAGAGGCTGCAAAAGAACCTCAGCAACTGACACAGAGGAAAGTTGTTCTGAATTCCTTCAGGCAGGTTGGAAGGCAGCTCTGACTTGAATAACGCAAGAGGCCTTTGAGGCATACAGATGCCCTCCTTTCTGAAAAGTTTTTCTTGGAAAGCAAACTTCTTCCTCTCAACTCACACTTGGCAGAGAGGATTGCAGTCCAGGCTTGCTGTGCACATTATTTCATTCCAGTATCAGTGGACACAGCTCAACAAAAGTTAATAGCCTCTTTCTTGCTTAGAGCTTTTTGTATCAAACACAAGTAATCATCCAATCTGCCCCTTCCCTCCTTCCATTCTTCTAATCTGTCTTTCCTGTCCATCCTAGCTAAATTCTCCTTCTCTACTCTGCCTTGAGAAAAACTCAGCCTGAGAAAATTAAATATTTATTCCTTTCCAAGACCTGCCCCCTTGTAAAATAAAGGGTACAAGCACATCTGGAGGTGAACAGGATAGACTTTCATCTCTGCAATGTAACATGTGGTATTAATCCTTCTGCCCCCTTCGCCCAAATCTCTCCATATTTCAACAACACCCATTAAGATGAAATCCTGACTGATTCTTTGGACATATACATACTAAGATGATTTTGAAAACTCCATTGGCTGGATTGAAGGACCCAAGACCGAGATAGAGCATGCAGCAAGCAGGGCTCTGCTAGCCCTGTATGTGTTCCTGCTGGTCCTCCTCTGCTCTATCCCAGCACCAGGTTTCTTTTACTAGTTTTCTATGTTCAGGGTCAACTTCTGTAAGGCAGTAAGTCCTTCTCTGTCATCATCTTCAGCCATGTCCATATTTTCTTTAGAGCAATAATTAAAACAACATATTCAGCAGCTGGGTTATTTTTTCCCTAGATTTAATCTGTTCAGGCTCTGATTTACATATTAAAAGCACTAATTAGCCCCTCAGAGTGTCTGAGCACGGATAGTGCAATAACTGGTCATGTAGTCACTAGAGACCACTCCCTAGTGCTTTTGGTAAGATTTCATGTATACAGCCTCAGTCTCTGGATGGCAGGAATGGCCATGTGTAGAGGGTTGTCTGCTTTGTTTCATAGCATTGAGGGACTGTAGTGCCGGATTGCTTCATTCTTGCATTTTTTCTTCTCTTTGAAGTGTTGTGTTTGATCTGTCTGCTTGTCTGTCAGGTTTCCCCCCTCCCCCATTCCCCATTGCATCATGTGCAAGAACCTGTGAGAGGACAGACCGCCTTTGGCCAATGCTGGTGCAGAAAATTCCAATCCAATCAAAAGCACAATGGCCTTTTGTCTCAGCTTTGATGCAGCATTCAAATAAACAAGAACTGTGAGTTCAAAAAAGAAAAAAATTCAATAACCCTCTGAGCCATTCTTCTGGCTAAGGATATTCGAAGGAATCATTTAATTTTCTTTGCATGTTTAGAAGTCACCTACAAAATCGCTTAGTGGTCTGGAAGCAATGTTTCATAGCCCCAGGTGAGAGGTCTGAGAGTAAATCCTGATTGAGCTTGTTTCCAAAGCTGCCAGAAGCTGTGAAGCCTTCAGGGTGGGGAGAAAGGCTCTCCAAACCCAACTAAAAGAGTTTTGATACTCAGCTTCTTCCTGGAAATGGATAAAGGCATGACAAGCACCTCTACCCCAGAAATCGCCGTAAAGAGTTTTAGAAGATGCATTTAGAAGGCCCCATTACTCTAGAAAAGGTACAGGGCTTGTTTCCTCACATGTGATGCTGACAAAAGGAGCATGATGTTTTTGTTTGAGTAATGGGAGCTGTATCACAACACAGTATTGAACTGCATTGCCTCATGGTACCAGTCCCCTTAGAGGGATATTTCCACTGTATTTCATCAGTAAATTCCTTTGGAAACACAACAGAGCAATTGGACACCAGCCAGGGACACTTCCCTCTCTTCTGAAGAAGCTGTGCCATGGAGAAAAGGAAGTATTTTGAACCAAGGCCAGGGAGGAAACAAGAACAGAACATCTAAATCAGTTCCAAGTAGCTGACGAGGAGATAAAGTTCTTCCCATTGCTCTACTCATGCATCTTAAATAATCTTAAATGAAAATCCTAACTCCATCACCCTCCAGTCAAATGGTTTTCAGAGCAGGAACTTGCCATGAACAACAGTTTGAGCAAGCCTTGTAGAATCATAGAATCATTAAGATTGAAAAAAGTCTTCCAAGATCATCAAGTTCAACTAGGAAAAAGATTACTGAACAATATTCTCCTTGGTCAATTTACTAGCTGGCTGGAGAAAAACATTTATTGTTATGATTCACCCCTAAAAGAGTTAGGTCTATATGAGTGAGACTCCCGGACACTAGAGTGATGCAAGTGCTCAACCACATTAAAAGGTTGGGAAAGGTGGCATTTAGGTAGATAAAAAAAAGCCTAGGCAGAAGAAATGAGCAAAAAATGAGTATTCCTTGAAGTTGTTGTCCTGAGTGAAACTTAGGGCTGTGATTCAGATAATGATTTGCAGTGCAATTATGTTTCTCTGCCTAGAGGAGCCCTAGAGCCTATGAGGAGTTGCAATACCATAGAGGAAAGATGCAGATGGCATCTACATAAGTACCAGAGGGTCTGGCCAAAAACCAAGGGGAAATTGTCTTGGATGTGCCACCATCTTTGCTAACTATTTGCTTCATAACAACACTATACTTTTCCAAGAGTTCCATTTCAGAACAGATTTTTTAAAAAGCTGGGATTCCACTGATACCAGGAGCCAAAGCTGCAAGAGAGCCCAGGAGACTGTAAAACTATAGCTTCTAAAACTGTTGAGTTCTCTTCAAGTTAAAGACAGGAAACCACAGAGTGGGATGAAGGTCTAGTGACACAACTGTGCAAACCACCCTCTGCTTCCAACAGAGGCAGATACCTCTGACATATTTAAAAACTTCATGCAAATAAAGCAAGTCAACAAAATCCATTTGAATTAGACTACAGGTTCCCTGAGGCTATCACAACAGACCCTCTGTCTACGGAGGGAAGGGAGTTGCTTGACTAATGCCAGCCCTTGTGAGATACCTCTCCAACCTTTAAATGGGTTGGGAATGCTCATAGACATGCTATTCTAATTAGTGGCTTTAAAATTATAGCTGACTATGCAAACGCCATCATCCACAGTGTAAGTCTCAGATTTCAGTAAGAAAGTCCCAGTCACAGCTGGCCACATCCCACAAAGAGGAAGAGAATGGCTGTGTTTAGGAACTCTTCCTCCAAGACAGAGCAAATGTTATCTTGAATAGATAAGAGCTGATGAGAGTTTTCCAAGAAAAACCTACAGATATTCTGTCAAATATTTATAAAGCACTATTTCAGAAACGTCTAGAGGAGAGACGACCTTCAGTCCTCCAACAAAGGGCCTAATTTTTTATACAAATCTCCTTTTAAAAAGCGTCTCAAGAATTGTTTGTCAGCTCCTGTGAGGAGCTAAATTTTCCCAAACTTCCCGATAGCTGAAGCCATATGTTTTGCTTTGATATAGGTTCTAGCAAATTAAAAGATTTGTCAGGAAATGTAATTGTAGCCAATATTTGCTGTTAACTAGAGAAGAGCTGAAAGTTAGAGTTTTTAGTATATGCATTCAGTTTATATTGATCTACTAGAGAAGTAGGTTAGAGGGCTCCATATAGCCAATATTTTTAGCTGGTGCAAAAGCTCCAGGAAACAGAGTCACAGAATCATAAAATGGTTTGGGTGCAAGGGACTTTAAAGATCATCTAGTTCCAACCTCTCTGCCATGGGCGAGGACACCTTCCACTAAACTAGGTTTCTCAGGGCCCTATTCAATAATAAAGTAAAGTAAAATAAAAATAAAATAAAATAATAAAAATAAACATTTTTTGCTTCCCTGATGCACCTGCCTTAGTAGCTCACAGTTTCATGCTTCCTCCTTTCTTTTTCTCCTACTTTTATCAGCTCCAGCTCTTAACTGAGATATTGCCTACATTCCTAGCCCACTCAAATAACTTCTCTGCTTCTTCTCTGCTCTTTAAATCATTCTACTGTCACTCTGCCACTATCCTCTCTTCTTCCCTCTGACTTCTCAGATAGAATATATCTGGACTTCCTCTTGTTTCTGTATTTCAAGTTTCTGCAATCTCAGTGTCATTTTCAGTGTCCAGTCATCTTATGAGACTCTGTTTTATCCCCAAAATTGTAATTTTCATAAAAGCTGGACTTTACAAGACAGTAGAAAAGACAGAAAAGCATGTTCTGTTTCCAGTTGCCAAGGTGTCAGAGTAAGCTTTCCTTTCATGCTGTGCATCAAGTCATCATGCTTGGGGTATTGTTGTCTATAAGCACATTATGTGCATGTAACTTTGAAAGAGGTAGGGGACAAAGGCAGATGAAAAGCTTTTGTGATGCCCAATACAGAAGTAACAATCATCCAGTTTCATTTTATAGCCATCCCTCCAATCTCCCTAAATTGGCAAAGCAAAACTCACCTGCCACCAGCAAAACCACACAAATTCTTGCCTTAAAACCACACAATAGTGTAAATTCTCAGCTGACTCACAAACTGCATCACTCAGATTCACTGCAAAGTATCTATATCCGCCAGCACTATCTTGGCAGAGGTGGCCTGACTGTGATGTTTGTGGTCATGTAAGACCAGCTGAGAGTCCTGTAATGTGAGCTATGCTGGGAAAATCAACTCTAGGGTCTAACATCCTGCTCTGGATCTCTAGAACTGTTTCTCCCTAAATTTTTCTCTTAGGTGTATGAATCAAAGTCCGTGTGCATCCAAAACTGGGTTATCTAAGGCCTTAAACCCCATCACCTGTTTGCAGTCTCAACCTGACATTCAACTGCCTACTACACAGCATATTTGTAATTTGCTTAAAATAAAACTCCAGTTTAACCATTACCACTACTAATTGCTGCCTAAAACATAGCCTTGTGCAGATGATCAGGGAGAGTATGCTGTTCTTTGTGCTGTGCAGACTCATTTCGAGGTCTACAGTCTGGATTGTGCTTACAAATGCACTGACAAAGTATCTCTTACCAAGCAGGCCTAAGTCCACAGTGCCACATTTTGGTAACAGAAAGATGTTGCTGAAAATAATTGGGCCTGGCAGCACTCGCTTGATTTCCAAAACCAGTCCATTAGTTCCAAAGCTCTCTGTCTGTTTGGTTGCTCTGTAAACCAGCCACATGCCTAGATATTGTGCCCAATTCATCTGGAATGAGTTTGATTTAACAATGTATATTTGCAGCAAGCTGCTTCTGTTAAAAGAATAATCCTTTGTTTTATCCCAGTTACACCTTTTTGCCTTTCTCTCATCAGCTGTGTGGCTGCCAGTGCCCACAGGTATTCCTCAGGGATGTGGCAGGAGACAACAGAACAACTGGCTTCTTGACAAGGGAGAGGTGGCTTGCCAACTGCTACTCATTGACTGGAGTGTGTGCTTGGCTCTGGGAGGCAAACACTGCTGCAATATGCTCTCCCTGGAGATATACATCCTCAAAAATCATGACTATTGCTGAAATATTTACAGATCTCACTGCACTTTTAAAGCATGGAAGTTGAGCATCAAAAGAACAAGTTAAAAAATATGCATTTAAGTTGTTGGAAACAATAATATTGTGCTTCCTACCAACACCATTTCTGCAGGCTTTGAATTTCTTTTCTCTGTATTGGACTCCCCAGCACCAGTAACAACACAGACAAGGCAGATCACTAGTAACAGACAGACAAGTCCAGGAGAATGCCGTCTTCTGCCTGGGTTTAAAACATACCCTCCTTGTAGGAATTTAGATTCTCCATTTAAACAGATTTGGAGACATGAAGCAATGCAACCTTTTTACTGTTGTAAAATGTGAACTTCCTATAAGTTCAGTCACCTGTAAACCAGTTCTGTTAGCATTAAACATTAACGCAGACTCACAATTTGCAAGCAAGCACATCCTCTCTAACTTGGAACATAGCATTAATGGTGTTAGAGATGTCTGATATAGTCTAGTTACTACAGTCACTAGAGTGCGGGCAGCACAGTTACCCTGGTGTAATTGCAGGCTCACCACTCCACTGAAAGCAGAGAAATCAAAGTAGTTAACTACCTGAGCTATTTCTCTAAGAGGAGCTTATGGTTACAATGACTCCCAATAGCCTCCAACATTGAAACAGACAGAATTTGCCCTCATGAATGGGGTAGAGAATGTGGCAACACAAACTCTGGGAAGCATTCTTGCATCTCAAGTACACAGCCTTTCAGCTGAAGGGATGCACATTTTACTGATCACCTCTATGACCTTGAGAACAAAATAAAGCAAAATAAATATAGTTTCCCACTCAAGAGGATACTAAATTCAGTCTCTATTTTTCCCCAGCCTATTACCTTGTACTTGTAGATGGAAGTATTGATCAAAAAAAGCAAAAATATCACATTAGTGAGAGCCTAAAAGAATTAAATGACAATGCATTATGCCTCATGAGACATCAACAACTTTTAATCAGCACATGAGATATTTTTTGCCCTTGCTAACTAGCTTGGGGGGAAGGAAGCTGGATTTAAATACAACTGCCCAATTTCAGGCCACTCAAGCTCCACTTCTAAGCAGTGTTACCAACCCCTCCCAGTCAGTGCTCAAAGAGTTTTGCTTAAATAGTCTGCTTCCAAATTCTAAATCCTCTGAGGAGCCCCCACTTTCCTTCCAGCAGACAAAGTCTGGAGTGAGAAGTTTGCTTCTATCTTTTGGCTTACACCGTAGCCAAAAGAGACAGTACGGAGCACATACCACCTCCGGGCACCAAAAGTCTCCATCTCTATGCAACATGAGACTGGAGTGGGAAGGGGTTGGTTTTTGCATGATTTCCAGACCAAAATTTCCTTGTGAGGGAGGGGGATGAGAGTGCTGGCGCAGCATTATCCTGTTGGAGCATTTTACCCTTTCGCAAAGCCCTCCCCAAGCTGTGCATGATCCAGCCCTCCAGGACAGCTCACATTTCTGACCAGATTGTGCACAAGATTCCAGCAACTGCCTGGAAAGTCACTCCAGCAATTAAGTGTTGGTAGATTTTTTTTTTCTTTTTCTTTTTTTTTTTTTTTTTAATACGAAGGATATGGCCCACTGTGCAGGGTATTGCAGCCACCCTCCCTGTCAGGCCGTTTCACAGTAGTATTGTGGCGCCATGGAGAGGAGCTAATTGGATTTGTTGTCACCTCCCGAAGCTGCCAGGAGCTCACGTCTGCTCTGGTTACAGATGAAGACATCACGGTGACAGGCTTAGAGATGGCTCAGCTGGCATCCTAGGGCCACTAATAGAGCCATGTTGATTTAATGTCCGAGTGGAGAGGTGCAGACAAGCTGTTCAAGTTTTCTATTCCAAACAAAGCAGAGATCTGTTATCAGTTGTCTGTGGATCAGTAAATAAACTTCCATGTGGCTCTCACAGCACCTAACCATAGCTATAGAAGAATGACAAAGTATTTTAACATTGAGATGGTACTTTTAAATGAGAGCACTGTCTCTATGGTTTATATTGCCCTCAGGGAAATCAGTTAATTCCTTCATACATAAATTTTACTTAACTATGTAATTATGGATGAATCCTATTAGTCTTTAAATTGCTCACTAGTTAAAAGGTGTGTGTGTGTTTTCTACAGCTCTTTTTTGTGGAACATAGAGATCATCTGCACTTATGAAGATTAAAAGCCTATTTGGGGATTTTTTTATGTTTTTTTGTTGATTTTTTTCCACTTCTAAGTAAAAGTATAAAATTTATTAGAAGACTCGAGCACGATGTTTTTGCCTTTTCTTTGTAGCACTATCTGCTCAGAGCACAAAACTGGGCTCAGGCAGCTTTCCCTTTATCCTCGGCACTCTCAGCATTTCTGTCAATACTCACCTTGGCCCCTGGCTGCCTTCACATGGTATCACCCACCTCTCTGCTGTTCTCCATATTAAGCGATCACTCGTGCCAGCATGATGAGCGTGTGAAAGACAGCTCAGACACAACAGTGTCCTTTGATGCCCACTTTCACAGCTCTGAGCCATGGCTGAAGTACAGCTCTGAGTCACATTTTCTAGTTCTCGGCACCAAATGCCACATCAGACTTTCTTCCAGCAGCACTCAGGTCCTATTTATACATTTCAGGCTTAGGAGCACCAGAAGTCCTGCTCTTCCCACAGCCACGCTTGCAGCCAGAGATTCTAAGGAGCTCAGCACCTCCCATCTGAGTGCCAAAGTGACACCTTTCCCTTGACTCAAGGCTAGTGGAACACTTTGAATAATCCCATTATGCCTGAATCTACAGACTTCTGTGAAACAGGTCTGTGGTTGTTAACATTTCTGGTACTTCCACTGATCTTTCCACTTTCACTGCCACCGGTACCCAAGGTTACTACACAGGGCCTGCACAGGCTGACAGCAATATTTAGGAATCAGGACACAGAGCAACGGTATCTCTCTGTTCTGTCTATGCTAAATGTAATCCAGAAGGAAAGCAGAAGACCTCACCACACAATTAACAGGCAGCAAACCTGTGAATAGAAGCAAATGAGCAGAGAAACAAGGACCCCACCCTTAACACTTGACTACAGCAATTTTCAGCCATAGACTGAGTTGAATGACACTGCTGCAAGGCTAGTTCTCTAGACAGAGTAGAAATGTGTTGCAACTTGTTCCAAGTCCTTTATCAGCCCAGCAGCAGTCAGGAGCCCAGGTACTGGAGCACTGGCCTTGTGTCTTATTTCCCACCTGTCCTTTTCTGAAGAGTAGGCAAGGCCTCTGTGCTCCCCATAGCGCCGCCAGAAAAAAAAAAAAAGCCTCAGACCAGCAAAGGCAGAAAAATAGGACAGACTGAACACGGCCTTTCTCCTCTCTTTTTGAGGGCTGCATTGTGTTTGGGGTAGCTGATCCTAATGAGGGGCACAACTGCCAGTCATTCCTCATCACTTTCAATGGAAATAGTGCCTGCCCACGTGTGACCACCCACACCCTTGGCTGATACCACTGCTCAGTGGCACAGCAAGGGAGTAGCCTCTGCAGTGCTCCACATCATCCAAGAAGAGTTCCCAGTCCCTGCCTAAGTAATGAGTGCCATTAAGAGCACACTCCTGCGGGCAAGGGTGGAAGGTAGATGTGCCCTTATGCCCTCAAAGATGATAAAAATGCAGCTGTTTGTCATGATTTAACTCCAGCCAACAGCCAAGTCCCGTGCAGCCACTCACTCCCCTACCAGTGGGATCTGGGAGAGAATAGGAAGGGTAAAAGCTTGAAAACTTGGACCAAGATAAAGACAGTTTAATAGGGAAAGCAAAAGCAAAACAAGGAATTCATTCACTTCTTCCCACAGGCAGACAGATGTTCGGCCATTTCCAGGAGAGCAGGGTCCAGTCACACATAATGGTTAGTTGTGAAGACAAGTAATCATCACTACTGAACATGATGTTACATGGTATGGAATATACCTTGTGTCAGTTTGGGTCAACTGTCCCAGCTGCGTCTCCCATGTTCCTCCAACTTCCTTACCAGTGTGGCAGTACTAAATGCAGAAAAGGCCTTGGCTTTATGCAAGAACTGCTCAGTAGTAACAGAAATGTCTCTATGTTATCATCACTATGTTCAGCACAAATCCAAATCACGGCCCCATACCAGCCACTGTGAAGAAAATTAACTCTACCCTAATCAAAACCCACACACTGTTTAATTGGGTGCTGCTCAGGCTATGCTTCACAGACACCAAACCGATTATGGAGCCAGCAGGTGGGAGAAGGACTAAAGCAGCTCTGAGAAGCAAACGCTGAGGAGTTAGATGGTCACCAAAAGAAGACAAGCACTTCCTAGTAGCAAAGATCTGCCTCTTTACAGAGACAGATCCAACAGACATGTGGAGATAATGGAGGAAGAGGCTCACTGCAAGACCATTCTGAAAATCTACATCTGAACTCAAAACATGGTTGTCCTTTGCATGTGTTCCTTTACATGTTGTCCTTTGAGGTGTAGTACAGTGAAAACAAGCAAAAGCTTTTTACGTACTGCCTGCAAGTCCAAGACAGAAGATATTTCAAAAATGGTTTCAAGGATGCAAGCACGAGTAGGTTTTGATAGCTTCAGAAACTCATCTGTGTTCTCTTCTTAAGGAGTGCAGATTGGGATTTTCTGTGGAACAGCACAGAGGGACACTAAACAGTTGGGTGATGAGGCTAGGACAAGTTTAGGCTGAATCCTTCTCATCCAGTGAGGTAACTGATGTCTGAAGGCCTGTGGAAAGTCACCTTGTCCTACAAGCTCCAGGGTGTACAAGCTCTCCCACCTCCAAATTGCCCTTTTCATGTGGTATTACAGACACCTTTTTCTTGCCAAGCAATAGATTTTCATCTTGAACACATCTTCATTTTTCTGACACAGCAGAAACTATGCTTGCAGGAAATGTCCAAAGAAGGGACACCACTGCTATACCCTTTTTATTCTGAAGGGAAACTTCCTATCTGGTTACCACTGTCAGTAATTTCCACTGACACTGATAGTCTGGAGAACTTGGACAGATTTTCCCTCTCTTCTCTCTAGGCTCCAATTCTAGTTCCTTTTGATAATCTCCCCCAAAGCTGTTAGGACAAATGATTCCAGCTTCATCTACATTGCCTCATATTAAATGAGCTAATTTGTATGTTGTAAAGTCACTGAGTAGATTAAACAAAGCCACACGGCTGGAGATATGGTGCAGTACTTCAGATTTTTCAGGCTAACCATTTCTTCTGAAAAAATAATTTGAAAGGACTTGGACTGAGATCTGGATTAACTCAATTAAGATAATTGTGGCTCCCAGAGGCTGTCTGGGATATTTCCTGTTCTTTTCAGGTGTAAGTTTAAAAGAGTGTTACAAATAAAGTGTAAGAAAAACACAACTCTAAATATAGTAGACAGAGATAAGAGCAAGAGATAGGGCAGGTAAAATTGCTATTTTAACTTCTGCCTGCTGGTCTCCACACCAGTTGCAGACTTAGCTGAGAGAACAGTTAGCAGCACAAACCTTGGCTAAGAGGGCAATACGCTCCAAAGTGTTCAGTTAGTAGCAGACTTCAAATTCCCACATTTGTAATGGCCAGAAGCAGTGTGAAAAAAACCACACCATCAATCTCTAAGCATCAGGTCTCTTCCTACACCTGTGTGATAGCTGCAAGAACCTCTCCAGGGCTGCAACATGCGACCCAGGTGCTTACAGCTGTCTGCTGTAGCTTTTTTCTTGGAGCTGACCCTATATTCCCAGTATCACATTATTAATTCACCTGGCTGTGTCCAAACAGTCTCTTGTCTTGGCCAAACAATGAGCATAATCCCTCACTACAGGGCACACCTTGCTTTCCTTTCACTTGTGTCTACTAAACCCCAGAAATCTTAACAGAGAATAATTAATGCCTGGACAGTAGCTGTTTGTGCGTGTTTTGGCACAGACTGCACTGGCTGTGTCTGGAATTTGGTTTAAAGTCAAGTAACCAGAAGCCAGCTGCATCAGTGGGAAGGCTGGACATGAGGAACACTACCTGAATGAGTAAAATTATATCATTCCTTGTACTACAGGATAGCACTTCTACATAATGCTAAGGAAGGCAAATCCAAATAATTTCCAGCTTCCCACTTTTCTTTCTGTCAATAAAGTAGGGAAACAAAAAAAATCATGTGGCCTTCTTTCTTAGCTATCATGGCTATTTCATGTTTATCTAGATTAATTTGATCTTGTTTCCAGTGATGTCTGGTTCCAAAGCTCTGCTCTGTAATGCTGCACTGATGTTCCTCCTTCTGCGTTGAGCTTTACCACTCAGGGCTCCTCTAAATTTCTCTTTCCTGCTACCACAAAGGGCAGGCATCCTCTGCCAAAACTAGGACAGGTCTAAAAAGAGAACACTTGTTTTCCACGCAGGTATTTCAAATAAGTGGGATAAGATTTAGTCACAGCAATAGCCAAGTTTACTTAATGTATTTACTCCTGCAAGTTTACTCTAGAGCCAGAAGCAACAAAAAGCTGCTTCTTTCCAATAAAAATGAGCTCATTTTCACCTCCCCAAATGCTTTTTTCTCAGATTTAGCAATTAATCCAGTGTTCACTTGGACACGGTCCCAGTTGATCCAGTTGCCACTTACTCAGCATTGTCAAGCTGCCTTTCCAAACAAGTCAGACCTGTCTGCAAATAGACATAAATGCAGTAACCAAGAGCTTGCTATAGCAGCCAGCATTCACAGTGTTACAGAAGCAGGCTAGGACAGCTGATCAAAGTACATCACTAAGCATAAGAGATCATCTGCTAAAGTCTTGAATAACAACCAGTAATATGAGAATCATAGGAAGGGAATCCAAGCAGGGCCTAAAAGCGGTGGCAGAACACTGCATTGTGTAATGTGCCCCATTACATATTCCAAGTGTAGGTTGGTAGATTTTCTTACAATAACAGATGACATAAAAATTGCACCTTTAGCCAAACCACGTTCAGTAAACTGAAGTTCAATTTTAAACACTTATGATTCACCCATCACTGAAATGAAGTCATTAGTACCGATAAAGATCAATGTCCAAACAAGTCAAAGGAATGTGATACAGCAACATACCACAGAAGACAAGGAATACTGCACATAGGTAGGAAAAGAGGAGAAAGTTTTAGATATGCTGACCATAATTACCTGAATTGGTGGCAAGAAGGAGGATGCAGCAAATACCCCTGTTCTTACAGGTTATACCATAAGATATCAGTGCTAAAGACCCTGGCTGTGCCTCATGCAGAAGTCAGATATGGAAGAATTAGAAGCTTCTGAATGGGAAGTGTGCCCTCATGAAGCACCAAAATCAGTGCGTACTTCCCTGGAAGCCTCATTTTGTCTTGCCACAGGGATTTGATCAGGTCACAACCCGAGGTGTCACAGCATCAGCCAGTTCCAGCTCAGATTTTCTGTGCTACAAATGCTCTAACCCTGCCACTGTTGATTATAATCTTCATATAATGGAAGAAATATGCATACATTCTTCATATTTGGTGGCATTAATTCTAAAATGAGTCATCAAATAGTTTATGGGTAAAATGAAAGTGTTCAAAGCCACCAACCTAGAAGGTGTAAATGAAATCTCTATGCTACTCTTGCCATTATTTATTTTTAGAGATCACTTTAAGTGAAGTTCATTCATGACATTTCATAGTTAGGACCTCTGTGCCATCATTCGCACATTTACCTTCAAGCCAGAAGGTCCTAGATTCATCTTACAACGTCAGCTTACAACCAACACTGGCACTGCAATGAAATATTCGAGAAGTGCTTCACTCACCTTGAAAGGGACAACCTACAGCCTTACTAAAGCTCTTCCAAACATCAAAACCACTGTTTTTCTCTGCAGAGCAGGACACAATACCAAGCCCTGCTGCCCTGATAGCACCTCTATAACTTTTTGTAGGGTGTTACAGCAAGGCTCTCTCTCTCTCCAGCAAAGCTAGAAGAGATCCACGTATAGGAGCTTCAGCTAAGCAAAGTTTTTGCCTTCCTCACTGTTAATTTAACGGAAGAGAACAAAGCGGGGAAAGGGCAAGGATAAGCCTGGTTTTCCCTCCCTGTTGACAGCTGCTTCTATGGGGACTAGTTCTGACGCCCAGCTGGTTGCCTTCCCTTGAAGCCCAGATACCAGCAAGACTGAGCAGCACTAGCCTTTTGTCTCTCAAGTTTCGTAGTGTCCTGCACAGACCTGCCCTGGGCCCTGGTGCTTCCCATCCAATCTGTGAACTGCTGGGATAGGTTCCCACATGCCTTTTGCTACACCAAGGCCACAGATGTGTCTGCACAGACCTCAGCACACTTCTTTCCCCACCCCTTCACTTTGGTGAAGCCTGCAGAGACATGAAAGACATCACAATTACACTTTGTTCCCCAGTCAAAAAGGTGAATTTCAGGTCCATGCCTCACAGCCTCTCCCAACGCACTCAACTATCCTACACCTCCAGAATGGGGAACTAACATCCCCCAACACAAGCTTAATTATATTTGATAGGGAGATCCTAAAGAACTGCTAAAATCAGTCCTGGTCTGTCTGAAAGGCTGTTCTTAATGTACAGGTTTTAACTGAAAATCCTTTTACCTCATGCACACCTTAAATCTCCACTTAAATATGACTATGACAGTCTTATTTCAGTAATATCAGTGCCCTGAGCCTTCTGATGGTTATTTTGGAGAAAACCCTCTCTTACACTTTTACAAATGTATATATGTGTGTGTATGTTATCTGTCTACTTTGTCCCAGTGTTAAAAAGAGAAACTTTTGAAATGCAGTTCCAATGACATAGCTATGCAAAAGACTAGACCATGAATTCATATGCTAGCATTTGTATCTGTAACTACAGCCTTTTAGAAACAACACCACATACATCCATACTGTTATTTCATTTCACCAGAGTCCAGTGACCTAATTTACTTTGATTTTTACTACTTCTCTCATCCCTCCTTCATATCTACATGTGACTTTGCATCATGGTATTCAGATGCCTCCATTTCCTGTCTGTAATGCTTTAGTTTCTAGAGTAACCATTAGAAACCTTTGAGCTGTTGCACAATCAAAAAGAAGTCCATTGCAAAAGGTTTTCTTATGCCTTTACCCTTCAGTGTGTTTCCCTTAGTTCAAGAAAGTGAGTTCGCTCTCAGTAGTACAGATATCCCTGGCAAAGCTCTGTTTTCTGTGCTTTGCTGAACTCCTGAACACAGATGTCCCATTTGTGTTTCATTAGTACATCAGCCTCTCTGAGGCTTTCGACCTCTGCACTAGGCAATAATTACCTGGCGCAGACCCATTCCCTCGCCAGCTGGCCTGGGAGCTGCTCTGCTCAGACCAGGGCTCTCTCTGCTGTCAGCCCTTTCCAGTCAACTGGACAGCTCAATCAGCAGAAAATATCAAATATGGTTGTTGTTTAAGCTCAGCCTGCATTATTTCTACTTGATCTGACAATGCCTCTCCAAAGAAAGATTATGGCTCCCAAGGTCTACACATGAGACAGAAGAGTTAAGATGTCTTATAGGGTTCGATGAGTTTAGAAACTCATTTGCAAGCAGTTTGGGTTGGTCATGTTCTTCTATTCCTGCAAGTGATGTTGAAGACACCTACCTCTCCCAGGCCCAGTGACTAATTATATGTACAAAGTCGAACAGCTCTGAGGAGAGCAAGAGAGAGCAGCTAAGCCTGACTATTATCTTGGGCCGAGGGCACTCGCCTGTGATGTAAATAGGCAGTTTGCCTCTGTTCCAAATTTGTGTCTCCTCCCACATGTGCATTCAGGGTGATGGGGCAGGATTTTGCCTTTTCAAGAGAGATGCAGACTTGCCTCAGTGCAGAAATCAAAATCCTGGAGTTGCTTCTGAGCAATAATTGCCTGCTGCACCAGAAACAACACACTACAGCAAAAGAAAACCCTGAGCCCAAACCAGAGCATCTCTGCCCTTCCTGCCATGCTTAAGGCACAGCAACCCTCACTTTAAGGGTTCTGTTATCTGTACCCAGGGAACCTGTAGGAGTTCGGGTTGAGGGTCATTTTTTATGTAACAGTCATCATGTTTTCTGAAAGAGGATTGTATAGATTAAACAGAGACAAGAACAGATGATGGAGTAGTTGACATAGTCACAGACAAATCTACATCCCCAAGATATCTTTCCAGCACATTTTAGAGAATATGAGACTGAGTAACATCCAAAATCAGAATGTGAACCATGGGTGAAAGGGGAAAGGATAAGTAAGAAAAAAAGCAGTGGTACTGATTGATGACTCTGCTCAAGGAGTAGTCAGGCATATCTCAATTCAGCTGAAAGAAATAGCAAGGCATGGTACTTCCTGACTTGTATGATAGCAGCACTGCAGGAGGAGTTCCTGGATAAGTTGAAGAATTCTGGGGAATTTCTACTTTTTTCATTCAGCAGATCCACTGCAATCTGTAGAAGTAAAGAAAGGCTTCATGGAATAAAAGATAACTGCTAAAAGAAGGCAAAAACTGTAGATCATGATGGTGATCCAACAGGAGAGCAGTACTGGAGGCCAGGAGGTCATGCAATTTCCTGCAGAGCTTCTGCTGAGGTTGTCATATTCAGTAGGAAGTGCTCCAGAATTTAGGGAAGATTTTACTTCAGGTAAAGGAACATGAACTATCACTTTGCTCAATGACTGTTGTGACTCTGGTTTTTAATACTAAAAAGAAATGGGAATATTCTGAAACAAAAAAATGAATCCTTTATTTACCGGAATATATATTCTTTATGTGTGTATTCTCAAAAGCACAAAGATAGAGATAAGCCAGAGGAATGAGAAGGTAGACTGAGTGATGGATAGCATGATCTAGTCAAACTAATTGAAAAATGGTAGGGTGAGATTTATAATTGAAATACTGATATTGATGAGTTCAATCTGTACAGGATAAGAACAACAATAATATTTAGCAATGATGCAGCACTTTTCATCTTTAGAGCTCATTAACTAATTAATCTTCACAACACCCCTGAGAGGCAGGTAAGTATTATTATTATTAGACCATAAGAAAGATAAATCCACAACAGAAACAGAGGAAGGTGGAATTAAGAGCCAGAAGTGACTTTGTAAGAGGGAGGAGGGTGGAAAATAACTCCCTTGTTCAGTCATAGTAAGGGACAATTCCATTACCAGAGGAAGATGGCCTGGCACAGGAAATACTCATATAGGAGATCCATCCTTTATTCCACACCAGAGTAAAAGGCACAAAAGATGGTGCAGGAACTCAATCAGTGGAGTAAAAGTCATAAAAGGAAAATAGGATGAGTCAAAAGGCAGCAGAGTGAATTAATGCAAGCCAAGACTGGTGAAGGGCAACAAGATGCTGAAACATTGAAACCAAACACCAAAGCAGAACCATTTCTTACTAGAACTGAATTATTGGACTGAATTTGAGTATGAAAAATAATAACAGGGACTCTGTTTGTGGAGAGTGAAGAATTAGCAAAGGCCTTGTTGATAAACCTAGTGATAGAATACAGGAATTTGGTGATGCTGAATGGCAGGCTGGCAGCAGGTTCAGATCACAGAAATCCCGCACATAAAAACGAGATAATTCTTGACATTTAATTCTCTTATTCTCTCTTCTTAAGTGTGAGAAAAACACAGAAATATTGAAGGGAAAATAATAGGAATCAGGAATAACTTGTCTTGCGCTGAGGGCCCTGTATTTTAGAAGTCAGAGCATGCACAGATTCAGTCAAGGCAAGGCATAGAAATTTTGCCTGAGATCTGTCCAATTTTGGCAGTTAAAAAAAATTTACAAAATTGCCCAATTTGAAGAGGTTGTCCATGTGATTTCTCTGCACTTTCCTGTCAGTAACCTGGAAATAGCTCCAAGTCTAACTTGAAATTTAACTTGATGCGTTACTAAAATGTTACTGTATGCCTACAAATTACCAGTCATATTCTTTTAAAACACAGAGATTCTCAAACTCACAAATGGGTATTTGCTGAGGCCAAGATCTCTGTTATGAACAAACCAGAGGGCTTAAAGACTAACAGATGACTATAGATAGGAGGAAACCTAAAGAGGTAATAGCAACTCTCTACAAAGCTTGGCAGTGTTTGTCTGTAAGTCAATATAAACTATGTGATTCCTTAAGATTTTCTACCAAAGCTTGAAAACAGAGAGGCCACTATGAGGAATCACACAATTATGCATGGAGATAATTAGGAGAGGAGAACCACGGGAAGCTGCAGGTTCTTCTTCACATAGACATCAGGACTGGATTTTTCTGCATCCTTTTTATAAGTTTACCTAGCTAAAGCCTTATATTTGGGGTTTTTTTATAATGTGTTTTTTAAAAAAAGTCACATCCTTTTTCTCCAGAGAAAATCTTTCACATATCTAATTGGCATGCAAAACTTATTTCTTGTTACTCTTTTTCAACAGGGTTGACCTAAGAATTTGTGAGAAAGCAAACTTTCCCCAGGGCATATCCAAAGCATAATGCCTGTTTTGGACAAAATGCACATATAGACTTCCAGTAGCCTGATGACAAAGGAAACTCCAGTGATTTTTCCCTTCAGCTCTTAGAATTTAGCTCTTGCATACCTTTAGGTTTTCCTAATCTTTTGAAGGAAAAGGTGAAATACTGTTTTGTTTTGAAACGGCAGGAGAACTTCCTTCCCTGCATCCCCATATGTGCAAAGAATCAGAGTCAGGACTGACAATTAAAGGCTTGCATGAAAGCTGGAGCTTTTTGTCCCTTAAAGATGTGCCACCAAGATGCACACAGTGTTTTTTTCAATCCATATATTTTCATGGCTGTATTAGAGATATTACAAACCTTGACACACGCCTTATGCAGTGATACCACAACTTCACACTGAGTCTGATCATCCAGGGTGAGAAGCAGCACTCCTGCCCTCGAAATTGTGCTGTTTTAAAGGCTTATGGAGCACTCACCACTGTCTGCTTTTCCTGGGGGAAGAAGCTCTGCCCTTGTGTCTTTGAAAAATAAAAAATATTTAAGAGAACTTTTGTATTGTTCCTTGCAAGGCCTGAACTTGGGAAATTAATCCGTCATGAGAAGCACTTTGGCACCCTCACTACACGGCTGATCCCACAGGTGTGCACAGGTGTATCCTTGTTTGCATGATGTACCATGATACCCTCGATAGGTAATTGGCAGAGCAAGTAGCTGTACAGCCACAGCACATGCAGAATATGCTATTTCCACAAAACATGCTTTTAAAGCAGGGGAGAAAAAAAGAGCAAATACACTATTATGTGTGCACTGGTCCTCAGTGGGACACAGTTTGTTCATTATTGCACCAAGGATGGGAAAGAAATTTTTCTGCCTTATTTTAGAATTTCCATGTTTCTTACTTTTTTATGAAAAAGACTTTTGATTTAATAAGGTGTTTTGCTTTGCAACAGAAATCACTCTTTCCTAAAGAAGCAGGAGTGAGGGAAGGCATTTTCTGTGCTTTTTATTGAATGAGCCTCATGTAGGAAGATCTGAATAATCTTCAGAGAGAAAAAAACCCAGGACATGAATTTCAGAGCATGTGCTTTTCTGTTATTCAATATGACTGATAGAGAAGGATAAGGTTGAAGTTCAAGGCAAGTATGGAATGTAATTTCTCTCTGCACAGTCACAAATAAAATGAGTCACAGCTCTATAGGATTAAATTAATTAAAGATAGATCTTGTGCTTGATGCTAGTTTGATAGAACTAGAGTTTGTAGTGGCTGTATCATGAACATAAGTGGATATCTCTAGTGGCTAGCCAGTATTTTCTTTATACTCATGAGTGTTTACTATGGCACACAAATGCTAACTGGTTTTTATCACACAGCCATTATCATATTTTCTCCCCTTTCTACTCTTCAGGTGTTGCTGCTACAAAATGATTTCATATCAATTAGGAATTCCATTTCCTTCAAGGGGCTACTGAAGAAACAGCCACCTGTAATGCATGCTGTTAAACTTCAGCTGCTCTCTTTCTTCACCAAAAGATCAGTGTTTTTAAGACTCATGCTCAAATTCGCAAGCATTACCTGGGTATTTTTTCCTATTAAAAAAGAAAAAAAAAGAAAAGAAAAGAAAAGAAAAAGAAATTTACACTGTCCCTAGAAAATTTAGTTCTTATGACACACAAAATATGCTGCAAGAAAAATCTAAAGGCAACTTTAAAGATAAAAAGTTGGAAATATATCAGACTTTTCAGACAGTGTAGAAGTGAAACAATAGCTATGAAGTACTATGAAGTTTCTGTGTTGCTGTTGAAAGCAAAGCTCATTAAGCACAGTCTAAAGATGACAGCTGCTTATCTAAGCAACAGTGATAAGAAATGAAACCCAAACAAACAACTTACAAATTGTTTTTAGAGGGGAGACCTCTAGTTTCTGTGTAATTTTATAGGAGAACGGATACATTTTTTTTCTTCACACACATGGAAAAATCCATTTGGGAAAGCAAGTTCCAGTTGTACCTTCACAACAGTTCCTAAGTAACATTAAGGGGATCTGGCATTTGGAAGGTTAATTTTCTTATCAAAACTATACAAAATCCTAATTTTGCAGAGTAGCAATTTGGAAAAAAAAAATCAGCAATGGGAAAATGTTGGTTATGCAGCACTAGACATTCAGTACTCAGGGGATCAATTATAAAAACACTCATTCAGCTATTTCTATTCAAATGAACACCTGAAGAGGAGGTCTCAATGGTTTTAAAAGTGTGTGGATATTAGTGGATAAATGTTAGTCCAATAAAAGAGATCATCATCTGCTATTTGTGTGCATTTAAGTTGACACTAAAAAGATCTTTGTGGAATATTGCTGCTTCTTTTTCTTTTTGTGTGTGTGCATCTTTTATCTCATATTCCCTTAACACTTTGTGAACTGAAGAAAATAGACCAAATGAGCTGTTCTTTAAGATTAAAGGGGCAGCATTTAGTTGAACACACCTGAATGTAGAAGGAGTCTATTTTCCTCATACTTATGAATATGTAATGATGTGCTTGGAGGCACAGTCACGAACCCCTAATAAGAATGCACGAATCTGTGTTTGAAAACAGACATTTGCATTTGCCCTCTGGTCACAGTACACGGGTCATTCTTATTCAAAAATTTATTTGCTTTATTTTTCTATTCCCCCTCCTTTTCCTGCCCACCTCAAAATATTTTCTCATTTCTAGGTTTAGTTTAGAGAAAAATTAAAAAGGGAGGGCTAAATCCCTCCAGAATGGTCAGGATTCAATTAGAGTAAGCTTACTCAGGGATATATACATTTATCTGCAAGTGAATAACTCCATTGTCTGCTTTGAGGAAAGAGTATTTTTCCACTTCACAAACACGTTTGCTTTAGCAAAAGCATCTGACAGGATTTTAGAAGAAAAAAAATTCCCACATAGGTGCATAACACAACATTTTTAAAAGTGAAAATTGGGAATGAAGCAATAGAAATAAAGGTATCTCAGCGTGGGACATACTTCGTAAAATTGCATAAATACTTTGGAAAAGCTACTGCCAAGAAAAAAACAACAAAGCATCATAAATGTTAATACAGTGAGCTGATCAGTGTCTGCACCAGACTATCAGTGTTGAAGGCATGGTATCCAGGTGGGAAAAAACCGGCTGTGGAGATTGGTACTTACTGAGAATATTGCGTTTCTCTTAAAATTTAGTTTTAAAAGCTGTCAGAAGCTACTCCAAAATACACTCAGAATCTTGAGGGTTTTTTCCACTTTCTAAACAATATAGTAGTTTCAAATTATGCATCAGGGAAAATTTGATAAGTGTTTAAATCTTTTTTTCAGTCTTTCACATTCCCTGCTAAAGTAAAGGAAGAAGAAAAGGAAAAAGAAAAATTAATTAAAAAAAGAGAGCATATTTGCAGCATTTTATTTGTTATCTGAATAAAAATTATAGAAGAATCAAGGCTGTTTGCTCAGGAAAAAAAAAAACCTAGAGAATATTTAAACAAACAAACAAACAAACAAACAACAACAAAAAAGTCCAAGCAAGTTTATTTGCAGAGACTGGAATTACTGAGGCATGTAAATCTTAGTAAACAAATTCTGTGTTAAAGATTTCATTATAACTTTACTAAGGGTCAGGAGAAGTTAAATACCCATCTCAAAAGCATGGAAGGATTTCAAAACATTCGGAATAGAAGTTGTAAGTCTAATTTGTAGAGGTGTTTGAGCTTGTTGTAAAGATGCTGAGATAGCTCTTGGTGGGGTGTGTAGGGGCAGAGATACACACCTACTAGAGGTGTGTAGGTACACCCTCAGTACACGTGGAAGCACATGTGCACACACACTCACACAGAGCCTGAACTGATTGCACTTTACTACACATTTTATAAATTTTACATTACTATCACAAGTGTGACTTTGGTAAGAGAAAAGAGCCTATTGTGACTGCAATCGTAGCCAAAAGGAAGACCATTATTTGAGATCTAACAGTGACACCTGCAGTTGAGCCTCACACTAACATATACACATCTCGGAAAAACAGATCCCTATTTTTGAATTGTACATATCTCCTGCTTAATTATCCTCATGTACCTCAAATTTGCCTCTCCCACTGGCAGCACATTCATCTTCCACATCAGCATGAATCAGCTTTTCCACTTAGAAAGCAAAAACAGCCTGCCATAAAATATATAAATAGCCCAGAAAAGCTTCCTTGAGCTGCTTGGTGGGAGTAGAGCTGCCCATGCATATACATACACACAGATCTCTCCTCAACAAACAGGCATTTCAGAAGAACCACCTGCATGTCTGAAAGGCTCATCTTCATGTTTCAAAGATTTAATCACTTTTCTGTTAATTGCAATATAAAGCATTACATTTGGTATGAATAAAGACTAGATAACCGACGATTCAGATGAAGCTCCTTCGTTGTCACTGCTCCCTCCTTGGTTTTGGTTACCAGCTGGTGAGCATCAGTAATGTGGTCATTCTATCTCCCTTCACTCTCAGATAATCTATGAGTTTTTGCAGATTTCCCCATTATTTAAACCACTTTGGTTTGGCATTGGTTGGTTGGTTGTTTTAAGAAAAACACTTAAATTACTCCTGTGAAGGTTACTTTTAGAGAACTAACTCTCCAATTAAAGCAAATTATATATCAAGGTCTATATTTCATTTTTCCTTTTCACTATTTGCACAGCTTACTGCTTCACCTTCCTTCCATATGCTAAAAAAAGAAGCTCCTCTTTTTCTCTTGAAACCAGAAACTACAACTAAAAGGTAGGTCTTGCTTTGCTGTAAGATGATTTTTTAATCACCAAATCTTTGACCCACGACAACAATTTCTAATCAAGACCAGTACTCATATTTCACCCAAGTATGGTATCAATTAGGTTTTAATTTACAGCTCTTGGAGCTACTTCTTTTGTCATGTAAGCTTTTTTGACCTCACATATAAAAGTGTGTTCACTTGAAAAAAAAGATTTCTTTATAACTTTTGTCAATATTCTGTTGATTGCTAGTTCAGTACCAGATGTGCTATGCTTAATGGTGCATATACAAGAAGCATTCCCTAATCCCTAAATGAACTTCTTATCTCTAAATATATACAGGATAAGCTATCTAAACTCAATTTAGCAACTATGCTATTAAATCTACCAGAACCAAACAGTAAAAGAATATTGTCAAAGCCAAGCGCCTGTTAGCAAAAAACCACAGAATCCTCCTGAAACAAAACATTGTTAACCAGAGATCAAAATCAATCTGACATAGTTCTACAGAGATTAATTTCTACTATCAGTGCATCTTGAACCCCCACATCTTCATTTCATAAGCGCATACACCCAGTTTTAAATGCCTCTGGTTTTGTTAGCACCACACTGGCAGTCACAATTCACTGCAGAGAAATGAGTTGTCATCAGATCAGACTTTTTAACTTCCTATGAATGCAGATGGATCCATTATGGGATTTAAGAGAAGTACATCAAAAGAAGAAGAGAAAAGGTAGTTTCATCTGCTGGTTAGATTATAGCACCTGGAAACAACTTGTGGTGCTGAGGTTCCTGCTGCATCACATTTCCTTAGTGACCATGGGACAGAGACTGATACAACAACTGGGATATATTCATTGATAAAATTGGAGCATTTTCACCTTCATTCACAGCCAGACTGTCTGGCCTGGCCCA
>VXBA01005378.1:0-13426 GCA_013399895.1 Serilophus lunatus
AGTGGAAGGTGTCCCTGCAGGGGCTGGATAAGGTCCCTTCCAACCAAAACCATTCTATGTTCTCACGTTCAGAAAAAGTGAATTCAGTAATTTAAAGTTTGAAACCCCATTTTTCACATTTTTATGCAATTTCAGTTGAGCATTATCTAAAAATACATATCTCATCTACAGAATAAAAGAATTTTCTAAATACAAAAGAGAAATATAGAATAATACCTAAACAATAGTGCAAAGGTCTATACATACTTCTCTTTGCCAACTCATATTAGGTTTTTAGCTCAAATATCTTTGGCTCTCTTCCAGATTAAATGCCAGTTAGACAGACCTGCCCGCTTACCCTTTCAAGGTAGATAGCAACAGTGGTGAGCTCTAATCATTTACAAAGGTCATGATCGGAAGCTAGCCCGTAAGCAGTCATTTAAAATTCGATTGATCCCTATTTGTAGTCAGGGAAAGAAAATGGACATTTCAGCTGTATTGTAATTATGAGGCTTCAAGGCAACTGTAAATAGATGTGCAAATCCAGATACTGGCAAATACCTTAGAGAAGAAATTATTACTATAGTATAACATATATCCAGGAAAGGTTGAAGATAAAACTGCATATAAAAAAAGATCAATCATCTTTTTGCTAATTTGCCATGCTTGCCAGCCTATAAGGGTTATCACAATTATCAGAAGTCTGATGAATATTTAAGTGAGGGCCAACTGGCTTACAGTGAT
Source organism: Serilophus lunatus (assembly GCA_013399895.1). NCBI lineage: Eukaryota > Metazoa > Chordata > Aves > Passeriformes > Eurylaimidae > Serilophus > Serilophus lunatus. The sequence continues at coordinate 724 of VXBA01005378.1, forward strand.
CTCAGACGAAGTTGTCAAGCTTTGCAGAATAAGAAATTTTGCACTGGAGTAAGTATTCACTTCCTGGGAGGTGCAGGTCAGAAATGTAGTCTAATAGATAACTGGTATCATGCAAAGGTTGTATGAATATTACACAAGTACCTTATTCAAAGTCACCATTTTCAAACCCACAGTAGTTAATGCTTCCTGGGCTCTCTGTACTGCCTGTACTGCACTACAGCAGGATTGTTTCAATATGCAATATAAACACACAGGGCCTTTTTTTCTCATGCAAATTGTAAGGCACAACATGCCATTTCTCCAGATTGCCCATAGTGGAATAAATCCTGCCCTCATTTTGAAACTTCCAAGGTGTCTGGTGCTGTTTTACCAAGAAAACATGGAATAGCTCCAAGAGTCTGCAGAAGGGTTTGCACTGATCTATTCCTCAGGTTCTTCACCCTTTCTTTTTTACTGAGTGAGAAGGGCTAAAGATAGCTTGAGATATCACATACTAATTTTTGAAAAATGCACAAGATTTTCCACTACCTATAGCTCAGCACCCGACAGAAAACCTGAGAACAGAGCCATAGGAGCCGAGCTCTGTTCTACCTGCATTGGGTGAATACTGGTAAGACCTTTTTGTTCACCTCCCTGTGCCTCTCACCCCACATCACCCAGCTTGTCTATTCATTTTATCAGCTCTCCAGACAAGGATCCTCCTCTGCTACGTGCCTTACTTGTAATCAAGCCCCAGTGGGATGAATAGACATTACTTTAATACAAATAAGGAATATGCTGCCAGGTACAGAAGCTCCAGACAAAAACACAATACAGTTTCTGATACTGGTTTTACAGTACACACCGTGGTAAACTACAGCAGGAAAGAGCAACCTTATGTAAACCTTCATGCATACTGATCAAAAAATTTCTAATACTTCAAAGACATGTATCATCAGTGAGATCACAGCATCCTGATGTTTTATAAAATAAGGATGAAGCGCTGAAATACTTGATAAATACTATATTCTATACTAAATTCTCATCAATCTTCTAAAAATTATCACTGGTGTTTTTTTGGTGTTTTTTAAAAGCTCATTTGAAGGCAGAGGATAATAAAATTACATTTAAAAATAATTAGGATCCTGATACAGGTTACCAACAGAGGCCTTCCTTCATCTTGCAGTGGTTACTGTACTCCAGCTGACTTAGGAGAACATCTCACTATTAACTATGAATTTGCTTACATTAAAACATTTTGCACTTCAGGGATACTTACTAGCAAGACATTCAACAAGATTCCTGGATGTAGTTTAACATCCCAGAAGCACATTGGCTGCCTCATACCCCCATTCCAACTTCATCTTCTTTCTATATCCAAGTCACTTCTGCTTTTTGATAGCCTACATCACATTATTTGCACCAGTCTCTTTCCTACTCATCATCTGTCTCTTCATCAAAAATATCATCATAAACTTTGTTTAAAATAAAAAACCAAAACAGTATTTTGGCTTTGGTTCAAAAGAGGAGACATTGTACCTTGTCCATCAGACACCAAATGCACAGCCTGACCTGCACAGGCTCTTCTCCCAGGTGTACTCTGGAACCACATTTTCTATGTCAAGTGGAAATGACTTTGCAACCAGTTTTACATCCCCCAGTTCCACAATAATCACCCTCTGAATTCTCAGCACTAAGAATAATGTGAATTAAACATAGCCACATTCAGTGTTTTGAAATGTCTCTTAAAAGTATCTGTAAAACTAAAACTATTTAAGCTTCTTACTTTACACGATCAATTCTATTTTAAAGTAACAAAGCATCCTGTTACTACAATATAGTTTATCTTCTAACTAAGCCAGTTATGAATTTCTGGATATTTAAACAAATGAAGCACCTGCTACTATCTATACATCCTGACAAAATAATTTCCTGTTAATTAACATGATTTAGCAGAAATGAGTCTAACTCACTACATCAACCAACAAGATGCAATCGTTTGATAGCTGCATTCATTCACACTCTCATTTTCATACTGGACTGCTGATGCAAAATCATTCTTTAACTTGCCTTCATCACAATTAATATGGATATACTTATCAATAACATATTAAAATTTCTGCCCTCTGGGAAGGAAGCAATGCTTCAATTCAGAAGCACACTAATCAACAACAATTAACATTTTTGAAAGTAAAAATATTTACCTAAACACAAATATTCCAATATATTATACAAGAAAAATGTTTACAAATTAGATGCTGTTCCTTGCTCCTTATACAATCCAAATGTATTTTTAGCATGCCATTTACTTACTGAGATGTATGTCTGATGAAAAGTACAGCAGAAGGATGAAGTATTATTGAAATTTTCATGAAACTTACTATGTGATGGCAGTACAGCATTAAAACCACAGAAAGAACACTACTTTACAGCTTTCCTAAAAAAAAAAGCTAACAACAGAGGTTCTAAATTTGTTTCCTTTACATCATTATTTGTTATGATACACTTAGGTATTTTAGAAAGAGTTGCCATGAGCCATATGCCACAAAGAAGACAGCCATATGTCTGTCTGAAGTATCAACACTAGATCTTAAAATCTAGATGTAATAATTTCCAAAAACCAAGAATGCAACTTATTTGTCAGGCAAAAACGTAGGCAAATGGAAATTAGCTTTGTGTAAAGCAGGGATGTAGATGAAATATGGGCATGAGCTGTGGATGCTAAGGGCTGCACTAAGAGGAATCTCCTTCAGTATGATCAGAAAGTAAGATGATGACTGGAACTCTTAAAATTCTAGTCTACATATAACTACCTTCAAAAATAAAAGGGAGAAGAGGGATTGGCATCACATGAGAAGGAAAGGTCAAGGAGGTGTTTCTCTACCTACAGGCAGAATTCAGGGATGTTTTTTGTCCTGGAAGGAAAATAACCCAATGACAGAGACACAGAGATGATTCTAAAGATAAAGAAGAAGCAAGAGCTTAAGGAAGAAATAATGTGTGTTTAAGTACTGCCAATAGAGGATTTGATAAAGAAATAGAAGCCAAGTTGTAAAAGTAAGTTTCTATACTCACAGAGCCAACTCAGCCCACAAAAAGCTAGATCTGGTCTACTTAAAATTCCCAACATAATTCAGAAATACCACCTAAGAAGCGAGGACTGAGGAGAGCCCCAGCACCACAGAAGCCATAAATAACTGCAGTCAGGAACGAAGACAGGCTGCAATGAACCCCAAACAGGAAACTGGCAACGGAGGGTGCTAAATGGCAGAAATGTTTGATGAAAGCAAGATCATATAAACAATGATTTAAGCATTGATTTCTAGCCAATAGGCATCAATGGAGATCCCTCCTAATTCTGTTTGCAATGGATGGCTTAATTCCTGATAACAGGGTCATATGCTGGGAAAAGCTTGTCCTAATTGATGGTTCTGCAACATGTATCTATCAGTCTCAGACAGTGATTACACCCGCTGGAAAAGCATCTTTTTTGCTGAGGAGTGCCTGAAATGTGGAACCATTACACATGTCCTAAGATGCCCACAACAGAAGGTGCAATTAAAAAATGAAACTCATTAAAAATGCTGGCAGTAACCTCAACAAGTCCAGGGCAATGATCAAGAAGGATCGGTGCATCAGTGAACTCCAGAGAGTCTTGAAAAACAGCTCCTGCCTGCAGATGCCCATGCTGTGCTCCCCCTCTGAGTGGCACTGACGTCTCTAAAGGTCAGCACAACTCCACAGCCACAGCTACTGCTGGTAAGAAACTAGTGCAAAGGAGCTGAAGTTCAGAAGAGGCACTGCAATAATGCAACACCACAAGTTTTACCCGTGTAACAGCAAGTCATACTCTGAACACATTCTGTGAGACTTCTAACAGTCACAGTTCTGACAAATTAAATCTCATTTTCTTCAATAAAAAGGTGGATGCTGCTTCTTCACAAGTGTTCTCCCAAAAGCTCCAATCATTTCAATGGCTGTACATCTATTTGAACTAGATCAAGAATTTACTTTACTGTAAAAGGTGTTTGCCTTTTGGGGTTTGTTGGTGTGTTTTTTTTCCCTTTTGGTTTTTACCCCACACAATTTAACAACAGTTAAAACTTATTGCATAGTGTTAGGAAAAAAATCATCCTGGGCAAGGACTAAGCTGAGAACATTTCAGCCCCACCATGACTGTTTCTCAAAATAATGAGCATCTAAACACAGTCCTGGAATCTTAACTGGGCTACTTTGGACCAAGGGTCTTTCCTACAGTAGACATTTGTGTTTATTACATCTAATTCCTTTATGTTTTAGAAGTTTACTCAAATTTTCCATTGAAACATGCTGTATTACTTTCAACACAATATATGTCAAGCTGATACAGAAAAGGCCAGGTGCATCCTGTCTTTCATTTTTATTTTTTCCAGAAAGAAAAAGCCTTGATAGGAATTTTCTCCAGTCATGTACATTACTTAGTTAAATGTGATTTTTAAAATAATTATCAGCAAAACTACAATTTTATCTCCCTACTACTTTAGAACACATACTGTCTAAACTGATTCATGCACATATATATAGAATACAGGTTTAATTTTCTTAGAAGCATCCTTAACAGCTTACTCATAGCATATAAAAGTCAAAAGCATGAAGAATTTTCAGATTTCATGTTAAAAATTGTAACTTTTTAACATACTTGATTTTTTGATTTTCCAAATACAATGTACTATTTAACATAAACCCATTTATTTCTGCACCTGTCCAGCCATCTCTTAAGCTACATATTCTACCTAGAGTGACCCAAGGTATAATAAATACTATTAGGAAGTCATCCCTCAAATACCTCTAAAAGAGTTCTACAACAATGGATTTTTTTGATCCTTCCAGTAACTTTAATCATTACATTACTTCATTCCTCAAAATCTGTTGTTGGAGCTCCAGGAGATTTTATCTGGGTTTGATTACACGTTGTTTGAGGAACAATATCCCCAGTAGCACCGGTTCCAGCCTCTCCTACACTAAGCTGGAGGCACCCCTATTTCAAGCCTTGATATTTGTTAGGTCCCATAATAGTGTTTGGCAGATTTGCCAGGCCAAATACAGACAATTTGAGCAAAGGGTTTGTGAGGCCCAGACAACTGAGCAGGACCAGCACTATTAGAGCTGGCAACTTACTGAACTTACTTGTAGCAAGACCAGAAGAACCTCTGAAAAAAACTCCCTAAGATCTGTTATTTTATTATCACCAGTCTTAATATTATTTCAGAGTAAGGCAACAATGGACAATTACAAACCTCAAGCTGTTCTTCAAAGGGAACAAGACATACACTATAAATACGACTGATAAGAACGTAAGCCAAAAAGCTTGATGGTTTTACTCAGGCTCCTCAACTCAGGTGCATGTAACAGAACATCATCCTCACTCCTGGGGCGCTGCAGAGAAAGATGGGTTAAGACGTTTTCCCTTTGTTAATGTAAGTGGGGATTTACTGTCCCCTCAGATTTCTGCGATGTTCTTCTTTTCCCCCACATGAGACACTGTGTGAGGACTCAAATTGATGCTTTAATGAAGATTAGAGAATATAAAATACAGTGACAGCCTGTATGAAGGACAGTCACATCTACAGTCACAGACTCCTAAAGAGCAGCGTACCTGTTGAACTGTGGCTTTAGCTAGGGACAACTGACAGAAACACTGGGATAATAAGAGGTAACGCAACTAAGAGAAGACTAAGGAAATATGCTGTGGTCTTTTAAAATCATGCACTGGTAAATACGAGGGTCAGATGAACCTCACAAGGAAGCCTCCCATCAGTTCCCCTCACTTGCAGCTGATTTCCAGCAGTAACTCCCAGAAGCTGCTGTGCTAAACCTTGGACTAGAACATGGATCAACTGCTTTGTTTTTCAGATGGTAAAGTATCCCTGAAATAAACATTTTGAGAATATCCTTTAAAGAATCTTTCATTGTGTCTCAGTAATACAGCTATTTGGATGCTGAAAGCTCTCCACAGCCACCACAACTTTGTGTTAGTGTATAGGACTCTGAGCAGGAGTTTTCCCTGCACAATCTCCATGCATCATGAATTTCAATAGCAAGCATGGCCTTTTGTTACTTTTATTTGTGTTCCAACTCTGGCACACACTTGACATCTGAAATAATTAAGAACCAGTGCGCCAGAAGTGTACCAGGAAGATGGAGGAAGTTAGTCTGTCAGTGGAGTCAGCTGAAGACCGAGGCACACAGGAGGATGTCAGCTCCATGGGAGTGAATAGCGACAGTATTCCACACCACAAAAATCTCAAGTCAGTCTGAAGCATTGTCCCCATGTTTTTCAAAATAAGTATTTCTATGTTTTGGTAAAATTATGGTGGCTATATGCCATTAGCATAAAACTTCAGAATAGCAGAAATTGTAAGTGCATTTAAAATAGTAGTTATTCAGAAATTCTAGTAAGAGGCTTTATTAACTAGATTATTCCAAAAGAAAATGCCCAGATTTTGATGCCATTCCTCAGCATTCTTAGGGGAAATCTGCATCTTGAAACTGCCAGGCTCATTTGAGGAAATGAGGCAAATGTAGCAATCTACTAAAAATCATTTGGCTGTAATAAGTAATTTTAATCAAATAGTTAGAGAGAATGGCACTGGAGTTAATGTCTGAAGTGTCTAAACAGATGGGGAATGTGGAGTGTAGCGACTGGTTGTGCACTTTTAACGCAATATCCTTTCTGCAGTCTGGATTGTGGTTTGATCAAGTCTAAGTGACATGACAAAAACAAATTTAATTTATTCTGAAACTCTATTCAACTAAAGAATACACAATATAGCAAGAATGCTGCTCTGTTCCAAAGTGAGATATGAGGCAGAGCAGAACACCAGGAACAAAAATAGCCAGACATTCATCACCTTCTTCCCCTTAAAAGTTGTAGGGGTAGTGCTGGGGGTTCACTTGTGAAATGCAAGTTCCACTGGGGATGCAAAACAAGCTCAAAATTTAAATAATCTACATCTCTTCTATTTTAGATTTAACTATAGCAAAACCCTACTGCTCATTTCTCCTGCAGATCAAGGGAACAACACACGACAGTGTGGGGATGAAATATTTCAAGCGATTTCTCAGACACTGACAAGTAGTAAATTAGGGAATCTTGTAAGTACAATACAGTAGTCATCCCCTTCTATTGATCACATATAATTTACATCTTACAAAGATGTGAATTCTTGCATTCTCACTCCACAAGGAAAATCTCAATGATTTATTCATTTCAAATAAAAAATAGAAGGTAGATGAGAAGAATTACTTCACAGGCTGTAGCTTTCTCAGGGCACTAGTGCTAGGCTCTTCTTTCGCACTGCCCGAAGGGCCTTTGTGTGCAAGTCCCTCTAATTAACAAGGTGAATCATGCAGCAGTTCCCTAATTAGTGAACATGACAAGCCAATGGAAACAAGCAGACAGACCTGGTGTACAGATATGGTCAACAAAAGGCACAGCAACACACCATTAAAAAATGCCTATTTCATGTAAATAAAATAAAAAAGTAAGAGAACCAGCATAATACTTAATTTTCCTTTTCATGTTTTATGCTTATTCCTCATTTATTGCAGATATAAATAACGACACAATAAATCAAGGTTTTCAGCTGCAAGTCACACCACCTCTCCAAAATCAAAGACTAGTTATCCTACATGAATAAGCATCTGCTTAAGGGGCATTATTTGTTTTCTCTCTTGTTTTCCTGCTTTAAAGAACTGCAGTTACGTTAAGCTTAGCACTTTAAGAATCCTTAATTAATTCTATTCAAAATTATTTTTTCTTGAAATCCTTTTTCACCAATAGATGAAAGGAGTGCAGTATTTGCACTATTATTGCATTATACAAAATGCCTACATTCCCAATGTATCATAATTTCTACCTTTTGTATAAGGATAAATAATGAAATAATGAAAAAATCAGATTTGCATTAAAAAGGAAATGAGATGATCTAAAATGTACCTCCTTACATTCATCTTTTCGAGTCAAATATTTTTAATCTTTCACTCCTTCTGCTTTTCCCAAAAAGTCTCCCTATCTCCAAAACAACACACGAGGGTTAATTAATTTTCAATTTATTGCAAATTGATCTTTTGATTTAGATCTTTATGATCCTTCAACATATTACAAGTCTAAAATGTGTGTCATCACCAGCAGAATAAAATTCTTCTCAGAAAAATTCCACTATATTCTTTGCTCTCTGTTCCTTGGCACATTAGAAGTGAGAACTACAGATTATCCCCTCATTACAGGCTCCTCTTCCTCACAAGCTTGAAAAAGAAATACATTTCTGACTTTCCTGCTCAAATTGGGTAAAATTTTCTTCTGTTTTAAAAGTGATGTTCAAAATATTCATGTCTAAAAATCTCCATACTTTTCTGACCAGTCCAGTCTTAAAAATGAGATTAAAATACAAGCTGCTAAATAATAATGATTCCACATGCCTTTAAAGGTCCCTTTATGGCTACCAATTTGCAGAGTATTCAATAACATTCGATTATAGAACTGATCAACTGTTTGAAAGCAGTTTTAAATCCACCACAAGCACTGTCAGGGATCCAGGGATTCCAGCAGCAGGCTGGAATCTCTAGAAGCTCTTTGCTGTGTTCATTGTCCCCTTCTCAGTCTGTGTGCACTTCCCCAACTCCTCTCAGGTGCCACCTGCCAAAGCCATCCCTAGGACAGTGCAGCAGAGCTCCAAAGCCAGGAAGGAGCCTCTGTTAACATCAAGGCAGGCTGGATAATCTGCTAACAAGTGAACTATGATCTGCCATATGCACGCAGGAAGAGTTCAGCAAACAACCTGTCACAAACACTTACTGTTCCCCGAGCCAGCCCCGCTCAGGACTTGCCTCTATAAAATGTACCACAAACTCAGGCACTCCATTATTATCAAAGACAGCTGTAATTAAACAGCAAACTACTGCAAAGGGAAAACAGACTCGGTGCATTAAAAACCTTTATGTTCTTATTTGCATCTTAAATGACAAAATCAACGTGAGGAGATTGGAAATAGATGCTAAATATGCAAACCCAGAAATTAATGCGAAATCACAAATTTTGGAGTTGATTTTCCAATAAATTGCATACACAAACACAGGTTATTTTATATATAAAATGACAAAAATATTTTGCATTTAAGTTAAAACATGAAGTGCAGCCGGTAACAAGAAATCATAATTGTCCACAGGAGTTGTTTTGATATGAGATTATATCTAGTATCAGAGGGAGAAATTTTATTTGCTTTGAATACTGTTACTGATGTCAACAGAGTTATTCCAAAGTTACAATGGTGTGACAGAAGAATTCAGTTGTAACATTTTAAATGTGAGGGACACACTAAAAAGTGACAGGAGCAAAAATGCACTCAGAGGCACAAGAGGCAAAAGTGAAAATGCCCAAGAGAGAACAGTCAGACCATTCTCCCACTTGCTCCCCAGCCTAGCACATGTCCTCAGCACTCCTGAGTTCTGCTAAGGCAGACATTTCCTTATCCATCACATCTAGGGCATTTGTTTTTCACATCTCAGTACTCACAGAAATAATGTCTCCACACAGTTAGATGGACAGATAAGCAGTTTTTAACTGAGGAATTATTTTTAAGCCTCAGTTAAAATTACCTGAGGATATTTATGAAATGTACATTTAGGATTTTTTTTTCTTTTGTATGTTTGAGCAGGTCACAGAAATCACCATATATTGCAATGTTAACAGAAGCATCAGGTGACAAATTTAAGCAATATATGCATTTCAGATAACATAACAACAAGATATTTAAATATGCATTATAATGTCTCTATATTCAAAACATCAAATAAATACAGAGCAGAAGGCTGTCACATATTACTGAAACCCAGCACCTTCTCCTGAGCACCATGGCTGCACCCAAAACACACAAAAGTTTAGCTCAATAGTTATTTTATCTCTATATAAGATTACACTTTGACAGAACTGGGATAAACAACTGGTCTCAGGAAACTGTGCCAGTCTCTTATGACCTTAAGTTACCTTTTCCTCTGAGAAGTGACATGTCTGGTAAAATTCAGAGCATTGTTTGACTTCTGCATCCTAAAATAAGGTACAAGTTTTCAATCTGAGCCCTAATTAGAGAAGCTTACAGGGTTATTCTTTAGATGTTTTCATTGCAACCTGGAGGTCTTGATCGCTCTACTTGGCAGTTACCTAGATCACTAAAAGGGTAAAATAGCAAAAAGATGCAAACAACTTATATTCTTAGAGGGTGGGAAAAATCACCCCACATTTTTGTTTTCTGACACAGCCTCATACACAACAGATTCCCTGGACATATTGCTTAAGAAGGAGAGACTGGCAAAGGCTGATGACAGACCATTTTAAAATAGAGAAAAATATTGTTCAATACCGAATTTACTGTTCCTTAACATAGAAGCTGAAAGCATTTTACATAAATAAACAGCTGTGTATATAGTGAAGCAATAATGTATATTCCACAACCTTCTTAATGATTATCTGTCACAGTAAGGCATGGCAGATATCCTCTATGTTCTACAGGGGCCCTACATGGGGCCCATGGGGCTACTATGTCCCACAAAGTCCTAAGGGCCCCTCATGAAAATATGTATCAAACTTCTCCAGAGCTTAAACGTAGATTTTTAAAATAAATAGACAAAATTAGCCTATTTCTCATTAAAATGTGCTCTCTTCTCACCAATTTCACACCAAGTATGTTTCTAGTAGAGTGAACATTCACCTCCTTTCCTGTTGTCCCAAACAGAACTAACCCCTGTTCATTTTTTATACTCTAATTTCCCTTTTTGTCTATTGACACTTTCCTAAAGCTCACTTGGATTATCTGACATGTTTGCCAGATACAAGCTCTTCTTTCAGGATAGATTTTTTTTTTTATTACTACTACTTTTTAGAAAATTAATAGATTTTCAAGCACCTTAACGTGTGAATATGGCTTTTGGCCAATAAGAAAAATCTTCAGAATCTACATGGTGTTATTTCTATTTCAAGAATATAAATGTCTGTTCTGAATATAAATAGATTTACTACTTGTGAAGGGAAAGAACACGGTGGTCTAGGAAGCCAACTCTGTTCTCCATGGCTGTGCAGAGTCAATAAGCCCATGAACTGTAATTACATCACACTGTTTTTCAATTTCTTTTGCTTCAACCTCACCAGATACTGAGATATCAGTTTTGAGGAAGCTGTAACACCTCAGTGTGTAGACACATATCAGCACAAATATATATAACATACCTTCCCATTCCAGAAAATCAGATACTTCTGTCCATTTCCATGGAAAACTAGAAGTTAACCACCAATTCAGCAACAATTTTTAACACTAAATGAAAACAAAACTCTTATGAATCATTACTCAAGTGCTAATAACATTAAAAATGCACTAATATCTTTCAAGTGTTTACATTTCAGAGACAATCATATCTACCTCTTAATAAACACATACTTGAGAGAAAAACAATCATCCAGTCTACATTGTGAATAGCAATAATAAATTTTATTTATTTTAAAGATTACTATTTCTGAAGGGTAACAACTTTTTCAGGGTATGTTGAGCAGTATCTCATTATTCCACTGAGATGACACAGGATTTTTTAATGACAAGACTAAACTAAAATAGGAAATAGAGGCAAAAATATCTTTCATGACCTCTGCACACTGGAAGCTACCTGGCTTTTAGTTTAGAGAAAAGTATGCACATAACCTAGTTAGTCAGAAATGTTGAGTATTTAGTAAATCAAAACAGACACTTCTTACCCTACTGCTAATGGTGTTAAATACTTCCTAATGTTCACATTACTCCACAATACATCTACACAAACCTAAGTGCATAAACATTAATTGCCACATCCCAGCACACATAGGAGATGCTGACGAACCTTGTAGGAAAACTAGCACACTTTTAAAGACCAGATTTACAGAATCACATTCTTTGCTTTGATTTTAAAATCTGCTAAATAAAACATTTTTCAAGAGATATGTGAAAATTAAAGTCCTGTGTATCTTGTAAATTACTTGGAGATACACAAAAGTATCACAGGCACATAGTTTAACTCTCTCAAAAACAGGCTGCCAAGGAAGTTTTAATTTACTCCTTTAAAAATTTGATTACTACATTCCAACTTTAGCTTTAACTGTACTCCCATGAACTCTTTCATCTTCTACTAACAGCCTAGGAACAGATCCCAGGTTTTATGAAAAGCAGCATGTTCTGTGAAATCTACACATTTCAAACGAGGTCCTGCCACTGTGAGATGACAGAATGTGAAAAACCCTCCTGACTTCAGCCGGGAAGGGGTTGTGGGGGCTCAGGAGCTCCCTGTGAGTGGGTGCTGCACAAAGGACAGGGGGCTCAGGAGCTCCCTGTGAGTGGGTGCTGCACAAAGGACAGGGGGCTCAGGAGCTCCCTGTGAGTGGGTGCTGCACAAAGGACAGGGGGCTCAGGAGCGACCTGTGAGTGGGTGCTGCACAAAGGACAGGGGGCTCAGGAGCGACCTGTGAGTGGGTGCTGCACAAAGGACAGGGGGCTCAGGAGCGACCTGTGAGTGGGTGCTGCACAAAGGACACCGGCAAGGCTGGCAGCAGGAGCAGATCGGGCAGCGGTGGGTGCTGGGGGCTGAGCAGGGGAACAGAACACAGCACACAGCACACTGCACACACACACAGCACAGCACACTGCACACACAGCACACTGCACACACA
>VXBA01005378.1:13754-88074 GCA_013399895.1 Serilophus lunatus
ACACATGCACAGCGCACCCACACAGAGCACGCACACACACAGAGCGCACGCACACACACAGCGCACACACAGCACACGCACACACAGCACACACGCACAGCGCACCCACACACACAGAGCACACACACAGCGCATACACACACATAGCGCACACACACGTGCACACACACAGAGCGCACACACAGCACACGCACAGCACATGCACACACACATGCACAGCGCACCCACACAGAGCACGCACACATACAGAGCGCACGCACACACACAGCGCACGCACACACACAGCGCACGCACACACACAGCGCACGCACACACACAGCGCACGCACACACACAGCGCACGCACACACACAGCGCACGCACACACACAGCGCACGCACACACACAGCGCACGCACACACACAGCGCACGCACACACACAGCGCACGCACACACACAGCGCACGCACACACACAGCGCACGCACACACACAGCGCACGCACACACACAGCGCACGCACACACACAGCGCACGCACACACACAGCGCACGCACACACACAGCGCACGCACACACACAGCGCACGCACACACACAGCGCACGCACACACACAGCGCACGCACACACACAGCGCACGCACACACACAGCGCACGCACACACACAGCGCACGCACACACACAGCGCACGCACACACACAGCGCACGCACACACACAGCGCACGCACACACACAGCGCACGCACACACACAGCGCACGCACACACACAGCGCACGCACACACACAGCGCACGCACACACACAGCGCACGCACACACACAGCGCACGCACACACACAGCGCACGCACACACACAGCGCACGCACACACACAGCGCACGCACACACACAGCGCACGCACACACACAGCGCACGCACACACACAGCGCACGCACACACACAGCGCACGCACACACACAGCGCACGCACACACACAGCGCACGCACACACACAGCGCACGCACACACACAGCGCACGCACACACACAGCGCACGCACACACACAGCGCACGCACACACACAGCGCACGCACACACACAGCGCACGCACACACACAGCGCACGCACACACACAGCGCACGCACACACACAGCGCACGCACACACACAGCGCACGCACACACACAGCGCACGCACACACACAGCGCACGCACACACACAGCGCACGCACACACACAGCGCACGCACACACACAGCGCACGCACACACACAGCGCACGCACACACACAGCGCACGCACACACACAGCGCACGCACACACACAGCGCACGCACACACACAGCGCACGCACACACACACACAGAGCACACACACACACACAGAGAGCACACACACAGGGCACACACACGCACACAGAGCGCACACACACACACACAGAGCACATACACACACACACACACACGCACACACACACACACACAGGGCTGGGGAGGTGCGGCCCGGCCCCCCCGGGCCCGCATGTGCCGCAGCGCCCGGAGGAGCTGGGGGCAGATGAAAGCTGGCAGCTGTGCGCTGCCGCGGGGCCCGGGCTGCCAAACAGGGCTTGCAAACATGTTGGCTCCGCGGCGGAATGAAAGCCCTCGCTCAGGTTTATTTTGGAGCAAGAAAGCAACGCGCATGGAGGGGATGGGGGAAAACTTGCCCCGCAGGCTGAAGCCTAAGTACACCTTGACCTCTCCTTGCAAGCCGCTCTAGAGCAGAGCAGGCTCGACTAGGGGACCAAAACGCCTAAATAATAATTTATATTGTTGTCCAAGCAACCTCCTCGGTTTCTGACAAGCAGACACAGCTGACATTTGCTGCCCTCTACTTATTAAATAGGCAATCATATTCTAAAGTCTAAAGTGATGTTATTTTGCCAGATTAGCAGGGAAGTAAATCTGTTACAGTGTTCAGATAAAAGTGTTATGTGATTTTTTCCACATTCACAGCTGGCTCCAAATGATTTTTTTTTCCTTTTTTTCCCTGACTATGCCAAAGTGACAAACTGTGCTTAACAAGGCTGTTTCTACCTGAGGAAGACCTGTATTTTAACAGAATACCACTGAGGCAAAAGGAGAACTGGAAATTCACTCTTGACACCTTCCTTGCACGAACGGACCTGATATATATATATATATATATATATATATATATATGTATCTCTATACGTGTATATATTTAGATGTATAAAAGGAATTAAAAAAAACCACTTTTGGAAAAGGAGTACCATTGCATGCCCTGAAACCTCTGAATCCAACTGTCAGTACCCAAGACAGGCAAACTGAAATCACCCTTACCACAAATCTCAGACTGCAAAGACGGAAGAGAACAGTTCCCTTATTTCTTCACCAGACTTGGTCACCCAGGCATCCAAAAGGGCCTAGAAAAAGGGGGCTGCCACCTTCCACTTGTGCAACAGTACTTCAAGTATGCTGGTGAAATTCTGAAGTCACCTTCAGCTTCAGAAATTCTTTACAAAAAGCTTTGGCTATTCTAAACCTACGTTCTGGAATTTCACATTTGAGTAGTCCTGTTGCTTTATGATGAGAGACTACTTGTTACAACAGCCTTGTATTAGGCAGGACTCCATCAGTGTGTGTGTGCTCTGGAAGACAATGGAAACAACAGGGATAGCTTTCTCCTTCCCTACCACCTTTTTTGTTTTTAAAAAAACACAGAAACTGAAACCCATTAGGTAGAGCGGAATTTGTAACAGGTATTGCTCTTTTGGAACTATTCAAACACAACCCAAATGTATCTGACACTAGAATTAAACCCAGATTTGAAAATGAGTCTTGAATCTTTCTCACTAGTTTTACTTGAAAACTGGAGTACACAGTTAAAACTTCATTGGGAAATGCGAGAAAACAAGAAAGAGTCACAAAAAGAAAAGCCAACTCTCACAAGTGTATACAGCTCTTACTTGTTTCATGCCCCAAATTCTCAGAGCACCACATGGGAACCTTTTGGTACAAAGCAAGGTAAGACAATTCCTATACTTCGTTTGCATGCAAAGCTGCTAAAGTCTCAAATAGCAGACTGCACGAGGACCAATACATTTCTCATACAAAATCTAAGGAAATTACACTGCTGCTGTGTTAATTTGAAGGCTGATACCTTTCAAATACTGAGTCAGTGAGACATCAGCTAAACAAGGAACAATGCCTGACTAGACAGCTTGATTTCTTGTTCCTTTCTTTTGTTATACTCTGAGAATGGAATGGTTTGTGTTGGAGGGGACCTTAAAGACCATCCAGTCCCACCCCCTGCCTGGGCAGGGACACCTCCCACTGTCCCAGGTGGCTCCAACCTGGCCTTGGACACTCCCAGGGATGGGGCAGCCACAGCTTCTCTGGGCACCCTGTGCCAGGGCCTCCCCACCCTCACAGGGAAGAATTTCTTCCCAATGACCAATATAAACCTACTCTCTACATTCCCCTTTGCCCTGTCTCTCCAGGCCCTGTAAATATTCTCCTTCCATGTTTCTTGTCAGCTCCCTTCAGGTCCTGGAAGGCCACAATTAGGGCGCCCCAAAGGCTTCTGTTCTCGAGGCTGACCAATCCATACTCACCTGTCCCATTTTGTTTTGCACAAGCCCCTGCTCTTCAAGCTACAGAACCTCATTTTTCCTGCTTATAAACACCTCCCATACAAAGACTCCCAGATCTGACAGGGCCTTTGTGAAATTCACAGCACATCGATGTATTTCTAATGATCCTTCTCACACAATGCATTCACAATGGTGTAAATTAAGTTCTAAGAATTCCTTTTCTAGATAGCAAATATAAACAAACATCAAACGAAACATTAAAGGAGTCTTCTTACTTTATATTATAAAGATGTATCAACTATAAAAGTAGTTTGTTACTTCAGAAAGGCCCCATACTTGGCTCATCTATCAGTAAAACAGCATTTCCCTTTAAGAAGGCTAAACTCAACAGTTACAATCAGTCATGAAAAATAAGCATTCATGTTAACTAAACAAGAGCTAGGCAGTGTGTATGCTGAAATAATGCATCACCACGGAATGCCACCAACTTGAAGGAAATTATTATGTTGGACAGGATTGGATTTAATTTAGATTTCTGGTAGACTAATGAGGTAAGCTTGGGTCAAGCTTGGGTTAGAGAAAGACCAAAAAAGACTCAGACCTTGACTCAACTCTAATTAATATGCATTTTACCCAAGCAAGACTAAAATAATTTGACTCAGCTGGAAGATATTATGGCCATTCCTCTGATCCTCTGGCATTCTTCTGTCAATTATCCAGTTTTTGACTCTCTGTACAGCAATAGTAACACCACACTTCATCTTCAGCCAGACAACTTGCCACCACTTCTGCTCTAAGCTTAGAAAAACAGGTGGGAACTGTCATCAGCTTCAATTTTACAAAGAGATATGCAAGAAGTTCTGCTGAACAGTAAGACTGTTATTGACTGAAGCTCTTCAGGACTTGAAGAATTCATGGCAGAGCAGAACCTTATCCTTGAAAACCCAGGGAATCTTGAGGATCTACAGTGAGACCCACATACCATAAACCAATTACTGGTTATAGATTATTTTGTTTCTCCAGCAGCAACAATATTTGCATATGCAAATATAATGCCATTCTCCTGTCTTTCCAGTAAGTTTTATAATTGACTTCTGTCATCAGAATTTGTGAGTGTTATCATAATATACCTGTACATCTAAAGTAATATCTACTCAAAAGGAAAAAATAAAGCTAACACAAGCAGTAAGCTTGAGAATGCAGCAGGATTTTCAGGAGAGTATTTTGACTAATCACAGACAGGACTGAGGTGCAAGTTTAATACTAATATTTGAGGCCACTGCAATAACTGTGTAACTTCAGAAAAGCCTTGTACTCTAAAGCCAAACCCAGGGCAGTGTGGCATGGGCTTAAACAGGACTGGAATGGTCTAAGCATTTTTCTGGGTACAAACAACAGACCTGCAGTACAGGGAGAGTGTAAACAAAGTGACTGTTATCTAACTTTCTACAAGTATTGACAAAAATGCTTGCATTCCTTCTGTACCACAGCTACAGCACTGGTAACCTGATGCAGAAAACTATCCATGAAATAGCTCTGCTCTGAGGAATAATTGGTGCCTGCATGTTGCATCATCATTACTTCAGGTATCACATTCCTGGTGTTTCCTCCTTTTCTCCTACTGACCCTCAGATGGGTTAGAGAGCTAAGTGGAAATTTAATTTAAACTTATTTCTGTTCAAGTGCTCCATTTCTCAGTGGACTGTTTCATAAGAAACCTTTTTAAGATAAGACTGTTGCTTTTGAATCAATATTTTTATGTCAGGTATGATAAAAGAACTTCCTTAGCCTTTGCACCACAAGAGACACAGCATTACCAGTACAATCTTTAAGGACTTTGGTTTTGCTAAAAAGGTAAATAAATGAACTTGAAAACAAAATAAAATCAATCCTTTTCATTTGCTTTTTATTTTCAGTAATCATGAAAGCAGGACAATTGCAGTAAACTATCATTTAAATATTGTAAAAGAAACCACTCCTACTGAGTTGATAAATAAATGTTAATGTGGTGACAAGAAATTATTTAGTAAAATTGTTTTCATATTGTAATCACTAAGTTTACCATGCTGGAGTTTCAGTAATTCTGCTATGACAAGTTCCACTTTTCTGGGGGATTTAAAATCTCTAAGGCAATGTTAGAACCATGTAAGATATACATCATATGATGTACATATTTCATGATTTTTAAGAGAAGGGTCCTATAGCTTCTTGTAGAACCCCATCTGCTAACAGTCCACATATTTTCCTGCATATAACTCAGAAAAGGATACAGTTCAAAGTCTGAACCTTGGCCAGACAAGGCTCCTGTTACACAGGACACTGCACCATGGGGATGGCAGCACCCAAGCACAGGGGTTACCACAATTACAGCTCCTTGTGGGAGTATGGAAAAAACCTGTCCCTGCTCTGCTTACACAAGGACTGAGCACCCCCAAGCTCTTGGCCAGTGTAACACTCAACAGCAACCCCTTAAATGCATTTCACTGTTAAAGGGCCTTCTCCAGCCCCAGAAAGATGGGCTGCCTCTGCTGACAAGGGCATGCAAAGGGCTGTCTCCTGCCTTCCCCCAGAATCCCAAGGCTTCTCTAGTATGAATATGAACAGGTCTGAGATTCCCCCTGCATGGTTAACGAGTACCTCTGAGAGCAGATTCAGCTGAGGGTTATCTCAGCTGATCTAGGTTCTGGATACATGCCCAGACATTTATAGTGTCTGGTTTAAGTTTTTATTATTATGCAATATTCTTGGTTGGTGATGACAAAAAGATTTTAACCAAGTTAATCTTTCAAGATCAAGCTCAGCTACTCGACATATAAATTAAAATGTTTTTAGCCAACAGACACTGAATACATAGAAAAATCCCTAACAAAAAGGATGCTTAGTATCTTACCCTTCCTGCCTTTCCTTTAAATCATTTTTTTAATTATTAATTACTAGGTGTTGACTCAGTTATGCCTAATCTTGATCTATTCCTGCTATCAGTTATATGGCCTGTTTTATGTCCTATTTAATGAAGCCTTTTAATGGAAATTAGAGAACTCATAATTTCTTTAACTTCTATTTGTGACTTGCTGTGCTTCCAGACTACATTAATCAGTGTATTTCCTAAAACTTGATTTTAAAAGCTTTAGTCATGCAATATGAAATGGACACAGCTCACAAATGATGCTGTTGCTTCCATTAAGTTGTACTGAAGCAAACATCTCAGAATTTATATTACAAAGCCATGCAACAAGTGACAGCTGAAAAGCAGCATTTTCACCCTGAAATGGTCTCAATGGAAAATATTTTTCACTAGTTTACTAAATAGGTTTGCCATTAAAAGAATCATATGCTGTTCACTGACAAAAGGCTGCACCAATTTAAAAATGTGCAAGTAAACTGAGAGTTTTGAGCAATATAACCCCCCACAGGCACATTCTCTTACTGCTATCACTCAAGTCCACTTGAACCAGGTTAACACTAAAGCAAAATAAGTCACTCAAGCTGAAATCAGATTTGCACTGGCTTAACTAAAACAGTGCTGGTGTGGGTGTGAATGAACCCTGACTGTTGTCTGGTCCGTATGTAATGGCTCTTCCCCCTGTTTGGGTATGTATTTAAATGCAGTTAAACTTGAATTTTGCCAATTTGGTTTAAACAATATGTAGAGTGGTTTGAAGACCGGCTAAGAAATGGAACAAGATGGAGTTACAGAAAAAAACATGACAATCTTCACCTTCCAATTAAATTGAAAATCAGGATCCCACTGTACATTGTCTTCATGACACCAAGAGGCAAAGAGGGAACTGGTAGATGTTCTGTGAAGGAAGTTGAACCAATTTTTTTTCTTTTTAAATTAGGAAGAAAAACAGAGCATTACAGAAGACTCCAAAATATCCATAAAGGAGAATGTTTTGGAACAAATACCCTTTTCTAGTCTTCTTTCTTTCCTCTTCATCCTATTATCCTTATATTGGTACCTTTATTTTGCATTCCAAGACAATATTTTCTAGAGTTCTTTCAAAGTTTTGGGAAGTTTTTTTCCTAAAAGATTTAAAAGACTTTTTAAAAAAGACTTTAAATTTCTTTTTTTTTTTGTATTTCACTTTTTCCCTCTGACTTTTGTCAGTAGTGTCACTGTTCAAACTGACTGAAGTCTGAAACATTACCCATTTTCAGAACATAATAATGGAATTATCAGCTGTTTTGCTGGAATAAAAAAACAAACTATCTGATGATCATACCATTAAACAAGTAACACAGGCCAGAAGGGCTGCAGGTTTCTTGGATGCCCTCTTTGTGCTTTTTAAAACACTACCTAAAAGACACTTCACTACTGGCCAGAAGAATATCTGAGCAACAAAGGTCTTCAGGCAATACCTCAAAACACAAATCACGGAAAGATGGGTTCAAATGCAGCCAATTATCAGAGCTGACAGCATTATGCTCATCAGCTTATACAAAACCTGGAAGAAACCCAATTTCTCTCTCTGAGTTATGGGTCACATGCACAATTACGAGTAGCCCAGCTGGCAGCGAAGTTTTGTAATTTTTACATTTTTGTAGGCATTGATTCAGAATTTGTAATATCAAATGACAAAGCCATGCCAAAGACAGTTTTTCTAATCAAGGTTTTATATTACAAAATGGATTATTTTTTTATTTGGGCAGTACCAATATAATTTCAGAGATCAGCTTATATCCAGTATCCAATGCAGAAAAAAACAATATTAAAACAAAATCTTGCCAGTATCACATCCCACTCTCCTTTTCAAAAGAAAATGCTTTTACTAAATAAATTTTAATATTTTAAGTGAAATCTCTAAACTAGTTGAAGAAGGAGCTTTAGAACCCTGATTACTAAAAAGAGACATATGCTTATATTTCTTATGGTTTCAAACATGTAGAGTGAAATTCCACTTCAGAGAGAGGCACAGTGCCAGCACTCTTATTAGAAGGGTGGGAAGGGAGGCAGGGCTGGCATACAAAAGAACAGGGTGCAGCACTCAAACTGAAAACCCAGTGTTCATCCTGCACTGACCCAAATCACAGAGCCACAGAATCCCAGAACATGCTGAGGACCATCCATCCAACCCCTGGCCCTGCACAGGCCCATCCCCAAGAGTCCCCCCTGTCCCCAGAGGATCATCCCACCCCTCCTGCAGCTCTGGCAGCCTTGGGGCTGTGCCCACTGCCCTGGGGAGCCTGGGCAGTGCCCAACCCCCCTCTGGGCAAAGGAGAGCCTTGGCCTGAGATCCCCCCTGCCCCTGCCCTGACACAGCTCCAGCCCATGCCCTGGGCTCCTGGCCCTGGGCCCCACAGAGCAGAGCTCAGGCCCTGCCCCTCCTCTGCCCCTGCCCAGCAAGTTGGAACCGCAAATGTTATCATTCCCAGGAACTGCACAACTCGAAAGCCACACACCGGTGTGATCTAAGCACTTTTAATTAGGTTCCCACCAAAATATCTGCTCCCTCTTCCCTACCAGCACCGTTCTCACTGCTCAGAGTGCACTCCATACTCTGCCATCCCCTGCCAGCACAGCGTCGCTCCCTCTAGTGGGAGAGGATCAGCTCCCACGGAAAACCCCCGCTGTCATCCAGGACAAATTCCTGCAGCTGCACCACCAGCACTGCCCAGAGTGTCCTTATCACAGACTGGACAGGAGCCTCTGCACTCTGCCCACTGGAAATGTGGGGCTTTAGCCCTGTTGTTCCTTTTCACTTCCCCAGGTTCCCAGTAGCTGAAAAGGAATTGCCATGAAAGCAAATTCTGTGGCAGCAATGCATTTAATTCTAGCTCACTTTCGCTTCCAGCAGCACAGCAACTTTAGTTTTGCCTGCCATCAGTTATCTGATTCTTCCTTTGCATACACCAGCCACATACAAAACCCAGGCACTATCAGAATCCTGTCTCTTTTCCTGCCAAATATCTTGATTACTCAATTTCATTTCAATACTTGCTTGACAAATCCAGCTCTGGAAACACTAAGGCCTGGTCTAATGTTTACAAGTAGTAAGATTTGCTGAAATGAATTCATAATCACATAGTGAAATAAAACCAAATAAAACTCAGCCATGTATTTGGATTTTTTTTTTTTTTACTGTTATATATCTAAAATCTGTATAGCTAACGGGACTGTAGAATAGTGCCAAGAGGGAAGCAAAACAGGAAGAACAGGGGAATACAAAAGAACTTGCTATATGCATTTTTCTGTATATATTACCTTCTATTGTATAATTATTACCTCTTAATGTATGTATCCAAAGAAGTTGGCTAAAGAAACCAACATCAGTTTGCTGAAATTACTTTCAACTGTCAGATATTTAAGTCTTTCTAAGTGATTTAAGTTACAACCCAATCCTAAGACATGAGATGCCTTAAGCAAAGGACAGTCACTCTAACTTCCAGCAAATTAAGGTACTTGGTAGTTCACAGATGGTTGCTCTTACTGTAATATATCACAATTTCATCTGAAATCATTTGGTAATTCTTAGATTATTGTAATTTAGACAGATGAGTAAATATTCCACTGAATCACACTGTAGACAAAATGCCTGGCAATTACATTATTTGAAAGAATGTTACCAGAACAAAACTGTTAAGTAGCACATTTCAAAGAAAGTGACATTTTACAAAAAGACAAAGGCATATATTTTCCACCAAAATCTAGAGCTGCTGTCATCAACAACCCAACAAAAGCTACAGCTACCTAAAATGGAAATGAAAATGTAATGTATGGAAATATTCTCTTATAAAATCTCCTTAGGCTTCACATGTATTAATGTATTAGTTTGCAAACATTAAGATCAAAGGCAAAGCAACAAATACATCCTAAAAAGTTTTTAGTCAGATTTTTATTAACGATATACAAGTAGCAAGGCATAAAAAATTAATATGTTCAAGCCTTGAAATGTCAAGTGTAATGATCTCTAGCTCTGCTTACCTCCTTTGCTTTTTGTTTCAGTCTAGCTTGCTCTGGGTCTTCTTGCCTTGAGCGACTCTACATGTTTAAAAAAAATGGGGAAAAAAGGTTAACAGATGGTTTAAGAACCCCTCATCTGTTGGAGTAAGTTAAAAAATAGCAACGATATAGGAACAGGATACAAGATATCAAACATGGGACACATAAATTGATAGAAAGCAATTTCAAATCCATGAGCCTCACCCAAAAGACTTAAATATTCAGTTGTAAATAACATCTACCCTGGATTTAAAACAACCAACCAACCAACCACACACCAAATCTCAAAAAACTCCGTGTTTTTGTCACTGGTTTATATTTCACCCTTTCCATAACCTGAACTTATTTAAGTCCTTACAGTTGCTTATTTTAAAATTTACTGTTTGCAACTGAGCTTTTATTCATCTTTTGATAGAGAATGTGGAGAAAACAGTTCTAAATTCAACCTCCCAAAAGCTAAATCTTTATTATGAAAATGCTACTACCTATATGAGTTTACTTTGAATACAACACAGAAATACATGTGTGTTAAACCCATACATGCACTTCCAATAATATTGTCGTTTCTAAAATGGATAAATACTGCTAAATGGCAACTTCTGTATTTTCCTTCCAAACCAGGAAGAACAGAGCTAAAAGCCCATTAAGAGTAACTGTTTAATTTCAATAACAACTCATAACAGTGTATTTCTTTAGATACAGACTGTTTTACAACCATATATTAAAACTATTACATCCTTATTTGTGCTCACTGAGCATTCTCTCTACTCAAGAGGTAGATAATAGAGGCATTATACTTTTGTAATTCTGTGATAGGTCAGCATTCAGCCAAGGCTGCATAAAAAGTTGTGAGAAGCTGCAATGAAACTTGTGACATCCAGGGAAAACTGTTGTTTCTGATACCTGAGAGATGCAGTAGTTTTACTTCAGTATTTCTTTGAGATTTAAAGTAGTATCATTTATACAACTCCTAAAGGAATAGGAGTGTCTATGCCCTCTCCTGTCTATCTTTCTCTGCTTATTGCTATGGACAGATGTGAAAACTTGAAAGAATATTAGCTTGCAAACTTTCATATGCTCAGATCTTTTCCTGGCATTTATTTCATATCGTGTTCTGTTCAGAAGTTAAAAATTCATTAAGAAAATCAAAGGAGCAGATGTTTTAAGGTCTTACCCTTAAAGGGGTCATGTAATATTTTTGATATACCTGGACGGTGCTTTGGCTGTGATCTGGCAAACAGGGCAACAATGGTACCAAATTCTCTATCCTTTCTTCTGTTAGTTTTTGTTGTGGGTTTTTTTTTAACTGGGATTACCTTTTTCAGCTAATACAGCATACATAAAACACAGTGATGATAAAGCAAATTAAACAATAATGAGATTTTTCGACAGTGTGTTTAGCTCTCCCACTGTGCACAGGAGCTTCACCTTCCAACACCAACACCTTTGTGGCTGTTGGCATAACAGGCTGTTTTGACAGGAAAGTGTCTGCAGTAAAGGAAAGACAAATTAACCCCTGAGATGGCCAATGACCACACCAGGCTCTCATGTTGAAGTTGTGATAACCAAGAAGGAAACTCCTCCTTAACACAGATTGAGATTCCTTCTACCTGCTGTGGCCAGACAAAAAAAAAAGTAGATAATCTGACCTAGTTAATGGTCAAAGGATAAAAAATGAAATATGTGGATCTGAGCTGGGTTTCTATTCGGCACAGCAATTACTAAGAACTTGATTAGATTTAAACCTATTAGATTAAAAACCAAAAGAACAAAACCCCACACAGCGAGTTGCTCCTCCAGGAGAGGGCTCAGGTAAGCATTTATGAACTGAGCTGAACTAGGTCCTTGCTCTGGCATTTTGCAGTGACAGCTCAATCATTGGGAGCCTCAGTTTCTCCAGTATAATGTATGGAAAAGCACATTTAGCCCTTTCATGGGTTTTGATGATAAATTTATAAATGTACAATGAACTTCTATTGCCTTCTGAGTCTCACAGTGAAAGCAGTACAGAAACACAAAGTGTTGTTGTACTACTGCATGAAGCTGAAACATTTGCCAAATGCAAAGTACAAGTTGAAAGCACATCAGCTTAAGGAGAAAGCAGAGTGTCCTGGGAGAATCCAGCTGAGACTTCTGATATTGCTACCAACTTTCTACAAGGGACTGACAGAATCCTGGAAAACACACCAGATCTGCACTGAGTTTGGGGACATTGTAAGAAAAATTAAAGCAATACATGCAAAGTAACATTGTCATTTCCCGGAATAAATAAGGAAAAACTCAGAAAGTGCTACAGAGCAAAGAAAGTTACACAGTTGAAAGTTGGGGCTTTCCCCCCCTCCAAAAAACTGACCAAATAAAAGTAGATCTGCAGTTCAAGCAAAAGCACATGACCTCCTCTGTGTAAACCTCCTGCTTGTTCATAATAAATAAACAATGAAAATTATTGCTAGAGGTGAAGAAAATAGGTACTCAACCTCTGAATGATATTAAATACAGGGACTTTTTTTCAATGATGATCTAAAATACCAGGTGAAGACCCACATATTAACCCAGATTGAAGGTGGAGGTAGAACTACTTTTACATTAAGAATAATACAATAATTTTCTAGTTATTCCTTGACTCCAACCAAACAGCCTTTCCAAAGAGCTCAGGCTAGCTCTTTTTTCAAACAAGCAGAATTCCAACTTTATATTGGATGTGGCATTACTATTTAAAAAAAAATATTAAGTGTAATTATCTGTTTATTTTTGTGTTCAGACAAATTTTAATAGATTTTTTTAAAAACAGATTTTTAAAATACCTTTCTGCAAGCTACCATGTCAGAAAGCTTCAGAAATAAAATAATCAGCATATGGAGACTAAAGCATGTTAAAGTATAAACATCAACTATTTCATTAATTCTTCACTTTATGATCTAATGTAAAGTATAAAACGCTTCTTCAATGCTGATGCAACACACATTAAAGCAAATATAAGCAAATGAAAATGTCAAGCTTAACAGAGGTGCCTAGATAAGCTTTAAAAATGTCACTGGATTCCCTTTACACTCCATTCCACACGTGAACATCTTTCCCTTCCTCCGAAGAGTATGAACAATTGTGCTGCTGCTCAGCTCTTGCAGTGCTCATCTACATGGCACCATTTTTCTAAGCAACTATTTTAGTATTTTACACTTATTTTGTCAGGCTACTGACTAATCATTCCTAGCTATTTTTAACAGCAATTTAACGTTTTCTTCAAAGTCATTCATATTTAGGAGTTTCTCTTCCTTTCTCATTTCGCCTCTGACATCCAAATCTTAATATGCAGCATCTCACCTGTTTTGAGAAACATGTTTTTCCAAAATCTTTTAATGCACCAATGTCTCCTTCCTCTGAAGCTTTGGAAACACCCACTAATCACAGAATCCATCAAATCAAACACGTTCAAGGAGTTTATCACAACTCCTTTGCCTCCCCCTCCCTATTCATCATGCCTAGATCTGTAAATAAAGCAAGCTGCATTTACATAATGAATTCTCCTGTTGATGAATAATCACCTTTATTAGCAAGCTGGCTTCCCATAGTAACTTTAGAGAAACCTAGGACTGATCCTAACCAGATAACATACTTTTAAATACATTAAATGCTGTCTCCTACTGAGAACTTACTCACCAAACCAAGTTTGTTAGCATTTCTCCCAAACACAAGCTATTTTTATTAGCCCAGACAGCCTGATATTTTAATTGTGAAGAATGAAAGTGCTTTGTGTTAGAGAACTTGCTATCCTATTTATCTGAAATCTGCCTAGATCACATGGGGTCTATGGAAATAATGAACTTTCAAAGTATGGAAAGCAGCCTATATTAAATGTGTGTATTCAAAACACAATAGAAATAAGGGGGTTCATTTACATGTTACCAAATTCCCTAATGTTCCAAACCTCAGCTTTTCCCCTTGCTTCTGCTAAGGAAGGAGGCCACAAAAACAGGCACCTAATTACCCAGGTAATAGCATAGTTTTAAGGGTTTTTTTGGATTTCATAGAATTGTCTTAAATGAGAAAATAATAGCATTTTTAAAATAATAAGGATCTCTATAGCCCATGTAATACCTAAATAAATGCACCAATTGTTTTAAAATTGGAGGGTACTCTGCATCTGTGCAGGTGGGCAGACTAACAGTACTTCTGAGTTATTTTGTTATCTTAATTATTCAACATTTTGTCGTGATTTGTAATGCCAAAGTTGCAATGCTTTTAAATTTTTGTCCCACTGACAAAAAAAGTTTTCTCTTAGATTTGGAAGAATTTTGAAGTCTCAGCTTGTTACACACCTGTGTCAGGAAATGTCTCACAGGGTCTGTCCTGCATTAGCTCCACCTGATCCCAGTTAAGGCACTTGCAGCTCTACTGCCCCTTCCCAATACATGCACTGGGAGTCTTTAATGCCTCAGATTCATCTTTTTTCATTAAATAAAGTTAAGAGTCACAACTGCAGGTGCTGTACTATTGAGAGCCACTGCTGTGCCAACAGTTTCAATTTTAAACCTATTTTTTCCCCATTGATGACATTAGAACTTCACCCACGGCTGTACCAGCTTATAACTTTCACTTTTAATTAAAGAAATTAAATCAGCAACATGAAACACTTTGCTTTCACATTAGCTTTGTTAATAAAAAGTGAAAGTTAAAAGCATCATAGCTGAGGGTAAAACTCTTTTCAACATTACAGCCACAGTGAGGTGGAATGCAAGAGCACAGGTCTGGAAAATGATTTATATTACAATCATTAAAACTGCAGTAACAAATTCCTAAAAATTATCTCAACACAGCAATTCCCCTTTTGCTCTGTTCTCATCAGAAGGGAGTTCCAAGTCCACCTCACAGAAGGCTGCATTCCATCTGCTCTCCCAGAAGAGGGAAAGGATAAATTGCCATGGCAGCTGAACCCATCTCTGACTCACAGGCAGCCCCTTCAAGTCAGCACAGGACGTGTGCAAGGAAATCTGCATCACCCAATTTCACTGATCTCGCCAATAAAAAAGCCCTTCAGCCTACAGTACTACAAAAATCACTATCATCCATAACTGCTAATTAACTTTGCAAACAACTCTAAACATAATTTTCCATTTACTTATGGAAATCTTCTTTTTGCAGAATAGATCTTAGGTTTGTGTCAATTATATTTAAGATCCAAAAACTTGATGGACTTGTGCTACTCACACAGAACACTCAAAATAACAGACTAATAGAATGTATATGTTGGAAAATAAATTTCAAAATTAATTTTATAACAAAATAAACATGCATTTAGCCAGTTTATGCAGATGAATTAACAGTAATTTTAAAATAATCAAATTTATTATAGGCTATAACACAGAAGTATGATTCCTTCATTTTCTGAAAACCAAGATGACCCCAAGCTATATCTCTTAACTGCATAAAGCACCACTCTCTCCAAAAAAAATCAGAAATAAAATCAAACAAACAACAACAACAAATCTGCTACAACCTCCTACTCTTCCTGCTGCCAAGAAACATTTCCATTACTAGCCCAGAACCAGAATTTCATTCAATTTGACAGACACCACCTGCATTTCCCAGGTTTTGGAGACGGCTCTGAAAGCAGCAAGAACACAGATTTACTACAGCAAGACCTGGGCTTTGTTGGTTTGGGTTTGTTTTGGTTGTTTTTAGAAAGTCCACACAACACACACCATGTCAACTTAAACTCAAGTGATTTCAGTTTGGCTTTTGACCTTTCTGCAGCCTTAAGACTTTCCTCAGCTCTTCCTGATCTTTCCTGTGCAGTCACCAAAGACCAGGAGATGTCTGGCCCTGCACAGCCTGGGAACAACAGCCAGTGGGGCCTGACTGGGAAAGCAAACAAGGGCCAGGAGTTGACTCTCCCAAATGTTTCCTTTAAAGACACTGCGCTCTCTATTTGTGTTTATATACAAAACTGCTCTCCTTGAGGTTTTATTTGCAGGTGTCAGGAAGGAACCCAAAGGGAATAACCACCAAGGCACAGCTCCTGTATGTGAAGAAAGATAAGGCAGGTACCCCCAAAAAAGCCAGGAGTGGAAGGATTTAGGAAAAATCAATTCCAAATGCAAGAACACAAAAAAACTGAAGAACTTTAAACCTCACTGTTAAAAAAGCCCAGGCCTGGGGAAAGACACCCCATGTTCTTCTCAGGGCTTTTATAACCCCCAGCCCCACCACTGTGGGGGCCTTCAAACATGTCTGCAAGAACTTCTCTCCTCATAGCAGGGGGAGCTTCTCCGGAATGCAGGAGGAGAGCAAAACATTCACAGCACTTTCTTGGGAGGGATGGATGNGGAAAACTCCCCTGAATGAACATAAGTCTTCATCTCTTCGAAATAAGCCTTCCAAAACATTTTATCTACCCCTACAGTGACACATCATGTTATCTGAGTGCGTGAAACTGGAGCTGTTCCAGCAGCAGGTGGTGACTGGAACTCACAGTTTGGGGACAAAGGTGCCTTTAAACACTTCTTCTATGATAAAAAAGAATTACTAGGAGGTATATTAGAGAAATACTTTGGGCCACAAGTTCTAGGCTGGTTTGGGAGCATTATGGAACATTGTGGAACATGCTACAGGATCCCTGAGGTGCAAGAGATTATTCCGGCTCCTGAAACAGTCTAGTTGTGGTTTCAATTTTTAGAGTTTTAATCAAAAAGAAATTGTATATTGCATTGCTACTAAAGCATAGCATGATTTTTCCTTTCCTGTCAAATATCTCACTGGAATACCAATCACTATTCTTCTAAGCCTGTAATATGAAATTTCTGTTTCTCAAGTATTTCCCAGGCATGAGACATAAGATTTTGTAATATTCTCTCATTTAACAAACTATGTAACACTGCTGTGTTGTTTCAAAAATACTCATGTAACTTCACAACTAATTTTAACTGAAATAGTGAATTTTCTCAGAATGTCAAAAATTGCATTTTAGAAACCTAATTTCTCTTCTATCTTTTCACCTGATTTGATCTCTCATTCTCCCAAAAACATTTCCTGAAGCAAACTCAAGCCCATCACATGGTACTAGAACAACAGAAATTATTGTTGCAGATCAATCAGAACACTTGTGTCAAGTATTTTCCTTTCTCTTCCTAAAGAAACCAACCCACCACCCAAACCAACAAAAACCTGCAAACCTGACACTTTCTTTGACCATCATTTAGACATTTTCTGCCCCTTACAGAACTATAATGCAAAATTACCAAATTGGTTTCAAGGCTTCCCAAAGGCTTATGCTGCCTCCCCTTTGATTTCAACCTATTCCTTCATTTTTCGTTATCTTCTCCTTTGATTATTCTGTTATTAAGTAGATTATTTAACACCATCCATTCCAATGCCCAAAACATTTCCTAGGCTGTATTAGTCTTTGCTAAAACCTGACCTTTGGCTGCTAACAAGGCTCCAAAGTATAAATAATTAAAAGAGAATTTTCACTGTGTGAGTTCAACCTGTTTACACTCTTCCATACAAGACAGTAGATGAGGTACCAGTAACAGGAAGTTTGGAAAACTTTTCCTAAAATTATTCTGTTAAGTTACTTTAAAAATATGTTGCAAAATAACATGTCAAAACACTAGAGAAAATATCACTCTGTTTGTCTAGAAGGCACATTAAGAAGGTGCAGTTAAAAATAAAAATAAGTATGATTTTTAGATTTAAGCATCTGTAGCAAAAAAATCAGAAATTTCATTTTAAACCCCAAAGTTTTCTACCCTTTAAAGACAACACTGTCAAGGTGACAAAGGTGCTATGACTGGGGAAACAGCATCTTTGCATGGTAGGTATTTCAGTCTCCAGACCCATTTTAAATATTACCTCCCTTGGCAGACACAAATGTCAGTCAGACATGAAGTGGTCACTGATCTGGATCAGTTGAGGCAGCTTTTAACTGTGCCACTACAATAACTGCAGCCTCTCCACAAGGACTGAGATCTCCTTAGACAACTAGGAAAGTTCATAAAAGACCAGAAAAAAAAAATCCTGGGTAAGGAATTAGTAATAAGAACTCAGAAGAGATATCACTGTTCATGGACAGATGCTTCTACATTTCAGCAGCACCATAGAGTCTAAGAAAATAACAAAAAATCTATAATTTGGAATAAAAATCAGCAATCTGACCATATTTTGCCAAACTGTGTCCTATGTAAGTCTTGCAACAGGCTGTCACTCCATCAGAACAGAATGGGGAGCACCAGCTGAACACTCCACAAAGTAAGTTCAGTTCCAAACTGGCATTTACACTTAAATCACAACACTGCATGAGCACCTCTCAAGAGCTTCACAGGATCTTCAGCTTCTCTCTCTAAAACATTAATACTGACAAATAAGCACTGCTCTTCCATGCCTACTCTGAAATAGGCAAGGCTAGTTTAAAAACCACTCAATCTGTGAACTTTAATGGCACAAAATCAGGAGGCTTTGGTACAACTGAACATTGAGTTGTCCTGTATAATCTCCTCAAAATATACAGTGAACAATTCAATGAAAATTCAAATACAATTAAAAATGGATAATGAAAGGATACTTGCATTTTGATATGATATATATAATTAAATTTACAGTAAAGAGCAGATTTATCTTGAAACAATATTATCTGAGTTGGTTCTATTGCATGTATGAAAGTTCAGTCTCTGGAATTAAAGGTACAGAGCAGTAAGTCCAGAGGAACTGAGAGTTACCTGAAAAGAGCATGAATCAATGAAATAACGCAGTTACACAGAGGTGACTTCAACACATTTAAATTAAGACAAACAAATGAGCAAAACTGTTTAAAAACAAAGTCTAGAAATTTAGGAAGCAAAAAGCCTCAAAAAAATCCAAAAGAATTTACTGAATTGTGTTTAAATACCAGAAGGGCAGGGTAGGATTTTCAAGTGGCTCAGAAACTCTGGCATTTATTGAATTTCAAAGGCAATTGCAAAAATTATTTCACAGAGTTATTTTGCAAATGTTTAGCCACTGTCTCCTGTGTTCCCAAGAACTCTTCAAATTCAGAGCTGTATCCTGAAAACACAGAAGCATTTCAGGCAGGTGAGTCTGAAACCATCACAGATTAGAGCTTGACTTAAGGAGCTAAAGGTGTGAGATCAGTATCTTTTTTGTTATAAGAAACAAAATACGTTTAGAAACAGATATCATGAAATTAAAAAATTGTTTGAAGGCTGTGAATTGTTAAGTAGCTAAAAAAATTAAGTAAAACTGATACCTTGGCAGCCTTTAGCAAGATTTCCCTCTCTTGCTCATCTTTCCTTTGCTTTTCTAAACGCTCCAACTGCTCAAAGAACTTTAACTGTGCCCGGACGTCTGTAGCTTGTTCGTACCATTCATCATCCTGCAAAGGAGGGACAGTGCTTCACAAAACACAATTGTTATCAGAACATGCATTTCAACACTGTAGGTGTTCTACATTAAAATATTTTCATTGTACTAATAATAAAAATAAAATGAGTATGTTTAAGCTCAGGGGAATGAAGCCAGTCTATGGTTAGTAATGCAGCTAAAATCTGATTAATTAATATCCAAATAAATGAAAAAACCCAAGGATTGATTTACAAGCACCAGAAACAGAGTTAAAAAAAATAAAACCAACACTTACTGATAAAAAACCTTTAAGATGCTTATCACTGAATAATCCTAGATATAGTTTATAACCAGGCTTATAACCTATAATCCTGTATTTGTACTCATCTTGAACTAGTAACAGACTTTATCAAGATGCAGCATTATAAAAGCATTAAAGCTAAAAATTCAGTTGAAAATAAGCCTCTAATTACAATTACAACATTATATAATTACAACAGAAGCTTATTACACCTAAGAGCATGTAAACTTTCCTAGTACACAACAACCAGAAGAGTTTATGACAGAAGCCACAGGGGAATACTCAGAATGTCAGTCAGAAAAATAAGTTATCCACAGTACTTCCATCCCATTTATCTATTTAATACTTTCCTTTTTGACTGCAATGCTATAAAATCAAAGAAGACCATTAACCAAGAAAAATACAGAATACAACGACAATGTTACAATTTAATCAGAGACAACACTCATTTTTTCCTAAGAATGTGTTAAGATATTATATTAAATGAATCTCTTTGCTTAGGATGGACTAAGTGAACTGTTTTCTTCTCAGACACCATCCTAGAGAGAACAAAGGAGGGATTTAACACTGCTGAAGATAAAGAATACTGGAAAGAAACAAGAATATTTTACTTTTAGTCTAATATAGAAAAATAAATCCATCAATTGCAATGAAAGATGTAAATGTAGGTAATCACAAATAGTGGCCTTTATTTTTTTAATTCATTTTTCTAGCACAATAATGTTAATTGTAGTCACAGATCCCAAAGATGATAGTTTTGCAAGTATCACACAGAATTAGTCCAGACTCAGATTTGGGAAACAGGTGGGCAAAGATAGAGCCCAAAGCTGTTTGACTAGACTTCCACTCCAGGAAAACAAAAAAAGAAAGAAAAAACTACACCAGAGCCACCCAATGTATATATATGCTCAAGAAATCTAAACACAGCTTAGACAACTGGTTATTGCCATCTTGCTTTTACACCAGTTTAACAACTATTAACATCTTCTATCAAAAAAGACAAATCAGATAT
This sequence comes from Serilophus lunatus, assembly GCA_013399895.1. Classification (NCBI taxonomy): domain Eukaryota; kingdom Metazoa; phylum Chordata; class Aves; order Passeriformes; family Eurylaimidae; genus Serilophus; species Serilophus lunatus. The sequence continues at coordinate 34,882 of VXBA01005378.1, forward strand.
ATCATAAAGACATATGACTAATTTGAATTTCAAACTAGTTTGCAGATTCTTATTAAATTTTCCCCCAGGTTTAAGATATCAAAATTGTTTCCATTTTCGTCAGGAATTCAACCACTAACAAAAGAATCAGAGCTGCATTTTACATTTAAATGCACTTTTTAAAGAGAAAATCATGTTTAATTACAGTGAAGAATTTACAGCTGATTTCTTTGGTTGCTGGTTTAAAGACAGGTAGCTTTCATAAAATATTAATATTTCTCACAGCCAAGGACATGTAAAGTTACTATAGATTCCTAAATACCAAAGCATTTGATCCAATTAACAGATCCCTTGCTAAAAAAGGAGATATCAAGAATCAACAGTCCATGAGCAGAAATAGCTCAGCAGATGCTCCATGTCAGACACTTCAGCACAGAAAAGCAAAACAATTCTACACACAAATTCTATGACAGAGGAGGAAAACAGCTGACAGGCAGATCTCACATCCCACCACTTTCCATTTGCTGAGGTGGACAAAGCTGCAGTGAAGGCAAGCTTTGCAGACAGGATGAGCCACATCTCTGTGCTCAGAAAAGCCAGTAAGATCCAACCCCTCTCCTGGCACACTTACTTTGTAGGATTCCATTCGGTGCTGGGTTATCACTGTCACTTTTTCTATCACTGTTCTCAATCTGTTCTGGGTTGCATGGGAAATAAAAGTAACCACCTCAGCTGGCACATCAGTAATTCCTAGTTTTTTAGCTAAAGCAAAAAAACAAAACAAAACAGAATTAGCTTACTCCCCACAGAAAAGACACCCAAAGCTCTAAAGGACTTTAAATCATTACTTCATTTCCTGAATAAAAAAATCCATGGCAGTGCATTTATTTGGCTTTGGTAACACATTCATGACCCCTTGAAAATGGTGTGACTATGAAAGTTTGAAAGAGAAATCAGAGAATTTCTTTAACACATGAGAGCATCTAAGAACTTTGCTGAAGTTTATCTTAGAGCATAACAGAGTATAAGGCGATTTGAGTTCTCAGTTGTTCTACACAAAAAAAAGCAATTCCTGTCTTTTCAGAAGCATTAGTGCAGCTGCATTTCAGTGTCCATGAGGTGAGGCTGCAGACCAAAGCACACTGTTGCTTCCTTTATCCTACACTATTGGCATAGTACTGACAATGAAAATTCCTTAGGAGAAAAACCCTATTAATTAAATATGAAGAAATAAAGTCATATTAAAAAGAGTTATTTAGAAATACCAGTTGTCCCCCAAACACATATTCATAATTATTTGGACAGTTGCTAAGTCATACTGATTTTATAAGAAAGGCAAACAGTCTACTGTCTAATATTGATATATTTAAACACATCTAAGCTACAGAAGGAATATGGCTAACACTTAAGGATTCCTAAATTCCTCAAAATAATTACTAAGTATTGGATATAAATTTGCAGAGATATTAATATACACTAATCTAAGCTACAGTCCTACTGAGCAATATATATGAGTAGTCACAGCAGGACAGTTTTCTGGAAAACTACCTGAATGGATTCACAGATACAAAAAAAAAAAAAAAATTACATATATTTTACAAAGAAACATTTTGTATGTCTCACTGGAATTGAGCTGCCATAAAAGAAGAAACACACTGATTGTACCAAACCAGTTTTCCACTGAACGAGCGCAAGACTTTTGAAGGTGGTTTGGTTGGGACACATTAACTGGTATGTAAAACACTACAGGAAATCTGTTTGAGAATATTTGGGAAGGCATGAATTGCAGGAGGAATCCTCGTTTGTGGAGGGTTCCCTGAGCAAACACAAACCTGGGAGGCATTCCTACCTCTCCCTGGCCAAATTCCTGGGCAACCATCACAAGTCTAAAAAATGAGGTAGAGGAAGTGAGCAGTGGTGTGTTCACATCACTCCAGCGTGTGATGTGAGCAGGGTGTTCCTGGCTGGGTGCTGGATCCATCCCTGTGTGTGATGTGAGCAGGGTGTTCCCGGCTGGGTGCTGGATCCATCCCTGTGTGTGATGTGAGCAGGGTGTTCCTGGCTGGGTGCTGGATCCATCCCTGTGTGTGATGTGAGCAGGGTGTTCCTGGCTGGGTGCTGGATCCATCCCTGTGTGTGATGTGAGCAGGGTGTTCCTGGCTGGGTGCTGGATCCATCCCTGTGTGATGGGAGCTGAGCTGGCAGCACGGCCAGCTCCTGTCAGCCCCCGCTCCATCTCCAGGATCCTCTGTGCCCATTTCAGTGCCTGCTTTCCCACTGCTCCCCTCCTCTCCACTGCCAATTCTCCACACCACCTGTTGCTGGTGTTCATTTTTTTAATGATTCTTTGAAGTCCTTGCCTCTTCAACTGACTTAAGCCCTCACTGGCTCCATGTCGTACACGTTACCTTAAGGATTTCAGCAGGATATACGTACATGCTTTTTAACTGATTTTTGCCTTATCGTGGAAAAAACTAAATTAAACCTTTCTTGGTGCCCAATTTGTACAGTGTAATTGAGCTGGAGCTCTGCTCAGGCAGCTGAAAGCTGAAGGTGTAATGAAAAGCAGGCACACACATTAAATCCTAACGGTGCAAGCACCACTCAGGCAAATGAAGTCCCTGAAGTCAAGAGGACGATTCCCATCAGCAGGAACGATTTCTCCAAGTCACACTGGCACTATCAAGGCCTATTTGAGCATGCACCATTTTATTATGCAGACACAGGTAAGCAAAGCCATCAAAAAAACCCCTCATCTGAGAGATAAAACGCAAGAAAGAAGGTAAATTTAATTAACTAGTATCCAGAAATGAGGTTTGAGACAGAAAATTCTGGACAGTATTCTAGGCAAGGGTATAAATGAGTAATTGTTAAAATTCTTGGACTTGTAACAGTGTAACTACAGCCATATAACTTTCCTGAAAACATACACACTCCTTTCCTAATAAAGAAGTGTCACCATCTTTTATTTTTTTTCCACAACAAAGGTGAAAAAGATTAATTTTAAAAACTTCTATTCTACATAAATTCAACCACTATACAGCTTGCTTAGTCTATTCAACTCCTCAGAAATTCATCCATAGTCAACAGGCCATTCTGAGATGCCTAGTTCCCTAAGATTATTGTCCTTTCTCCTCTTCATCAGCCTATGCAATATCCCAGAAATCTTTTTCTCCTGAAGTCCTTCAACACAATATTCTCCAGAAAACTATCTGGAGGCCATGCAGTCCCTCAGGAATCTGTCCTGGGACTTACTCTTTTTAACAGCTGTCTTAGGACAAGTGCAAAGCTCCTGGGATGGAACATTGGAATGGCAAGGGCTGGGGACTGCCTGCCAGGGCAGAAGCAGTGGTGGGAAGCAGGGCAGAGCGTGGAGGCCAGCAGGCTATCCAGGATCCAGCAGTGCCCCCAGCAGTGCTGAACATGAGCCCAGAGTGGGTCACATCTACAGCAAAACAGCAGATCAATGGTAACCAATACATCAAGGGAAGCAATTATTGCTCTGCACTCAGCCTACATCTGGAACACTGCAGGTTTGGGTCACCTGGTCCAAGAAAAACTTGAAAAAACTTGACTCCAGGGAAAAGGCAGCAAGGTGGTTATAAGGCTGGAGCATATGACCTATATGAGGAGAAGCTGGATGGTTCACCCTAGTGAAAGTAGGCTTAAGGGAGAGTTTATTGAGAACATGGAGGCTGCTTAGAAGAAGAATGAAAATAAATTCATAAACTAAAACAGCTGTTTCTGACTGGATTAATGGTCTTTTATGAAGACAATTAAGTATAGGAACTCTTTGCATAAGAAAGTTGTAGACTCTCCCACTCCCAGGAATTTTAAGACTCAGCCACATAATGCCCTAAAAACCACCTTGTCTGAATTTAAGGTTGAAGCAGCTTTGAGCAAGAGGCTGGACCAGAGAACCATTTATCTTCCAGTCTGAGTGATTCAATGATTCCTGACTTCCTGCAGATCTCCTTCCATATGCCCTATTACTGCACAGTACCCTTAGATCCCTCATACATGTAGGATCACCCCCAGCACATCTCTCAGTCAGTCATCCCTATCTGTCCAGCCTGGACAGTCTGTCCCAGAGTGCTCACTGGCAAAGAGCAGGAAAAACCTATTGGTTTCCCCTTTAACTCAGACACAAAGAGGGGCTCTCTAGCTCCTGATTTATCAATGGACTCAAAAGTGACCTGAAGGGAAAGGAGAAAGGCAAATGGACTATTCAATCACTGAAGGCTAGAATTCTTTGGAAAACAGGATAAGGAAAAAAGAATACCAATTTCTCCCCAAATGAATTAGCATCAAGCAAGCAGACTACAAAAAGATAAATTTTTAAAAAGTCAACTTGTCATGCACAACATTCATCATGTGTGGAAGCATCATCACGTCCTCCCTGCTCTAAATTACATTAGTTAAAGCCCTGTTAGCACAGGATGTCAGAAGCAGGGTGCATTCCAGAGCTGGATACTACATGAAGATTTGGCACGCTGCTTAAATACTTGGATTGTACTTGGGGCAAGGGTGGGAAAATTACCAATTCCATCTACACTTGGAAATGCTGGCCCAGTTACACTTCCATGCACAGTGGTTCACACCACTGGGTTGTCCCACTGACCTAAGAGAAGTTGTGATACCACTGCTTACAGACTGCCTTGTTTCGCTTTCTGCTACTCAGAAAAAATGCCAAATGGAAACTGGATCTGTGCAAAGGGCTGGAAATTCAGTTTTCATATGTTTCTATATTAAAGGCTTTTTTTATTTTTTCACTTCCACATCTCCTCCTGAGTTTCATCCACTCTATTTATAAGAATCTTACTGGAATTCTGTCTGCCATCAAAGTAAAATAATGCTGATCTCTAAATAGGAAATTCCTGACATATTCTTCTAGTCTGCATAATTACTTTTCCCAGTTTTAATACAGCAAGGTTTCTCTTCCCTTTTCAAGATTCCCTAGAGTGATCATGATGTGGGGACAGAAACATTATTTATATATTTAAGAAGTATGTATGTACACATCTATATTCTATAATACTAAACACAGTTAATTATATCACAAAACACAAATATCCTAATTATTATTCATCTTTCTAACCAAGTCACTGAACAGTGGCCTCATCTACAGATCTTTTTATTTAGGCCCTAACATTCTGAATTTTGGTCTTAATTGCAAGATCTGATTATTGCACTAAGTCTTTACAATATATACACATACATATGAGCAGAAACCAAAAACCCAAGGAGAAAAGTAAGATTAAACAAACAAAAAAAGAACTAATTTCTATTAATAGACTGCTTTCCCCTGCCTTTTGTTCAAAGAAAGCTGAACTTCTTTCTGACTTCTAGGTGATCATCTCAATGTGCTTTAAGACTGATGATGTGGCAATCTTACCTTGCAGTGTTGGGACCAAAAACATCACGATATGTGTAATCTGAGAAAAGCTGTTTGCTTTTAAATAATACATCTGTTAAATTTAGACATTTGGGATAACAAGTATATGCTTCAAGTCTTTAAAATTACTTTAGCAACGCAATTTTGAACTTTTCCTGGAGCTATGATAAAAACATCATCAAGGTTAACAACAAAAAGGGAGCTGGAGAAAAGCAATGCTCCAAGCTATAACTTGAGTTTGAGTTTTGATATTTTTGAAGATGAAGCTGTGGTGATATTCTTTATTCAAGTGCTCTTGCCAGATCTCTATTACGCCAGAACTGTACAAGATCATCAAGAATTGATGACTGATTGCATGAACACTTCAGTTCTTTGTGGCAGGGCTTGGTTGTAACACACCCTCAGAGGCATCAGATGCTACCAAAGCAATCAGTTGAGTCACAATGTCCTATGTAAGAAATAGGAGGGACAAATCAATATCCCCAAAGTGCAAATTTCAAATCTGCCAAGCATTACAGAGCAACACAATAAAGTCTGCCTACCTGTTAATTCTTAATTACATGTTTGGAAGCTTTAATAGCAAAACTTGGTTCAATCAGAATTTAATAAAGATCTACACTATATGAGACGGTGTGCAAGAAGTATAAGTGTTAGAATATTTTGCTACAAATAAACTATATTATATTTAAAAGTTTGAGATATTGCAATAGAGTTTCTATAAAGTCAGAACTTGTATATAAGTTCCAAAAACCTTGAGGGAAAAAACGTTCAGCAATATTATTCTGATATTGGCATATGTGTCAGTAGCACAAGATTGTTTTTTACAAACGTAAAAGCACCTAAACCTTGTAATTGAAAACTTTTCCAGTCCCAAGAAGTGAAAATTCTGCTATCATCTGCTTAGTTGTCTGAAAGGTACTGGCTTTGCTGCACTTTAAAAGTTTAATTATATTTTATTGATCAAAAACTGAAACAAATCGTAAGGAGAGTACTGACCTATTTGAGAAGGAGAAGAAAAATACTGTCTTTGCAGATAGGCTTTCAAAGAATCAAAAAGTTACTTCAATAATTTATACTTTAAGAGGACTGACAGGACTGAGATCAAAGACACAAAAAATTATTTGTAAAACATCAGGTCTGACTCAGATTATTGATGTGATAAATTATTGAGTGCCTGTGCAAATCTCTTTATGTTTATACTTAAAACAGAAAAACCTTGAAGAGCTGGCTTTAAACAGTTAAACAGCATCTGTTTAGGGCTTGAGTTTGTCTTGTCCTTCAACAGAAACATTGCAGGGGTGCATAATTAGTCTCTCTTTGCCCTAAACACAGATCAGCTAGAAATGCAGAAAGTACACACTAGCATCCTAATACCGGGAGCAGCTCTTTAAATTCTTAATTCTGTGTGTGAAATATTGGCCAGACTTCTCAGGCCCAGGTCCCTTCTGCCATTACAGCTGCCTGGAATTCCACAAAATAGAACCAGACGTCCATCCCCCTCAAATCTGAGACATTTGTTTAAGCCTTTATTTAACCTTCCTGAAGAGCATCATAACTAGAATAATGCAGCAAAGGAGCATCTGGTCATATCTCCCCACCTCCCTGATGCCCACAGCACACGGTGCTGGGCTGTGCCTTGGACTGCATCCACAGTTGTAGGCTCAAGCCCCTTTTGTTACCTCAACAGAAGCACCACAGTTTTACATGCCTCCGTCCCCCTGCAATCTTTCCCATCAGGAAAAGCAATGCACTGGAAACACTACCACTTGAATTTCTGCAGCCTTCTAGACTATTCAATTCTTTAATAAATTCTATTCCTTCATCTCAACAGCATAAGGAAAACTGGTGATTTTATAGTTCTGCTGTAGATGTCAGTAGTGAAACATTTAAAATACCTTCATCTCTGTATAATTACATGTAATTAAATCCAACATGATCAGTTAACAAGACACTGTTCAAGACTCACACAGGAACTCTGGAAACTGTGAGCTGAAAAGATTGAGGTGAAGGAGTTCACCCTCTAAAACTGGACAAGCAATATTTGTATGTCCTAAGGCACAGCATGTGTGGTCTCTGCAGAAAGCAAGTCATGAAACCAGCAGAAAGCAAGGGGTGCTTTGTCTGATACTATTGAATTAATAATTCTAAACTGAGCAATGCCATTTAACTATCAGGCTGACGAAACACAAAGGGCAAACAACTCTAATGTTCCAAGGGCCCATGACATCCTGAGAAACATAAGTGGCAGCTATTGAACTTATTTCTTCCAACCTCATCAGGTGGAACTTAAGAACAGGGTGCATCTCCCCCAGAGCAGAGTCCTCAGCCTACAAAGTAATCCATCCATACTGCATTCCTGATGCCATGAAAGGAAAAACCTAAATATTAAGCTAAAGAATGAGGGATAGAACACAGAAAAGGTAAAAATTGAGGAGGTTGTTTGGGTATAGAAAATTCCAGGTTATGTCGGAGGGGGGCTACCACACAGACTGTCAGTACTAAAAACTGAAGGAAGAGTTTGTTAAACAGAGTGATAGTGCAAACAGCAAGTCCTAGTTCTGATTATTGAGAGATTCCTAGGGGTGTAGGATAACCCAGTAACCCCAGGCAAAAGAAAGAGTATGATCATTTTGGCTGTAATGTTCTGGTTTCAGTCCTTTAAATAAAGTCTTCACTTTAATTCTTACTAACTAAATGCATAAATAATTTAAGCAATGCTGACTTGCTGTACTGTTAAGCCTGTCTGGTGCTGGAAGACAGGAGGAAGAAAGGAGAAACCATAAACCTTTATTTGCTACCTTCCCAGAAAGAGCCAATCCAAATGGAGTCATTGGAGCAGGCGCCCCTGAGGGACCCATAACCTGCAGCAGGTTTGGGGAAGCCACAGGCAAGGGAGTGTCTCCTGCCAAACTACAGACAAACCCTGCCAAGTGCTTTGGGAATTGGTACAGGATTCCCTCGAGCAGGTACAAACCCCTCTGGGAGGGGAAGATGGCCAAGATATATTCCACAGCTCCAAACCAGCCCTGAACTGCAGTGGGAAAGATTTTCCAAACCAATATCAGATACTGTTCAACACCACACTTCCAGTTCACCTTCATAGGGAACAAGTGACCTTAAGGAGAACGACTTTTTATCACCTCGTAATTGTTATTTATAAAACAATGGAAGACCCTACAATAATCACTTCATTAAGCTTGTTTCTAAAAAAACATTCCTTCTCTCACAGGACAAGAGCTTATGAACCAACTTCTGGATAAAAGTGGATGGACAATGTTCTTGAGAAGTCCCAACTTGCTGGATGTAGTATTTGTCCTGTACTTCTTCAGAACCACCCTTGAGATGATTGCTCAGGAATAACCAGCCTTACAACTGTAATGTAACCTAAAAGAATAAAAATGCTGAATAAATGCTACACAATTTTTAATATTCTTCCCTCCTCCTGCTCCCTCCAACTAAATGCCAACCAAACTACTTTAGCAAAGTAAGATTCATCTGAGACTCTTAAGATCTGTAGTGTAAATGCACTGGTACAAAACTACTCAAAGTATGTTTCAGGCACTGCAGTGGATTTAACTTATTCAGTACAAACTATACTGTAACAATTATGTATTTATGTAATTGTATAAAAAGTTAAGTAAAGCTACACTGGATAATATAACCCATCATCCTTTCTCTAACACCAGCAGAAGGATATGCTGCCAGAACACTATTTTAAAAAAACATTTGTGTGTAGTGCTAACTGTGCACCAAAATACTGCCTTGGTCTGCCCTCAGTTAGAGCATCTTATCTGTCTGAGGTCAGGATGGAGTGTTTTTCAAGTAATTTTCAAGTAATGTTTTGAATCTGAAACGTCTTAAAAAAAGAATTTCACAACTTAACTACTCACTGGGCAAAAGCCTGTTTAGAACCTCTACCTTCTAATTTAGTTTAATATCCTTTATTCTTATCAAGAGAAAACCAGAAAAACAGCTCCACTCTAAAAGGTCGTATTGGTGTAATTATTTCAATAAAACAGAGCCAGAGAAACAGTTGTTTCCATGCAAAGTCTATGTGTAACCCTGCCCAAAATGTCTGATCCTGTTTTTCTGAGCCGATTCAAAGCTTTCATATGCAAGTCAGTAGGATTTGAGGCAGGACAAAAAAATCATCAAGTAAAGAAAGAATATCTCAAGAATCCTACTTAAACCTACCTACACACCTAGTGCTTTTTGATGCAAGTCGTATAAGACTGACCAAAACAAACCCTTCACTTCTCTAAGAAGTCTCAACTAGGGGTAAGTCTGGGAACTCACAAATAATTTATAACTTTTGGCAAAAAGAAAAAACTACTTTGAAAAGAAGTCTGTCCTAAACTATATATAACCAGACAATCCAGTTTCCAAAATTCTGTCTTTAAGCTAGATAATTAAACAGCTGAAAGGCAGCTATTAATCATCCCTAAAGAGTCTTTTTTATTACTCTTGGTGGTTTTTCCTTACCAGAACCAGGCTAGTCAGCAAACAACATTCTGCACAGGTATGTGGAGGCTTGAAATGGGAAGGAGTTGCCACAAATCATGGAAGCATATACATATAAACAGTGCATCTGGGAGAAAAGAACACTTGGCATTCAGACAGCAAGGAAACCTTACAGCTTGATCAGAGAGGACAGAAAGAATGTAGACTGTGAAGGAACAGAAGGTACTGCAGTTAATCTTTCCCTGTTTTCTTTTGCAACTAAACTGTATATTATCTAATTTATTTTAGAAGAAATCAAAATCTCAATGTGTTAAGGCAAGACAATATCCTTAAATTTGTTGTTAAATTCCTTCTCTTTAAATAATTCATCTTTAGGAATACTTTCGTGCCATTTGATGTGTGTATTCTAAAAGAAGGGAGGATGATAAAGTTATCAAAAGGGAGATACTGAAGGTCAAAGGGTCTTTGAGAACTGCATCCAGATCCACATCCTATCCTATAATCCCAGGTAACTGTGCTGCAACAGCTGAATAGTGTGAGGAAAATGCAAAAGACAGAGGAGGGGATGAGAACTGAAACAGGGGCAGGTCTCGACAAGTCAAATTAGAAGACACAGACTACAGATATATGATCCTTTTTTTCTTCATCTTAGTTTTCCCAGAACAAAAGATACAATGCAGTAAGCACAGCCAAAGATGTTCAGGAACATTCAAGAATAAACCCAGAGTGACTGCAGAGAAATGGAAAATATGTTCACTATTTTTATGAATAACAGTACATGCCCCGGTGCACCTTTGTGCTTGGTTACTCTCTACAGGGTCAAATCAAAAGAGATTGTTACAGGGTTCAGATCAGGAAGAACTAATACGGCAATGACAACTATTGTTCTAGAGTAGTTTTTAGTTGGGGGTTTAGGCCCTACCTCTTTTCATGCAGACTAGAAAGATGTGCTTCTTGAGCTGAGCTCAAGATATTAAACCATTACAGGACCTCAGGCTTCGATACAAGAAGTACATGTCTATGAAAGTAATGTCAGGTGAGACAGAGATGGAGAAGAACTGGTGTAAGAATGTCAGAGATGACAAACACAGACGTCACCACTCTATAGCATAGTCCTCACAGTAACAGAACACACTCTCCAGCACATCCACAGGATTAAAAGGAATACCAGGTATAAGAATTTTCCTATATTCTGTTCTTTTAAAGCAAATTCTGTAAACAGTGCAGACATTTTGGCAACTTTTTTCCCTCAAAAACCATCTCTCTATACTACAATCTCAACAGGTACCACAGTCGTCCACTACAAGCCTGATGTCAGGCAGCCCAGCTCAGTATGAGGGTGGGCATGTTGGATGGAGAGGATATGCACAAACCCCAGGAAATTATAAAGGATATCACAAGGGCAGATGAAATTTCAAAATGCCAGCAGCTTCATCTGTGTGTGCCCAGGATTAGAAGGAAAACTGCCACCACCAGGACACTGTGCCACATTCATTAAAACACCAAACAGTGCATCACCAGGCCATCCACCACTACCACGTTGATCCAGGTCACACATGCTCACTTCATTTTGTCAAAACAACTTTAGTTTAGGATAGTTTATATTAAAGTTGCACTTCTACATTATTGTGCAAGAATAGATGTGGTACCTCATCTGGCACAACATTGCGTTGCAGCTTCCTTGAAAACAAATACCCTTTTGGTACCAGTAGAATGTCTTTGTACCAGTCCAGTATTTGGCTCTGACCTATTTAACACCAGGGACTGCAAAACTGGTCAAAGCACAGATTAACCCCTTCTGTATTATAACCACGGAAAAGAGTGTCAAATTGCCAAGGACTTATAGTAGAATCTGGACTTGTTTGCAGTAGACTCAGCAATATGAAGGAGGCTAAAAGGTGCAATTCAGACTTAGGGGAGAAGGAAAGACCAAAGGGAATTTTATGAAGTTTCTCAGCAATTTTAAGAAATGAAAACACTACAACCTTAGTATGAGCAGCAGGATTGCCAAATAAACATAATGAACAAGCATTTCAACATATTTTAAAAAATATTACCTTTTACTTTTTCCCCCTTAAACGATCCTTGAAGATGCTGCTCACTGATCAATGACTTCCTCCTCCACAAAGATGTTCCAACATGTGTTGAGCTTTGGGGACATTAGCACCACCTCTAGAGCATGGAGTTTGCCTACAGGGATAACGTAAGTCAGCTTTATTGCAATATTGAATGGTTCTCTAAGGTTTTCTTTTTATTGTTCTTATTTTACATCCAATATTTATTACCAGAAATTTCTTTACAAGATGGACTTTATAAATGAATCTCCATAGAATGATGATCTTAATTTTACTCTCCTTTGCAGAGACCAAGAAATTTAAGCCATTCAATTCCCAGAGACAAACTTATTCTGAGGCTGGATAACACACTTTGGTAGGCCCTGAAGGCCAGAACTGCCTTCCAGAAATAGCAAGACCTTTTAAAGATGGCTCTTTCACTACATTCACAGAATTCAAACAGAATGAAAAACTGGTGAAAACAAAATTATTATGGTGAAGACAAAACTTGAATTTTCCAAATATTTCTAAGAGCAAGTAGTGTGGTCATGCCTTCAGTTCAACTGGAATAAACCTTTGAAAATGATGCCTGAAGAAACAGCATCATTTTCTTCATAAATAATCATAATTTAAACATAGCTGAATTAATCATATTTATTTTGAGAAATTACTGCTTGATGAAATAACATCAGTTCTGACACCTAAAGGTGATACTGTTAGAAGCATAACTCAGATTCTGTAGTGTTGCAGAACCAATAAGATTAATAAAAAGAAAACCTTGGAAAGACACAAAAAATACTGAACAGAAGCTGCCCTACCTTTCACAGAAAGGCAGACTCCAAGCTCTCAGGTGGTACTGAAGTTGTCATTCCAACACATGTTGGGACATCTTGTAAAACAGGAAGTCTAATCATGGACCTATTAAAGAGAGAACAACAATATGGTTTAACATTCTGCTAAAGTACTTTCTGGTTATGTTTATTTGGCAACACTGCTGCTGATACTAAGGTGGGAATGTAGTCCCACCTTTTTTGAAAAGGAAATAATAAATGCAAATAATATATAATTGTCTTCTGATCTTGTAACATTAGCAATTGATTCAGTTGGAATATAAAACCAGATTCTCTGTTGAACAAGTTCAATAAACTCCAATCTCAACTTAAGAAATTAAATTATCACAGCTATGAGCATTGCTTAGAAGAGCAGTGCATACCTTCTAATCTAAATACAATTTCCAGTAAACTGCTTGTTTAATACTAATGAAAAAAGCCCTAACTCAGCACTCTCCCAGATGTCAGAATGAAGATAGATCTCTACACCTGCCACATCTCTGCAGGGACAGAATGAAGTTTGTAGGAACTAGAGAAGGTCAGTGCGTTTGGCATTCCCAAAAACTTGCAATTTAGATTATACAATACCTAACAGGACTTTTTATTTCCCCTAAGAAAAAGCAAGTAGAACCACAGAGAACTCTACACTAGGTACAGTTCAAGTGGACTAAGCTTGTTGTTAGGACAATGCCTGACTGCAAAATGCTACACTTAGGTACATGTTAGAGCAATTCCCAAACACATCAAGAGTTATGTCCACAGGCATTCAAGGAGGTCATCTGACAGAAAGAAGCTGATGGAAAAAAGAGTATTAAAAGGAATATTTCAGTCTGAAGACAAATCAACTCATGGATAAAAAGCTAAAAGCCAGCAATGAAAATGACTAAGTTACAGCAACAAAAAGTGAAGTGAAAACAAAAATTATATTCACAGGCAATTGGAGAGCTCAGAATTTCAGAACCCACAACCATTGCAATTGAAGAAGTATAAAAGCCCTCCAAAGTAAAGCAATCAGAGAAATAAGTACACTTTTATGTCAGAGCTGCTCTGTACATGAAAGAGCCATCGCAAAGAGGGCAGTTTCATCTCATTCAGAAAGGAACACAACTGTTGACAAACAGACTCATGAAAGGGGGATGACAGAAGGACTCTCACTAGTAACAAATGCCTCAGCTAGAAGCTCTGAAATCTCCTGGCCTTGTTCCACCAAGGGTACCCCAAACTAATAAGGTTTAGCAATATAAAATGCCCTGTATTCAAATTATTTATTTAAAACACAAACATATGCATACAATTTGCTGCCACTGTGATGCCACTCAGTTAATTCAATACACTCCACAGTACAGAAAACACAGACAAGCTATTTCTGTATGTTTTAACATGCACTTTAATAGCAGATATGCAATTCAGGTGTGGCTGAACAAAGAAAGAATCAGGGCAGAACAATGACCAATATTTCATCAGACAGAACTAAACAATATTTTACACATAAAATAACAAGAAGCCAAACCTATAAATTATCTTGAGCCTAACCCTACACCTGTTATGCTGACAGAGACAGTGGCTTAATTGTACCAAGCCAGGCTTCTCTGAAACTGTTTTAAGGAAGACTGTAGGACTTTGAACTACTGAGCCAGGAGATTTTGGAATCATGAGCCCATTTTCAATCTTCATAATAATTGGCATGCACCACTATTTGTGTTCTAGCCTAAAAATCTTATTTGTATGAAGCAAGAGAATCCAGTACTAAGTTTGTGGTAAGAAATATGGCAGATGTATGCCACATTGTCAATAAAAACAGGCTTTTCCAAAGGAAATATAATAATGCTAGATAGACATGCAGTATTTCCTAAAATTATGCTATGGAAAATTTGATTTCTTAATGTAGATGTAAAAAACTCTGAATGAATGTGAAAGAAAAGTATCATTGATGATTTTCCAATAAATTTTTATCATACAAAAGTCACAATAATTTGAATATAAAGGATGGACAGTTAAAATGCTAATATGGCCAAACCAGTCTCACATTTCTTGGAATGCCACATTTGTAATTATTCTGTACAGCCAGTGCTCTGTAACAATAAAACTGAAGTAGAAAAATAAGAGTGAAAAACACTCAAAGTGAAAAGAAAGAGAGAAAGATCTAAGTCAAAGGACACAGCACACCAACCTTCTGCTTCATTAGTATTAAGATAATTAATTTACAATTAAGATTCACCACAAGTTGTGACATTTTAGGGTTAATCAATAAAAGCAAAATGGCATCATCTAGTAGTAGAAGGAATCAGTTAAAAGTTTTAGGAATTGATAAGCTGCTGCAGTTTCTAAGCCTGTGAGAATATCATCCTCTGCTGACCACTAAATATAAAACAAAGTTTTTTGGAATCCTGTGAAGGCTCTGGAGACCAAAAACTCTCAGTCAAGAGATCTCTCAGAAAAGTACACAACATGGCTGTTTCCCTGGATTGAGTTATCAGGCTAAAGAATAATCTTTTAACCTGTCCTTCATTACATCCTCCTGCCTGTTACTAATCTTTAATATAAAATGCAGGGCAGCCTAGTTCTTATCTGTGCTCAGAAACAATGCTGTAATAGAGTAATTCCTGAGCCAAGGAGTCTCTGTTTTCTTCTGGTCACACTTAAAAACAAGCTGCTTTATTAAGTAAACAGTGAAAACTCAGAATGTTTCTTCTAAACTCAGAACTAGCTTCTAAACCCTAACCAACACAGCATTCTTACCCTGCAAGAAATGGCTCATGAATGAAGTGAAATCATTACAAATTAATAAGGTTATTTTTCTTGTTTCATTCCCATAAAACCACATGGAAAAGCTAGGACTTTTCAGCATTATTTATTTGTGAGAGTCTAATCAGCTTGTTTGTCCTCTAAAGAAATACTACTGAAGACCTGGAAAGGTTGAAGAGTTTCCATGCACATGCATGATGAATATCAACCTCTGCCTCTCAGCTTCCCAAGAAGAGAAACAAAAGCCTTTGCACATGTTTCATTGTGCTGTGCTGTCATGTAGAAAGATCAGGGTTTAAACTTTTATGATCCTGAATGGAATAGCAAAAGAAATACATTATCTGCTGAGAAATACCCACTCTTGATTTTTGCATCAAAGAAGAATTTGAAACAGTCACAGCCCTGCCTTCCTACAGGAACAAATGGCAATGATTACCAGCCCAAAATGACTAGATACAAAATTGGATAAGGAAGCATGTGGGAAGTGCATGAATATCTTTGCATGAATTACCTTTCAGTTACTTCTTCCATTTAAAAGGATCAATATTAGTAACTTAGATTTAAAATAAACTTTGGATGATAACAGTGCCAAGTTAAAGCAGAGATAAGAACATACAGTCTATTAAGAAATCTCTCTCACTATAACTCTGAGGCATCTGGCTGGTGGTTACTGCCAAAGTCTGAAGAGCATCTGCTCTCACTTTAGCAGTTTATATTCCAACCCTGGTGAATGGAAGCACAATCTCTGAAACAGCCTTTGGGGAACACTACTGAGTTGCTTGACAGAGCTCTTGCTCGGAAAAGAGAGGAGGGGATTAATATTACAGAAAACTTGAAAGATCTGGCTTCTGAGAAAGGAGAGAAGAGCAGTTTCCTAATATTGTACACACCACAAATCTCTCTTTTACTAAAACATGAAAAACCTGCCCTAAAACTGAAGTGATTAAATATGAACAGATCTGAAGGTAGAAAATAACATCTGTTTAAGTCATATTCAGGTAAAAGTAAGAAGAAACAATCTATTTTATCTCATTTGTCAACGGGCATAATGTAAACAGAAGAATGAGGACTCACATAACACACTTTTTCCTCATGTGCTTGAGAAGTCACAGGAGCTTTGCTTAGTCCTGGTGTGTCCAGGCACAGCAACACATGGCAAGACTGAGCTCTGTCGTGAACTTTCATTGTCGTTATTTTAAGTGCCCAGTAGCACAAACTACTAAATTTGTGTGTGGTCCTAAGCAAACAACAAATCAGGCCACACACAGTGAAAACCAAGCTTCTAAAGCTTCAAAATCAGCTGAAGGAATTCCCTCCTCAAGAGCTGTAGATCCCAGATCGTAGCCACTTGTGAACCCCACAGCCACTTTCAAAACTATGAAAGGCTTCATGGAAAGCCAAAATAAAGCTCTAAAAGTGGCTGCAGGAGATCACCAGGAGTGGCCACTCCTCTGGATTCACTGCTTTTGAGAAGTAAATCCCTGCAGCTGCTTTTAAAAGCTTTGAAAGTTTCATTTCAATTATCAAAGCCAATAAAGCTTCAAAAACAGCCATAGGGATTTGTTCCTCAGAGAAGCAAACCCCAAAAGGCAGTGATGAATAGTGTGATGGGTTCTGTGGCTCTTGAAGTATGTACAGATTCCTCTAAGTCCTGCACTTGTAATTACAGCTCTATGTTGTGCAGCAATTGTTATACCCAGACAGCTCATTAAGGCTTATGTGGCAAATTCATTACTGATTTCCCATTCTTTTTAATAGTTTTATGTCTATCCCCTTTTCATTTTCTTATACCTATATCAACTATTGCGTGAGGACCCCTCACAACTGGTTCTCAAACACATTTCATGAAGACCTTGCTGGCTCCCAGTCTCAGGCAGCTCCCAAAATGCTGCACACACTCTTCCCCCAACCCCATCACCTCATCCCAACGTGGTAACTACTGCAAAATAATTTCTTTCTCTGAAGGGGAACTTAAAAGGGTATTTAGTAAAGTACAAGAGTGAAGTCTGACAATAAGTCAATGAAGAACTTGCCTGCAACTGCAATATAAAAAAGCTTCTGTTAATTCAATGAACAAAAGCACAACATTTCAGAAGCAACCACATGACTTAAAAAAAACTAACTGTACTGATTTGCAACAAGATTTTGATCTTATCTTTAAAACTATGAGATCCCTAAAATTTCATGATGTAAGCATAGGTCTGAAAGAAATATATGGTTTACACCACCAAACAATTTGAGCTTAGTATCTTAAGACACTGATAGCACTGAAAAATATCACCAAAATTATGTTCAAAAAAACACATTTAGGTACTAGAATATATAGAGTATATTAATTAAGTATGTAATACAAAAACCATTCCAAGCATACCTCCCAACTTTAAAACATCATTAATTCTGAAAAGTTGTTCTACTCAAGTTTTAACTTACATTTTCAAATGGCAGAATAAATAAAGACATCTTTTTGTCACAATAAATAAATACAGCTTCTTGAAGAAATGCTGCAAGAAATACACTATGAACTTAAATAGATGCAGATGTTAAGGCTTGTACAGGGAAAGAAAATTTTGACAGGAGACTTCAACATTCTGTTAAATGTTATTCACAGGTGTCCTCTGTGACCTGTACTACTTACTTTACCTCTCTGTTTCCATCTTCTCATGTGTAAAACATGAAGGAGGATTGTGAGAAATAATTAATGTTTGCAAAGAGCTTTGAGATCCTTGGATATAAAAAACATGGGGAAAGCATGAAGTTTAAAAGTATCAGCATGTTATTTTTTCCAACTCGAGGTAAGTTGCTTTTATCACAAAAACCTTGAGAGTTTAGTAATACAAGATTATGTAATCAACTGCTTAAAAAACAATCTTAAGTGCTAAGCATATTCTGTTCCTCAGAATCTCATAACTCTGAAGGAAACACTACCAGAAGGAAAGGAGGTGCTTCTCACCCGTTTCAAGTATGCGTTTATGGAGAGGTATAGCAGCAAGAAAGGGCTCATCTTTACAGGACTGTATCTGGGTTCCAACCAAGTCAGAGTTGGTAGCCATGATTCGGGCACTCTCTTCATTAAGATTAACACCAGCCATAGAGGCAACATCATTGATGTCATCGTCATCTCTAGAATGAGAAAAAGCGCCAAATAAAAATAATTCTGCATGGAATACATTCATTTCGTGTATCACCTGCTTCTCCAAAAGTAATGAGCACAACACATGCACAGCTGTTGGGCCAACTTCAGGCACAACCACCACTATCTCCATTTTCATGGAATATATTTTCAATTCAGAAATTCCTGTTTCTGTGATCATATTAGGAAAACTTTAGGAGCAGGGCAATTTGACTGTTAAGAGAAAGAGGTGTCTTCATCTAAGAGTCAGTGACACCTATGAAACCAGGATGGTTAAGAAACTAAAAGCAATGACCACCAGCATTTGGGTATTCTCAATATATTTATTCTCTGTATAACAAAAACTGTGAGTAAATGGCAAAATAAATACACCCCACCCCACACTACATCCCCAAAATCAAAAGCAAAACCATGGATTTGTAATCCTGCACTGTTTCACAAGTTCCTCCCAAAACGGGCAAGCAAAGCATTTTTAGCAGTAGCCAGGGAGGATTCTTTGACCATGATGAGTTCATAGAGTTCCAAGTTCTGGGTTCCAAGAGTGGTTTGAGTATGGGCTGGTATTTTCTCTGGCAACATACAAAAAAATAGCTGAATGTGTCAACCAGTTTTAGAAAAATGAGCTGTATTTGAGAATATGATAGCACTTCCTAGGCCACTTTTGGCCCTGCAATATTCTTCCCAACAGCTTGAGAAAGTGTCAACAAATTTGAGTTTCCACACCTGTATCTCCCGAGCATCTTTCACCTCCTCCCTCTACAAGGTATGACTCAGAGCTGGGGAAACAGCCATCTGTATTCAGCACATTCTGTTCTGGGGCTATGACTGACACAAACACTGTATTTCAACATATTCTAGGAGTGATTACACAACCTTTGAGAATACATATATGGAAAAGAATTACATACATCCAAGTCCATACTCCTATTACTGTACAGTAAAATACAGAAGCTTAATTTAAAATATTTGTAAAAAATTATTACATCGATGTTGTCCTATAGACCCTAGAGTACTTTGTCACTTGTAACAAGCTTAACATCTACAGTATAAACCAAAAGCTACAAGTAAGGTCTGAGAATAATAGGAAGGAAATCCATAAATCCATAATCTAGGTTCTCCCTGTCTTCCCTGTTACCTGCACAAAAGAAGCCAATTTTGGTGGAAACCTTGTATGATTTGTTTGATAACAGTTTTGTTTCCTTTTGTGAGAAGAAGTCAAAAAGGGATTTGTGTAAACCTGCGGAAATGTGCTGACCCTTGAGGCAGGAAATGAAAAATTTTACAATGATTGTCAGAAAAATGCTACACAAATGAGCTTCTCTTATTGTCCATGAGTGTTAAGCCCTTGATTTCTTCTCTTAAAATGAAATTCCTCAGAACAGTGTTGCAAAATCTTAGAATGAGTTGGGTTGGAAGGAATCTTAAAGCTGCCCTGGGCAGGGACACCTCCCACTGTCCCAGGTGGCTCCAACCTGGCCTTGGACACTTCCAGGGATGGGGCAGCCCCAGCTTCTCTGGGCACCCTGTGCCAGGGCCTCCCCACCCTCACAGGGAAGAATTTCTTCTTAATATCCCATCTACCCCTACCCTCTGTCAGTGTGAAGCCATTCCCCCTTGCCCTGTCACTCCAGGCCCCTGTAAATAGTCTCTCTCCATCTTTCTTGGCGGCTCCTTCACACACTGCAAGGTCACAAAGCCTTCTCTTCTCCAGGCTGAGCAATCCCACTTCTCCCAGCCTTTCCTCGCAGCAGCAGTGCTTCATTCCTCTGATCCTGTTTGCTTCTACATCTGTCATGTAAAATAGCAGAAGTTTCTGGAAAACAGACTCCAGCACAGAATTTCGAGCTGCAGCTCAACCCTGCCAGCCTGCCCAGGCCGTGCTGTCCCTGCGGGCCCGGGTGCCGCTGCCTCCGGGGGGCCGAGCACAGGGCCCGGGAGGATCCGGATAAAATATTAACTGAGCAGGATCCCAGATGCTTTCTCTACACTCAGCCCCCATGGGCTCACATGCTGTAGACAGCATTTATCACAGTTTTCCACGTTCTGGCCACCAATAAGCAATGCAGTCTCAAGAGCTTATTTCCAGATCAGGTTGCCAGGACAGAGGTATTTTCATGTCCATCAAGCAATCATCCATTAAAAAAATAATCAAGACAGCAGTCTTGACTTCAAGAACATAATTTTAAAGTTTATACTTATCTCTCTCTTTATTTAATACCTGAAGAAAATACAGCCAATCGTTTACCTTCCTTCTGCTTAGAAGTTTGGCTACTCCAATTTTTATTCAGAGCACAGATCTGTGACCACATTATAAATAAATATTTTCTGAAATAAAAGCAGACAACTAATTAGGGCACAAACAAGGATTCCAAGGAAATTATCAAAATCTATGCAATAGCACTTACAAAGACAATCAATGTAACTCCGGGATAAAATCATTTCCTTCCATCTTGCACTCGCAACCTACTATCTGTAAGGACATCTTTTTTAGTATTACATGGAAGACAGATAAGAAATGTTTTCATCATGGCTGGGACTACAGTTTTTTCAGTTTGACAGGAAGGACTCTATCTCTATTCTTTTTTACTTTGAGAAACCTCATCATGGAAAAGAGTTTGGGTTTGAATACTGCAACACACATTTATACATAAAAAGAGCTGGTATTCTCACCAAACTATTTCCTATAAAAGTGAACTTTTAAAGCCAAATGAGTGAGTTTTCAGAAGTCGTTCTGTGGAACAAAGATGCCATCCAGTGGTCGTCTAGACTGATGATTACTGTCTATCTTTCCCTTTTCAACAGAGCACAGTATTTTAACAGTTTCTTGTTTCCTGGCATGTATTCCTGTGCCTGTACTAATTCTACTGTTTCAGTAAATATTTCCATTTTTTTGCTAAATTAAATTCTGAGTCTCATGGGATAAATCCAACATTCCAACATGCATGGCATTTTTAAGAAGACAGCAGGGGGTCTCAAACTCCATTCGAATGCATCTTAAAGCAGGCCAAGAGCCCAATTCTTCCTCCTATATTCAACCTCTTGTAACACCTCTCCCTTCCATCTTTATTAAAAACACTCATGCAATTACAAAAAAAAAACCAAACCTGAAAATAAGCAGGAAACCCCAAAGTATTTGCAGTTACCTGTAAAATGTTTCAAAGATTTTGTTTAAACTAAGACAAGCCATTCTAAAAATCTGGCAGCATTCTCTTTATGAACTGTTCTTCTTTCTCCCTTTGTAAGACTTGAGCCAGTGCCGTCCCAAACTGCAATACTGAACTGCTCCCAAATACACCAGAAGCAGCTGAGACAAGGTTATACTATTGATGCCACTCTCTCCTAAAAGGGAAACTGCATGTTTTTAGGGGAAAGTCCATATTCATATGCAAAACTCTGAGAAAGGTACAAATCCATGGATCACACGATCAGAGATAAACAATAGCTTGGATGTAAACGGTGACTCGAAATTACTGTAACAGCCACTACTGTATTATATTTTATAATGGCATAAATTCTATTTAGACTTCAGTTATAATACCTTGTCTGACTTTCAAGCTTTAATTTGAAATTTCTCCCAATACTGCTTTGTTGCACAACTCATTTCTAGTCTATGTGGGATCTTCTCACTGTAAGTAAAAGGGATGACAGAGTATACCACATTTACCTTCAGCATTTTTCTTTGTTTTGAAATACATGGGTATATACACAGTCACCTTATATCTTGAAATATTTATTTGGAAAAACAGAAATTTATAGGGTAAGGTTTTGTCACATACCATTTTGAGATGAAAACTTTGAAGTTATCCATTTAACATCTACACTGGATTTCTATCACTCCTTTAAGGGCAAGCTGCTTTACACGTTATTAGATTTAACATCATGCATTTTGAGACATTTTGTCAGAGTTATGTTATTAAACTTTTATTTTTAAAAATGAAAATAAAATACTAGGCAACAGAATCTTTTGGCTAGGCCAAGGAGGTCTGAAAATAAATTTTTTATTCCCAGGTAGACCCTACCAGAATAAAATAAAGATACTAAGACCAGTTTCAAATGTTCTCAGAGACTTCACAGAACTATGAGAAAAAAAATCATATTGGCTGTATAAACCCTGACACTGACAGGCTCTAAGAGGTTAGATGGAACTTAAAAAATTACTGTTTCAGAAAAAGAAATGCTGCTGTGAAAAGGAAGGAGCATCTGGCAAACAAAACATATCATCATCACACACATTAGGGAATGGATCTGTCCACTTCTTGCCTTACTTTACATGCAATGCACTGAGCCCTACTCAGTGCAGCTTGGAAGTGGTAGGATAACAGAGTCTCCAAATCTGCCACTCCATCCTTACAACTCTGCAGAACTGGACCAGACCTAACAAACCTGCTCCGAGCCTGAAGCTGGAGCAGGTGACCACCCAAGGTCATCTCAGTACCAGGGAACAAGTGTTTCCACCAGTTCTTTATACCTGCCACTGTCCGAACTATGGGTAGGAATTATTGGAGACCTGCTGCTTTCACCTTCATCAAGAGACTTTGTCTGGGAGCTCTGGGGTCACCAGATGAGGTGATGGGATACCCAGCAGTTATAGACAAAAACTCAGGCCCCAGCAGAACCCAGAGGGACGCCTGCTTCCCCTGACCACAGAACCTCCAAATGGACTGTTATGGTACACATTTAAGTCTGGAACTCTGCTTGCAAAACAAACAAAAAAATTACTAAAAATGAAATTCACATTTCCATCCTTAGGTATTGTCATAGGTGAAAAGTCAGCTAACTGGGGTTGCTTGTAGTTCTCTCTGAAAAATTTAGCAACAACAAATTTTAATACCAAAAAAGGGGATAAAAATTGCAGGAGTACAGCTTCCCACTGCAGAGTCTTGGGCTGAAAACTCTGCATAACAGAGCAGCTACTGTAATGACCAGTGAACTCAAGCAAGCAGTCTTACAGTTCATTAGTAAGTGCTGACATTAAAGGCTAAGCTGTAATTTGCAAAGTTCTTAATTGCTACATCTTTTATGTTCCATCTTGTATTTCCCACAGTCCAGAATAGAGAGAGGGGAAAAAAACCCAACCAAATTTCAAATTTTTGTTCCTAGTGACCAACACTTTGCTCACAAAAGTGAGAAGCTCAAATAAGTTATTTTAGGGAAAGCAGAATGTAAAATAATGAAACAAATACGCAATAATAAAACACTAAGGGCAAAATAAATTTATACATAACACAACTATTTTTCAAAATTCTTGCTTTGCTTTAGATGCCAGTTTGCCTTCTGGCTAAAAACACATTCTTCACACATGCTGGGAATGTTGAGGAAAACTAGTCAGCATTCAGAGGATTAATACAGATTTCCAGCTCTCTGCCTTTAGGCTTAATAGTCAGACATCTATTTGTCCTCAGGAGAGGTTAGGGGTTGAAATGCAAATATGCAAACAACTGAATTCTTTGTTAAGATATCAAGAAAAAGCTTGATCTTTGCTGCTGTTTAATAAATCCTTGCAATTTTATGGACTTATTTAAATGCAGCTTTGTGTCTTACTATTTTGAAGGAGAAAACAATGCAAGGAAACAAACACATTCATTCTGACTAAAATTTGTTCTCTAGAGGAAAAATGACATACACCCTTGACAGCTTATTTACCAAACTCACTAAAGATTTATTGATTTATCAATCAGTGCCTTGAGCATTTGCTTCTCCCCAAGGGAAAATTAACAATTCCAGCTAACCTAATATATTCTATGTATAAACTAAGTGAATGCAGGAATCAATCCTGGCACAGTTTACAACATCCAGTTAAAAAAATGCTGTCCCTTTTGGTGTATGCAAAATTGAAAGCTATACTAACGAAGAATAAATGCTCATGTTGCTTACAAACATAAAAAATACTTATTAAGACAGTACAATTGAACCCAACAGACATTTTAATTCATTTAAATACTCAGTGGGAGGCAAAAGCATTGGAAAATAAAAAATTGAATGATTTTGCTTCTAGATTAATACTAAGTACTACCACTATTAGTTGCAATAGTGACATGCCTCAAAGCAGAGATATTTCAAAGAGCTACAAATTCTCTTTTAATTCACCTGCAAAAACATAAGCCTGAAAATTAATTAGTGTTTTGATGATGTCAGAGCAACAGAAGAATTCCAGAAGATGAAAATTAAAATCTAGGAATATTTTGTCATTTAAAAAAGAAAATGTTTTAACACAAATAAAATGTGCACACCTAAAACTTTGGTAGAGAAAGCAAAATGCAGTCAATATAAGATCTGCTTTTCACCACAAAAACTAAAAATATCCAAAATATATATTTAAATAAAAGTTTGAAGTCCTGAAGAACTGGTATAGCAGCTCAGTGCCTCTGTATGGAACCTGATTACTACAGAGACCCACAGAACACACCAAGCTGAGTGAGTACATGGAGAATAGACACAGCAATGTCTTCTCTTCAAGGCAAGAACCACCATCCTCCACACACACAACAACCCACTGCCAGCCCCCAGGATCCCTTGTGCTGCTGCCGGGGAGCTGCAGCACCTCTGGACAGCAGGCCTGGCCATCACCACCAGTGTCTCCCCAGCAATTTACATCGATTCACAGGAACACAAGGATCTAATACATAAAACCAACCATGTATTTTTTTAAATCTTCATGCACATAACTCCATTCAGCAGAAATTTTACTATAATCCACAGAATTTAAGTCTCTGCTAAACATTAAAATGTGCATTGAGAGAAAAATCATCCAGATATGATCCCCTCTCTTTTTTAAAAAATAGAATTAAGCATGAAAATTGCCATCCAATCCTGGAGAGAAAAGGCAGGAATTATTGTAAAAGACTGCCCTCTGGTGTTTCACCAATTCAAACCTCTATTTTATATTTAAGATCCCCCCCAACCACCCCGCTGCATTTTTTTATTATTATTTTTTCTTTTTTTACCTGAAAGAACCACCTCCAGGGTCATTCAGCTTGTTTTTCTGATTTGCAGAGACCTGAACACCAAAGCCCCCAGGACTTTTACTGGCTTGTATTGTTGGTGCCTTCCCTACTGTGCCTGAAAAACACCAAGCAATGTTATTACGAGCTGTCTTAGACAATTTACATCAAAGAACCTTCTGTCCAGGAACTAAATTTAACTGTCTGTAAATTGCAAACAAAGGAAGTTATTATTTTTCAAGATTACATGCTGAAGAAGAACAATTTAAAATACAAAATTTATATTAACATCACAGTTTGTTCAATATTTACAAAGCAGTGAAGATCCCAAAAGTGAAAACCATTGGCCATAACTGGCTATAATATTTATAATGGCTCAAAGTATGCTTGTAATTGCCAGGAAAACACTTCTCTGGATAATCTCTACAGAATAAAGAAGCAGAATTTGAAATGTTCTTAATATAGACACCTTTAAGTCACAGTCACTCAGGGTATTAACTATGCCCTTTACATTTTTTAATGTAGAAGTTGTTCTTTATTGCAGTGAAAAACATGCATTTCCAAGTTGAAAATACCGTATGCATTTTAAAATGTTTTACATTGCATGTAAAATAAAACCCACTATTGTCAAATTTGACCAGCTCCCTTAAAGATTGTCCTTTCCTATCTTGAAAGCAATGATTTAAAAGTAATTTTTATCTGTGTCTAGACTTTACAGGTCTTGAAGCAGAAGCAAAACTGGGCTTTCTAAATGAGCCAAAGTGTGATGGACATTCAGTAAATTAAAAAGGGATCTTGATTCACCTCTGAGATTTGGAATATCCTAACCAAAACTCTTAAAAATTTATATCACTATTCAACACATTATTAGACCTGTGCAATTATTATTACTATTGTTGTTATCATTAAAAACACAGTATTAAAAGGCAACTGAAAAAGCACTGGCAAATGAAACTTCTGGACTAAACCCTCCTTTACTGCTTAACCATGTCTACTGGGGTTATATTTTGTGTTTCCTTCAATCCCACCTGAGTTTTGGCATGTAAAAATAGCTCATATGTCCACTTGACTTAAAAGATCTCACCTTTTTCCTGTACATCATTCCATTTTACTGAGTGTTACTCAGACAGTGTTTGAGACTTTGAGAAGGACATGAAAGTTGTTCCTGCACCTCTATGACTCAACTGCACATAAATGGCAGGGTAAGAACCTCAGCAGTTACAGTATTTTCCTTCCATGAATTCTAAAAACCTGAACTATAACTATCCCAACAAATCCTTTTAAGAACATTTTTTGGCTAAAATAAAAGTGTTAGCTTTGAGTGAGGCCTGCATGACATTTTTTTTTATTTGGAAGTCTTCATCAACTCAAACATATGATCTTAAAGAGAAACTAATTTGACGATGTTTGTTCAGTTCTCCATCTGCATAAATGAAGTGTAGTGTGGACTCTCAACGTTAGCAAATACAAACCAGATTTAGGACTTCAGGCTCAAGCCTGAGGAATAGAAGTATTTTGTCATCAGAATATTCAAGGTCCATGAGATGTCACAGACAGCATTAGTTCATGGACTAGAATTTATCTGTTCCAGATGAACTAATGGAAAGGTTTTCCGTTAAGTGAATTGGAAGGAAAGAAATAATACAATAATAAAAATTAGCAGATCTCTGCTTTGCACAATCAATATCTAGGAGATTAAAAGTGTGTTAACATTGAAAATTACTGCAATGGCAATTACAATAATGCAATAAATGCAATGGCAAAATTAAGGTAACAATGGCACTCCTCCAGGATTAATATTATATTTATTTGGAATCAGTCATCAATGCTTTTCTTTCTACAGATGATAACTTCTTATCAAAAAAACAAAACTCAAAAGGGTACAGCAACAGAGTAGTTCACCTCTTGGTCTCAGGTAAGCAGAATGCCTACACAGGATATGGAAAAATTAAGTCTCACTTTCACCTCAAGTAAATGTAATTACCCAAATGGATTTGGCAAAGTAAACATAACATTTGGGATGACATATAAGTTTTCTGGTTTAAATAAATCACAACTGTGCATGACTAAGCAGTCAGACACAAAATATGGCAAAAACGTCCATTTATATGACAGGGCAGGGTATATTTTGAAAATTAAAATCACCTGTGGGCCCAGATATTTCGTGGGATTGGTAATGACATACAGAGTCGTTCACCACTGGATCTTTGTTTCAAATTGTAAGTAGCATGATTAGAAAAATAAGCTCAAATTTAGGAGCTTATAAATTCCTAGCTATCTTTCAAGCAGAGGTTAAATAGCTCTAACAAATACTCTGGCTCATTATTTTACTCTTTGCTTCAATTCCTCCATCCAAAAGATGCAATTCACCTAATTATTATACTGGTAAGTGCTTCAGTAAAGGAGTGTGAATTTTTCATGCAATAACAATTGTGTTACTTCCCTGGTGTGGAAGGAATTTTATTTATATAAAAGTCCTTAAAGCCTGCCAATTTTATCTAAACTACTGTTTAAAAAAGCATTACAGTCTATTCAAATGGATGTATTAAAGATACATTACACTTGGAGATTCACTCCTCTCAAGAAGGAAAATGCAGCACTCTGGAGGTCAGCTCAGTTCTGGTATAATTACCCTCAAAAATTCACACTCCACAAAATTATACTGCTGTAATTTTTAATTAGACTATAACCCATTCCAGTATATTACTTCCTTCTGCAGGAATACCTAGGCCAGAACAAAATATCACTCTACTGGTGTTTACAGTGAAAGGTTTTAACATTTCTAACAAAATGAACTGGTCTCTGACAGTGCCTTACAGTGACTCAGAGCTGCAGCACACAGCAGAGCTCTCCCTAGACATGGGCTGCAGGATCAGGGGTTGTACAAGGGGATGTTTTCTAAATACCTGCTCTCATTTGTTTTGTCTGTGTAATTAAAACAATATAGTGGTTGGCTTAACCAAACTTCAGCAGGACTTTGTACAAATGGGCTTTTGTGAAACCACTCTCTACCTAAAGCCAAACTGCCAGTTAAGTTGCATTGCACTGGCTGACCAAAGGCTATCAAGAATAAATTCATATTCTGGATCCACTGTTTAAAAGACAGATGCCAGTATCATGCAAATTCTTGGCACACTGTTGACATTCACAACTTGGAGACTGAGCAAGCAAAGAAATGGAATCTGCCTTCACTCTCAGACACGTTAGTCAGAAGTGAAAGCTCATGCTCATAAGATACATGAACATGTTATAAACTCAGGACATGAGTATCAGTGCTATCAAATACACACATTTTATGGTGAGTAAATGTATTTTATTGTAACTTGGAAAACCAGCCTAAAAGATTACAGTGACAGCTTGGTCTCCATGTCCATTCAACCTTTGGATTTCCCTAGAGAACAGTGAGTAAAACATCAACTGCTATTAAGTGTTTTTGATGTTTTTCTCAAGGAGAACAGAAACGACCAAACAATGAGGTCAAACAGGCAGCAATAGCTTTTAAGTACATTTAAACAAGTTGGATTCCTGATTCAATGCCTGGAGATGACAAGCTCTGTATTCCATTACAAACCCTCAATCACGTAAATGCCCACATCCAGTAAGATACTCCCACACATATTCAGGACAAATAAAAACCAAGCTTAACAGGCTTAGTGGTGGAATCAAATAGGTATTATTATTTATTAGAAAGCAAGGAGGCTTCAAGAACTCTTTTAAAAAGGCAGATAGGAATCTACCTGTGCACAGACAGATGAGGAGGCTGTGTACCAACCATGTGCTGTGGCTAATCATGGCATGGCAGGTTGCGCTAGCCAGTCTCTGACCTCACCAAAAAGCAAATACACTGGCAGGGGTAAAAAAAAAATCATGTGAGGCCTGAGAAGTTTCCCTATGACTCTTCCCTTGGCCTCTGCAGCTGCAAACAGTGATTCAACATCATGGAGTAGGGATTAAAAGTAGGATGATTAAATTGAGGCATCCCCTGGGCATCCTCAGGGAAAATGAAGGATTTCTTTCCTAGCCCAGAGTTACAGCTCAGGACAGCAAGAGCCAGGTTCCTGACCCGCTTTGGGACTTCCCACAAGAAACTGCTGAGTAAGGAGCTAAATATGTGAGAGTTTAGACCTAAGGTTGTTCCAAAACATTTCACTGCGTTGGTCTGAAACACCTTGAAACTGCATATGAAAACATGCATTCTCCAGCCAGCATGAGGTAAAAAATAAACGCCAGCAATGTTGCCAATGTCAACACTGTACTTTTTCCATGCTGCTTGTTTGTAATTACAACGAAATTCATACAAAGGTAACAATCTCACTAAAACATTTAAACCCATACCTTGTGGTCTAATGGTCTGAGTTATTACCACTGGCATCCTAATCTGGGTAGTCTGGCAAGCAGGGGTTCGTTTCACAGTTTGAGCAGATGTTGACTGGATAATCTGCTATTATTAAAGAAAAGTATACTTATATTATACTCTTTATACACAAACACACACAACGTAAATACACTAATACTGTAATTACCAATGTAAGCATGTGGATCTCTAAAAGTACAACCAGCAGGTGACAAAAGTCATATTCATGTAAGGCATGTGGTTGTGTGTGTGTGTATATACCTATTTTGCCATTAAGCTTTAAAAAAAAAAAAAAAAAAAAATTCGACACAAATGTCATATATCACAAACTTCATCTAAAATATACTTCAAAATCATAAGGTTTAATATTAAAGTTTAGACTTTTGTCTTCAAAAATTTCACTAGGAAGAAAAGCATTTTTGTAGAAGAAAACACTGTAATAATTTTAGTGATATCCACCTACAATCATTAGGCCTTGCACTATGTATCTATGCTTTTTAAAGAAAACATATACTAAAAATAAATAAAATATTATAGGTTCCAAACTCATGTATACACAAGAAAGAAAACCAAGCTTTGTGGTGATCATATACTACTTATCTTTTAAATGTTAACTGGATATCCTCAAAGTTTCATTTATTAGTAATTCAAGTTTTGAAGTCCTTCCAAAACTGAAACTTAAAATTTGACCCATAACCAAATCAAATCAGAAAGAAAACACCTTCAAGGGTCATGTCCAAGCAACAGAAAAACGTACACTCATATAATCAGGAACAAGATGTAATGAACAGAAGATTCAAAAAGATGTGTGGACACTGCAGAGCTGTAAAAAAATCCATAAATAAATTTTGAAAGTAAAATACAGGCAAATAGCTATAAATAAGATTGTAACCACAACTCAGGAATGAGAACTTCAGAAGGCACGTGCTCCTCACAGTCACAACTGTGCTCCTCCCGCTGCATCTGGTGCTTCTCAATCCCAGTGTCGTTCCCTCACCCTCTGGACACAGCATTCCCTCCTGGAATTCCATCACCACACCACACAGCAGCAGTGATAGGAAGTGACTGGAAGCCACTGCACTTCCATTCAGCATTATCCTCACAAACCGTAGCTAAAACCACAATAATGAATGGCCAAACCTCTGACTTGGAGAAAAGGAAAAGAAAAGCAGTATTGCCAAATGAGATGCAAAAGCAGAGAATGAAGAGAGGCTACAGAACAAGGAGGAAATTGTTCCATCAGCTGGAACCAGAGCTCCCAGGTTGGAAGGGAGGGGGGGTGAAAACTACAGACAAGAAAACAGTAATGAGAGACCTGTAACATTCTGGAGAAAAACCAAACAGGGCCATTTTGAAGTTATGAAATTGCATTCTATACATCCTAAAATATTAAAAGTTGAAAAGTCATAATACACCTGTGGATGTAGAAGTATTAGCAACAGCCACCTTGCAGAAAGAGAAAAAAAAGATTAAGGATTCAGCTTCAGCTATGGACACTGAGGGAAAATGAAACATTTATACTAAGCACAGAAATGGAGCAAACAGATGGAAATTTACTTGGTCAAGACAAGCAGTGAGTGAATAATGACACTCAGAGGGCAAGGAACAAATTAGCTACCATGCTTAAAAACAGGAAAGAAACAGACCTGGTAAGTGAAAATGAGGGCAAAAAGTTGAATTTAATTGCGTTTTGATGCACAGGAAACGTACAACTGTATTTTTAGTAGAGAGACAGAACAGTCCACAGGAAAAAACCTATATTGACATTAAAAAGAAGAATATTCCCATTTCTACAATGATTTATTGGATGAGTTCTCAGAGAACAGTGAGAAGCTGCCATACCTCACCAGGCCAAAAAGGAGATGTGTGTGACCTGTGGACAGAATCACTATCTGGTATTACAGGAATCTTCTGGGATTAGCTTTTTCTTCTCTCTGCGAAGCAACAACTCCCAGAGTTCAAAACCAAGTTCTGTTTCACCTGATTAATATTTCCATGTGAATATCCTGAATGAGCTACTAACTAACACCATTAAAGACAGGACAGTACTTAACCATTTAAGAGAACATAAATAATTGCAATGTTTTCTTTACTATCAAATGCATTCCAAAAAATGCTGTTTAGCAAGGACTGTACTAGGACTTCAACACAGGTACAAGTGCTGAAGGTGTAGAAAATTGAGAAACAAACTTCTCTGAGGGGCAGAGACCAAAATTATCATCTTAAATTCCATACAGACACCAGCCAGTAACAAGCACATACTCTCTCAAAGGAACAAGTGCACCAGACCCCAGAGCAGCATTTTACACTTTCTTAAACCCCAATTTCCATACTGGAGTTTTAAGGTACATTTCAACACAGACACAATCTCCAGATCTGGAAGTCACTAAGGAATTAACATTAGCAATTTGTTTCTGGAACAGGATGAGTAACCTCCTCTGCAGCAAACAAGGGACACAGTAAAAACTGATGAATCAGAGCAAACTGATTCCACATAAAAACTTATAAACGACCCAAACCATGCTTCATCAATTCAGATAATTCAATCTGATCTAATCCTCTTGTCTATTTTCACATCATAAACATTGCTATTATGTCCTTAACTTGGCCTGAAAGTCGTAGACAATGAATAAGTGTACTAGCAAACTTAGTCTGGAAGATGATGAATTTAATCAAATTATTTCACATTTCTCACAGCCTAAAAATACACACAATGAATGTAACCCCATCTCATGTTATCCATCCCCATGCTGAATCAATGCTGAATCCCAAATGATGAGTTTGCAAGCACCAATTTACTAACCCAGACTGAGAGAGCAGATACAGAGGTGGATGTTTCAGAACACTGAGGTTATCAGGCATTACCTCAGCCTTCAAAAAAGGGGAGCTCTTACTGCTGTTTGCAAACACCTGTGGGAAGATGCAGAGGAGACAGAGCCAGACTCTCTCAGAGGTGCAGAGCAGAAGGATGTAACACAAAGGATACGAGCTGGAATATAGGAAATCACAACTTGATGTAAGAAAAAAAAAACACCACGAGGGTGGGCAAGTTCTGGAATAGGCTGACTGGAGATGGTGTGTCATTTCTTCTTGAAGATACTCAAAACGTGACTGGTCACCTGGGAGACATCCTAACCTGTAAGCAGGAGGCTGAAAAACACACTTCCAGAAGTCCTTCCCAACCTTTTATCACTACATCTAGAATCACATCATCCATGATTTTATAAAAGTGCTGAGTTAGAAAAGGTAACAAGACAGATTTCTAAGTCTCCAAAGTCTACAGAGACTGTTCATCATTCCACCTCCACTAAAAAGGGAAGCCTTTACATTATTTACACCACTGAAGGCAGCAAGCACAAAAACAGAACAAGAACAACAAAGGTACAGAAAAAAGATGGAATGTGTTTTAGTCATTGCCTGGATTTGATAATGAGTTTGGAAAATAGTAAAATCACCAAACAAAACTATGATCAAGACAGTGTTGAGACAGCAGGTACTGTCATATACCAGCTTATTTCTCTTCAATTTATCAGTCAAAAGTTGAAGAATCATCTCCTAGGCACTTTGGAGATCTTCAAGGAACACAGTGAAGCAGGAAAGTCATGGCATTACTCTCCAAGTAGAGCAATATGTGAACAGTTAGCTGAATTTTTCTTCTATAAAAAACATTTTTCTGCAAAACAAGAGGTGCATTTCTCACAACGGAAAGTAGCTTCCCCTTCTATTTCATCTTTGCGCTTCTCCCCTTGTCATCTTTCCACTCCACTAGTCACACTCCCTTTGATTCATCCTTTGTCTGCTCCTCCAGAGCAGTTCCTTCTTTCACCTCCTCAATGCCTCAGACTACCCTGTCCTTCTCTAATTTATTTTCACAGCTGAAAAAATGGATATTTATAAAAGGTGCTTCTACAAAGCAAGCAGACTCATGAAGACACGAAAAGGATATTTAACACACAGTACTGATAACCAGAATAACAAAGAGGTGACAGCTGAAATACTTGTTTTCCTTAAGGGCCTTCTTCAGAAATCATAGATTCAAAAACTATGAGAGTAAAGTAATGGTGCTCCCTGGCCCTAATCTCAGGCCAAAAGGTGATGAACATTCCATGGCAAGCGTGAATCTCCTACTATGCAAGTTATTGCAGGAACACAGAGCAAATTACAGAGGTGAACACTGACCAATAATTAATTAACAACACAAATTAACAAATGCAGACTGAGAAAGAACCCAGCCAAAGCACACAAAAAAGTACAGAAGCAGAAAGACTCCTAACTTCTGTTCTCCTCTCATGCCTACACAGGAGATGCAAAATCAAATGAAAGCCACTACCTATAAACCATTGAAAGGTAAAGTCCTTTAGGATTAGATCTCATTGCTGAAGTTTCAGAGGACAAGGATTTTGCCAGTCTCCTGGCCCAGTGCAGATGCACAAGGTCCCAAAAATGTGCTTCCCCTTTAGGTGACAAGGGCTGCAAAACCAGCCTG
Source organism: Serilophus lunatus (assembly GCA_013399895.1). NCBI lineage: Eukaryota > Metazoa > Chordata > Aves > Passeriformes > Eurylaimidae > Serilophus > Serilophus lunatus. The sequence goes on from VXBA01005378.1 coordinate 69,257, forward strand.
ACTCAATTCACATAAACCACACTTTGCAACAAAAGCATCTGACCCAAAAGCTTAAGCTACCAAATGCTAACATAAAGACAAAAGCATAGAAAACAAAAGCTTCTGTAAAGAATGGAAAATAAAAATAAATTTGAAAAATATATCTTTTACCAAGCATTTTTTTTTCTCTCAATTAAGTTTAAAAAAATATTGTGGAAAGAAGAAACAAGACACTTGTAAACATCTAAAATTCAGAATGGCTGTGGTCTGATATGACATTTATCTTCACCCATGAGTAAACACTTGCTAACTCACTTGTGGCTATGCCACTTGTGATTTATCAGTCTACTCACTCCTGAAGATAAATGTCATATCAAACCTCAGCTATCATGTAATCTGGCAGCATTAACTTACAATGTTCATGCTTTTATGGGCCTAGAATTCATATTTCCCATTGTTTACCACACTGTATCAGTAGCAGCTACAATTTTTCAACAGTGCCTCAAAATCTGCATAAGTGGTTGTTTTTCCCCCTAAATAAAAAAAAAATTACTTTTTAAAAACTCATGTAAATTTTAATGTTAATATGACCACAATATTGTTCCACTGAATGTATGCTTTCAACAAAGTAATGAAGGAAAATAAAACAGAAGCCACTGGATCACTTGTCTCACTTGCTCCCCAATTTATTACACAATTCTTCCTACAGTTTGTCAAATGGTCTATTTTTCACTGTTTTCATTTATGGCTTTTTCACCACTGTCTTTGGGAGCCTGATCTACCAACCAATAACCTGTTTTACTCTGAGGATATTTTGCCTTATAACCTAGCTAAATCTTACTTCATTTAATTATATCCTGTTATTCATATTCATATTGTGTTGGTCCCCTCCAAACAATGGTCTTTTATTTTCCCTTTTAAGTCAGTGTTCGACCAAGTTACATGTGTTTAATTCTCTTAAGCATTTTTTCAGTCTTTGCTTTTGAGCCTGCACTTTTGTTCCTGGTTTCCAAAAAAGCAATCAGTGACAATATTATCCTTATGTTAAGATACAGCCCACAAAATTCCGAAAGTAAAGCGTGTGATAACAAGTCAGAAAACTACTAGGCTGTACTTCAAACAGGCATACAATTTGTCAAGGCTTTGTTCCTGTTAATGGATCCCAGACCCATTTTTATTTAAATGTTATTGTACACCAAATTCCAAGCCAGTGACTCGATTTTTATTAGTTCATTAATACAAACTACTCCTTTTATCCAAACAGCCATGTATTACTCTTCCATTTCTAAGCTGCCTCGCACACAGGACAAAAAGAAAATTATTTCCTATCAATCACTAAAATGTGTACAAATTACTGTCATTCATGAAGAGAAAACTGCTGCCAGAAAAAGCTTTGGTAGACAATTACAAAGCAAATCAGAACATCCCCATATAACAGAATGCTTATTCTACTGTTGTATCTTGTTTCCAAATTCCATTACTCCATCTCGCTTTTTAGGAGAATCCAACCACTAAGACAGTTCCTGGAAAAGTCTTACTAAATGTTCTATTGTGACTCAGAAGAGTCTCCCCTCTGGACACTGTGCCCAAATTAGTGCAGCAGTAACAGTCCAGATGCATTTCTGACCATCCTTCCTAATCCTCGACCTGCACAAGTCTTTATACAGCTTTGCATATAATTAAACCCATTTTAATTAAGATGGATTACCAATTTTCTTACTGGTTTTCTTTATCACTCTAATTTAATAATTGGCTTTAACCTCCAGGAGTACTTTCTCCTTATGATGCAGTGCCAACACACTATGTAAAGTGTTAATCCATCTCCATTACTCACCAACCTACCTACAATTTCAACACATTTAATAAAGAACATCTCCCTTATTCATACAGATCTTTACCTGCAGTAACACCCAGAACAAGACAGGCAATACAGAGCACATGGCCCCTAAGAACAGCAATTTAGACCAACTTTGAACATTGCACTTAGAACAATTAAAAAAATTGATTGCTGACTTATCTCATTAGTGTCTCATCAATAAAATATTAGCCTAAGATTATTCCCTTTTTCTCTCCCTTTAGAAGTAGCACCATCCAGCTCTTAAAAGCATCGTTTTTTCATAGTTTGGAACATGATTCCAGTACTTTACAAAACAAATAGAAAATAGTCTCTTCTTCCATCTTCACTAACACTAAACATTTCAAAGCTTTTGTACAGGCTATGCTGCACACTGACAGCATCCACAGAATTTCCATGCTGAAAGAGACCTCAATGCAACTGGAGGAAGTTTCACCTCACCTAACCCCTTTGTGAGACAGAAAAGTCAAAACAAAGGAACAGCAAACAGATTCTCCATGTTTTAAAGGAAACTAGACTACTGTAAACTGGCTGGTATGAAAAGATCTATATTCTAAAACAGGCTTGCCCTTCTGCAGCTGGACAGTTTGCAAAGCCAGCTGGAACTGTCTCCAGTGAGCTTCAGGCTTGGAAAATCTGGAGCTCAGCCAGTTTCCTCCATCAGTGCTGGCCACCCCCAGGCAAGGCAGCTGCAATCTTCCTCTTCAGGCCAGGTCCAAGGCAGGATGGCCAGCAGCCCTTCCCTGTGCTCTGATTTCGGGGAGCACTCGGCGGTGAGGAGTGTGATCACTGTCTCCACTGAAAAATCAATACTCAGGAACAATCACCAGTGTGACATGGAGCTGCTGGGTTGTCTGATTGCCACCTGAGTTGATGGTTGTTGTGCTTTCTAAGATTTTTTTGATGCAGTAATTCTGACTGTTTGATGCTGCTTTTGTTTGTATAGAACTACTTTGAGGGTCATTAAGTGCCTGGCTAATGTAATGTTTGGTTGTATTAACTAATGACTGATAAATTTAAACCAAATACAAAAAGACAGTTTTACACTAAAGCTAATAAATTATAATTTTTAATGTCTTCTCCCTTAATATTTTCTAGAAAAGTAATAGTATCAAGCACAGTTTTGCTCTGCATGGTTTGAGACCTTTTGAAAATGTAGCAGTCCTTTCATGTACACAGGAAATGCAAGTTCAGCCCTAGATCCATGACCTCCTTACATACAGAAATCAACTTCTTTTGCCTGTTAGATCAATCTCCACAGTGTGTTACTTGAGCAGTTTTCAGCTTCCTCCTACAACACAAGTATGCCAAATAAGCTGAGCATTGTTAATCTCTACTCAGGTTAACAAGAGTGCTTGCTTTGAGAACCCATTGACATGAGACAGACAGAAGGTGTCTCTCCTGGAAATTTGGCTTTATTCCATTCAGAAAATATTCCACAAGAACTACAATCATAAGGGTAAGAATTCCTACAGATTTACACATTTTTGTTCTACATCAGTGTTTCTCAAAACATGGGGTGCAACCTGCCAGGTAGGCACAGGGGTGTTTAAGGTGAGCTGCACAGCACTGGAAAAAGCCATGTTACCTTCAAGTTAGTCTTAAGACTGTGGCATAGAGCCAGACTAACTGACCATGGACATTTATACTTGTAAGCAATCTGTCAGCTGCCATCAGAAATTTGCTTTCCCTGGGTTGGGGTAATTTTTACACCTTCTGCCTGTAATTACCATCAATTCCTGCTCCTCTACCTTGAAGAGCCAAAGCTATTTCTCCATTCAGTCTTATGAAATATGGATGAATCAAAAAAGATGTCACAAAAGGTGTGAGGAACACTCTTCTAATTAATACCATCCAGGAGGGGTGGGGAGAACTCATCATAGAAAAAGAATGCAAGTGGCTGAACAGAAAGAAGCTGAGTGAAGGTGAGTAACAACACCCAACAGCCTTGTGCGTATTACAACAGAGGCAGAAATCTTAGCATCCAAGATGTTCTTACACATTAACACTGTGCTCACTAAAGGATTATAAAATTGTATTCATTTCATTACAAAGTTAATAATTTAACCACTAGAAAGTATTTGTCAGGTTTCAAGACATGGCTCAGATGGCTCAGATGGCTCAGACTTTCAGGCTGTGCACTGCTACTTTCAAATTACATCAAAAGAAACATTGTCTCTCCACACACCCTACAAATTATGTATATCCTTTACAGAGCCTATAAACTCAGGGATAGATCACTGTAAGGTTTTACATTATCATATATGCATTTCTCAAGCTTGATAATACAAATTTTTATCACCTTGATACACCACCTGGAACCCCTCGATTTGGTTTTGCAACCTAAGTCAAGTACTTTACTCATATACACAGAAACCACGGATAAAGAAACTCTTACACCTGTGCTTGAAGGATGATATACCCATGTAAACTAAAGGCCTTGTAAAAACCCTTAACATATTTTAATTACAACTGCAAACATACACACAAGATCCTCCGTTACAGCAGGATAATTCCCCACACTCTCAGGGAGTACTGGCTGTACTTGCCTTGTTGACAGTGCCTTTGAAATTAATGAATCTAAGCACATAATACTCCTATATGCACAACAAAGATTCCTTCCAGTGAGTAATGAAGAATGGCATTATTTCTAAACAAAACATCCTGGTACAGCGATTTTTCTACAAGATTTTATAATTACATGTGGAAGAGTTTAAAAAGAGAGAGTTAATTTTAATGCAGACCAATCTGAGTAAAGCAGCATACCTAATGACATAGTGAACATTACTCTTGTCTGTCTTGAAAAGCTTCCTGTTCTACATTTGTAATTCCCTCAAATCCCACTGTGCTCGTGCTACACTGTATTGCAGACAAAAAGGCCAAGAGAGCAATTCTTTTAATTTAAACTGCTAATAATGTTATCTAAACTAATGGTTGAGCATACATGACTTAGAATGAGACACTATGATGTATGGTACAAACAAAAAATATTTTTTCAAACACACTGCAAGAAAAATAACACTGAAAATTGCTATAACAATTCAATAAGAAATTCTCTTTTACACTACAGTACCTACCAGTTGAGAACTCTGATTTGACTGTACCACCTTAACCTGAGGAGGCTGCACTGTATTTGATACAGAGACTGTGCAAATGTTGTTTGGTTGCCTTATTCCTATTGTCTGTGTTGTGACAACAGAGGAAATGCTTCCAGAGGCAGACTGAGGTATAACTTGTGAGAGCTTGGTTTGTTGAAGTGGCTGCTGAGACGGTTGTCCTTGCAAAACCAAATGTTGACTATTCAGTAAAGATTGTCTCAATGCAGGTAGACTTTTCTAAAAACAGAAAAGAGTTTATGAAATAGCAAACTCACCAGGTTGACAAACAATATTTTGAAATTCGTTGTAAACAGAATTAAAAGAATGTAATTTTCTTCCAAATTTTACTATCTGCCTATTCATTAAAAAGAAATAAGATTGCACATATTTTGTAAGAGAGAAACTTCAGTTTATATTTTTAATAAGTATCAATTTGGATTTAGCCACCCTGTAGACTTTCATGTGCCCTAAATTCCACAGTAGTAGCAGTAAATTATAACATTTTCCTTCTCAAGACTATGTAGAAGTTGCAGCTTAGGTCTTTGGAAGGGCAAAAAATGAAAAGAGAAGAGGCAGAACCACAGGAAATACCCCATTCCCACTGCATGGTAGAAGTAGCAAGCTGCAGTTACTTCTCCTGACTTGCCTTCAGTACCTAGAACAAGATGATTTAACTGTCCATGCCCTACAGCAACAGCTTTTTACTGTATTATTACTGATTTAATGTATTCTGACTGGATTAGAAAAGTGTACTATTGTATGCTTCATGTTCAAATCACTTTAACGAAAAAATGTATTTCTAAAAGGCTATACTGTACCTTCATGAACAAACTTTTTACTTTTTAAGTGGCAGTGGTGCTCTTTTGAAGTGCTCCCCCAGGCAGCTGTAGAATGCAACAGTGTTTAGCCCAAGCTACAGTTCTTTCTAAACTTGTTATATTTGTTTAAAAACTTCATGCCTGTTGCCAAGAAAGGACTTCAAAGAAAGGAAACAAGTCAAAACTTATGATGCCAGAAGTGATGGCAGGAAAAGGCACAAAGAAGGGTTAAGGATAACTTGAAAACACAACAGCAAAGGGAGAAAGTGCTGAAGACAAGTTGCAGGGAGAGAAGAGGAAATCTGCCCTAAAGAGAGGAGTTTTGAACTGGACAAAAAATGCTTTTAAAATTGTATTTGTGGTTTTATTGGGACATAATTAAACATGCTTTGTACATAATCTTGCATATGGAAGTTATTGTAGCTAATATACAGAACCAATGAAAAGTTACATCTACCCCCACATGTCCTAACTTGGGATCCAACAATAAACCCATTTGGTACCACATCAGAAACTCTACTATTGATTAGTTCCAGCTTACAAACAGGATCATCTAATTAATTATTTCAACACCATTATCCAGTTCGGTTTTTCATCATTGTTTTTACATGTGGATTGAAAGTTATCAAGACTCAAACATAGATTACAAAAACAGTATGGAAAAAGCTTATTAAATTACTCGAAGCATTCTATAGAAATAACTTGTGACTATTCCAGTGTGAACCTTGTACTTCATAAAAAATTACCTACTACAGAAATGTGTGGGAGTAACTGGTTTTTTTAGATAAACTTAATTTCTGTAAAGTTCTAGGTCAGGGTTACTTGAGCCATGAACTCCAGATGAGCTCTGGATAACAAACACATTTTTCTTAAACCTAAACCAAGGCCCCAAACACGAGATCTCTTCCTGTAGGAAATCCCTGTTTCTTACCATCCTCCCAGCCTGCCAGGAGCAGTCAGGGGAGCAGCATCTGGCTGTTGTGAGAGATGGAGCTGCAAGGGACTGCCAGCCAAGAGGATTTTGGCAGAAATGGCCAGCATGAAGTAAAAAGGGAGTGATCCTGCAGGTGAAGCTAATACCACATTAAAAGGATATTCTAAGACAATGTATTGAAATTTGCACTGAAATAAGTTTAGCTAAGCAATATTCACATTACCTTAAGGAAAGGTACAAGATATGGCTGAGGAGATGATTTGAGTTCTGTTTGAAGGCGGCCTGTAAATTCTTCTGGATCAATCTTTGCATCCTTGAGGGGGAAGATGAAAAGCATCAACAACTTGGTTCAGTTGTTTGGCTGCTTCTTTCCCAGCTAACATATACACAAATATCTCTAGCTAAATAGGCTGCCACGTCGAGCAGAACTTTCAGAGCTGAAGTCCCTCAACTCTTCTCTAAGATCCTTCTGTCAAGAGCTAATTCATACATGTAACATGCCACTCAAAATTCAGGGATGCACAATTTCAGACACAGAGAGACTCTACAAACACTCAAGTCTCTTTTAGGTCTCCATTTCCTTCATAACATTTACATGGTGATTTCTTTTTTTTAAATTAAAAGAAACCAAAACCAACAGGTTGTTGAAGTAATCCTACAAACTACTATAAAAATTTTCAGCCCTTGTAATAAGTCCAAAACCAATTCTGAGGGTACAATTCAACAGAACATGTACCTGTGTATATAAAACTATCTGTGTAAAAAAAAAAGACTTATATAAAAAGGATACATGGCAGTAGATATAAAATCTTCACCTGTAGGAGTTTGAACACATACTCACAAAATATACACTTATAAATATATGAAATATATAATCAGTAGTTTATTCTGTAGTTAATCCAGGAGGTCTCTATAACTGAGGTGCATTTTATAATACATTTTAAATTGTCATTAGTTGTATCTCAGGTTGCAATAAACCCATTCATTAGCTTTCCTGGACTGATATAGAACAAGAGAAAAAAAACAAACAAAAAACAAAACAAAACAAGCTTCAATAGATATATTTATTATATAGGTATGTTGTTAATTTGTAAGTAGTTCCCTTTAGTTATTTAATCTTTCCAAGTCTGCAAAAGTTAAAACAAGTTTTTCTGGAACCACTGAACATGACTGTTGAATAGCTCATACTTGAAAACAGTCTTAGGCTTGTCTAAAATATCCAGATTTCTCTGGCAACAAATCCAAAGAAATATAAGCAATATAAATCCAAGTTCTTCATAGATTATATTTAATTTTTTAAAAAGAAGTTAAACTGCTTTTCCAGCTCCACAATAACATCACTCTGCAACTCTTTTGTAAAATTCACAGGAGTGTTTTTGACAAATGAATAGTAAATACTTTGCTGCATTTCCCCTTTCAGAAACTAAGAGAAAGTCTGGTTTTAACATATTTCTAAAGTTATGTAACATACAGAATACTTACATTCTCACGTAGCCCAACTCCTTTCAGTTTCATTACTGCCAAAAGAATTGTTAAGACCAAAGCAAGAGTTTTCAGCAGATGTACATAATAAGCTTAACAAATAAGTGACAAAAGGAAAGAGAACTAAATATTTACCAGCAAATCTTGAACCAGAGCTTTCACATTGCGGGATGTTTCCGGAGATGGGGAATTATGAGAAGCAAGTTTTATAAGGGTAGCTAAAAAGTTTTTGCATTTTTTCACATTCTCTTGCATTTCCTGCAAAAGCCAAAGAAAACAAGTATCAGATCCATGTTATTTTCCCATCAGGATCAATATATGCTCTGACCAGCACAAATAAGGAAAGTGATGATTTTTTTTTTAAGTCAGACAGCATACATGTGAAATACATCTGCAGCTGCTTTGCTATTGTTGGTAGTTACCTGATATTTTCTTCAGTTCTTCATGTAACTGAACATCAGAGCTCACAAAAAATCACCAAAACAAAATCAATGAAAGAAACATATTTTATATTTTACAGTCTGCTTTGGTAAAAATAACCTTAAATACGAGAAGTAACAGAACAATTTGTTGGAGATGCATTCCCCATTGAGATGCCCAATACACAATGTACAAATGTGTACAAATGCTGGCCAATCTATTTTAATTTCTTACGTTATTGATTCAGTATGTTTTTGTACAAAGCAGCTACAGCAGCACAATCAAACTAGAAAAAAGTCTTCAAACATCATCATATCCAATGTTTTCTTCTTCAGGAGGAAAACAAGCCATTATTTTAAAATGGTGCAAGTGCTCCAAGAAAGAGAAACATCACATTTCAGTGTATCCACAGTTGTGAGGCCCAGCAATAGGATAATAATGAAGTCCATAGACTGAAGGTCTGATTGTTCTGTCTACAGAAACAGAATAGTTCTTTCACTACTGACACACATATGGCAGAATGGGGAAAGCTGACCACAAGTGTTCTTCCTCCCTCTCAGAATCTGTATCCCATTTAGTTGAAATGAAGGGATTTTTGGTTTGTAAAGCATTTGTTCCATCACTAATGCATGCTGACAAGAAGGAAGAACTCTTTCTGCCTCTGAACAGACACAAGAAGCTCATAAAGTACTAAGAAAACTAAAAAAAAATCCTGTATTTTAAAACTTGCCTGCGACACAACTGTGGTTCCAGGCACAGGAGAGCTGGGGATGACCAGGGGCTGTGCTGGGACTTGTGCTGCTGTGTGAGGGGGCAGTGGCAGCCGAGGCTGACCCTGGCCTTGTGCTGCTCCTTGACTCTGGCCTCCACTGAGCACTGCAGGCTGAGAAGCTGAAGTTCCAGTTGCCACTGTTGTCTTGAACAAATTTTGAGCACTTGTCGTAGCTACCGATACCTATTAACATTTTATATGGAAAAAACAGGTAATTGTCGTCTTTTAATTCTTTTACTCAACCACCAAGTTCCTGAAAGGAAAAATTTGTTTCCTTTGAAATACAGCCTTACTGACAAAATAAAACCATTGACTTCACTTATTATAACTTTACTTTTGTCATCCTTTCCTGAACGGTGCAAGTCCTCATTTAAAGTTCCTTTTGTTAAAAAATAAATGTACTATCAAAAAATTAGTTGCTATCACCTACTCTTTAAGATCACCATGATGGTGCAATTTCTGTAACTCAGCTTTCTGTAAACTTAGTATGAACAAGCCCATTCCCAGTGGTCTGTGGCCCTGCCATCAGGTTTACAACTATCCATACGACTCTCTGTACAGTGACAGATCACACAAATGCACTGAGCCAGCTGCAGATACACTTTTGCACCACTGCACAGCCCTGGTGAACAGAACTGTCCTGGGCCAGCTGGGCCGATGCAGACTCCACCCCAGTGCAGCATGTCCACCACTGAAACAGTACCTACCACTCCAGCTAATTGGAATATTTCTTTAAAAAAACTTCCCCTACCCTCAAATTTGTTAGTGTCCAGGAAACAGCGGACAAGAAGATCTAGGCTGCCCCTCAGCACCTGCATAACACAGTCTGACTATACATTCATTACTGATTTCTGGGATTACATTTGAAAGATATGAACATGAAAATCCCTTTCAAAAAAAACCCCATGTAAATCATAGAATCACAGAATGGTCTGGGTGAGAAGGGGCCTTAAAGCTCATCCATTCCCACCTCTGCCACAGGCAAGGACACCTCCCACTATCCCAGGTGGCTCCAACCTGGCCTGGGACACTCCCAGGGATGGGGCCTCCCCACCCTCCCAGGGGACAATTTCTTCACCCACCGAAGTGAAATGTCCCCTCTCCCCCCCGCCCGCCCCTGCTGCGTGCCCTCACCGTGGTGTGTGCCAGCACGGCCCCCCCGGGCAGCGTGGCCGTGGCCCCCGCGGGCGCGGCCGGAGGCTGAACCACCTTGGCTTGCACCGGCAGCCCCAGGCGCACCGTGGACGTGCCCACGGGAGTCGGCTGCTAACAAAGGAAAAACAAGCATTTCATTCCTGTTTCCTCTCCTTAGGAACTTATCTCCAAGACTCTTTAATAACAGTGATTACAAAACCAATAATTTCTAATGCCACAAAAAAAAAAGTCAAAAGCAGTAAAGTGTTTTTAAATATATATTCACGAATAATGGAAATATTAGCTTTCTTATGTTCACGGACGGGTTTGCAATATCCCTCCTAAAAGCTATTACTCGTGCAGCTATATGGAAAAGATTAGAAAAAACCGGTCTGACCTGCAAAGAATTGATGTTACATTGATGCATTAGTTCAGTTGCAGTATTTACATGTCAGTATTCATCTATAATTGAGTTCATCACTGCCAGTAACATATTGGTCCTCTTGCTATTTACTGTCCTGTTCTAGGGCTTTTTTTAAAGAAAATTAATATGGAGAGAAAGTTCAGAGAGCAGAACAACACCTTTAAAATAATTCCAGATTGAATTATATAGAAACTAACTTGCACAGAGATGAAGTTGAAGCTCTTGGAGAACACACAACCTGTGACCAGACAGCAACTGGAATGGGAAGTGCAGACAAAGGAAAATGACTGACTGCAGCAGCATCCTCTACAACTCAGGAAACTGATCTCACGCAGCGAGCATATTAATTATTTTCATAATTTATTTGAATCGTGAGACTGAAATTTCTTGCCAAGATATATGAGCACAAGATTTAGGAATAAAAAAATGTCTCCAGAAAAGCTGCTATTTAATTCCACAGGAATGTAACTACCTTTATGATATAAATACATCACAAAATATGGCAACAATGACAAAATGAGAACCACTCATTATTAAACATGGAGGCCACACTGCCTCTTAGAACTTGCAATTTATTAAGACTTGCATTCAAAAGCACACTTAGAAAAGACAAATTTTCTAAGTGAATAGAGTAATAAATCATGGACAACATTGTTTCTCACAAGATAAAATTAATTCTCCTTGATTTACATTTTAATTTATCTGTCTCTATAATTAATATTTTTATAAAGAACTGCTTATTTTAGATTCTTACATTGCCTAATAAACCTACATAAAATACTTCTTCAAAGAACATCCAGTACAGTCTAAGAGATCTCCAAAAGGAACAGAGGCCCAGGCAGGCATTCAAAGCCCCAAGCAGTCCTTACAAATCAGTCCAGCAACATCCTCTACTGGTTATCAATCTTCTGTACTTGGGGAAAAAAGGGAGGAAAAAACCAAATCAAATAAATCTACCTGACATCTGAACTAAACCTTTTTTTCTGTTTGTTTGTAAAGCTTTCAAGATTTTTAACATCTTGACTAAGGTTGCCTTCCACACTGAGACAGCCTAGAGACAATAAACAGCATGGCAAAGAGATAGAATTGTCTGGTTTTTTGGAAGGACCATATTAGCTTTTTTTGTTTTAAATACCTTGCACCTCTTTTCTCTTCTGTAAAAATGACCACTTGCTTTTATTTTAAAATACTGGTTGAATGAAATTATATTTACCTGATGAATGTTTGCCTTTGAATCATAAAGATTATGTATCTTGTTCATTAGCTTATAATCAGTGTTTCCAACCTGAAAATACAGCACACTTGTGACACCCACCCCTTCTTATCAGTACACTGCTTCCAGAGGTGAGGATCTACAAAACAAGCAGATAACCAGGGACACTTCTGGCAGCTACTCAGTGCCAGGCCAGATCTGCAGCCAGAAAGCCACAGATACACAGGGAGAATGCAAGCCAGAGAGTTTTTTCTCAGCTAATAAATGCCCACAATTCCTCACAGGAACATATTTGAAAATAAAACTGCAAAGAATAAAAAAATAAAACTTCGCTGTCACAGTATTATTCAACTAATCATGTGTTCCACTGTCCAGACCACAGCAAACTGTGCAATTTGAAGGTTAAATTCACCCTAGACTTTAAAAATCAATGGTGACAAAAGCCTTTGATACAAAATGGCAGTAAAGCCACATTAATATGTGTTGAATATGAAGAAAAAGCCTCACTCCCAAAGAACCGCAAACAAAGTAATGCAGTAGTTTACTAATGTGGTTCCAAAATTCCTAAGGGTTAAAAGGTAAGTATGAAACAAGGGGATGAGAAACTTCACAAGGAACTAGCCTGGAGAAATTCTCAAGTATCATGGAAGTGACCTTCAAATGATTGCTACAAGTTGGCAGAAGACACTCTAAAGACTCCCAACACAAATACTTCAAGAACTGGTAAATATATAGAAACAAAAAGCTGTATTTTCTATGAAAGGAAAGCTGTAAACAGATCTCATGAGGAATCCATTAAAAAGAAAACAAAAATTATCAACACTGTATAAAAAAAAAATCATAACCCAATGTGTCAAGCTCCTACTGGAACAATCTAAGAATTTATGATGTTCCTTCAAGAAAAACTGCTGAGGTTTGCTACAATTCTATTAAATTCTGAAATTACCAAGAAAGTCAGAAAGAAACACATTTTCAAATGTAAATGTTATTTTTTATTAGACACATACTACACTCCTGCTCTGTACTCAGACATTAAGAGGCAGGAAACCAGGCCATGCATGAACCCAGTCTATAACCCATTCCCAGCCTGTTCCACGCAGACCTGAGCTGCCCACAGAGGGCAGGAGCTGCAAGGGCAGGACAGCACGTCCCTTTCTGAGGACAGAAGGATTCCAGAAGGGACCTGGTTCCCCCCTGGCCAGCCTGGAGGGAGGAGTGTCCAAGGTCTGTTCTGCTCTCCCAGATCCCACAGGGAGCAGGGTCAGGGTGCAACAGGCACCACACAGGCAGGCACAGCACACTAGGGTTGGTCACAGTGGGGAAACACCCTGTGTCCTGTAAATTCACCCCCTGAATAGCATCTTCCCTTTGCTTCTCCCCAGAGCTCTGGACACACAGATAGTTCAGGAGCAAATCCATTGTACCTGCCATGCACAAACAAGCTGCCTCTACTTCAAGGAATATACAAGGCTGCATTTGAAAAAGCAAATCACTTGAATATTGAGAAAATAGTCAAAATAGCCAAAGATGATTTGTCACTGCCAAGGCAGGATTACACCAATTTTAAAGATTGCACTGCACATTCACAGCTTTATCAAATGATGACAATTTAAACTGCCACAGGTTAGGATGTAAATCCTTGGAAACAGGTCTGTGATATACTTGTGTTTTGCACTATAGAACCACCTATCGAGGAACTCTCCAGGTACCAGCAGCAGTCTCTGCTCTACAAAGCAGAGCTCGCTTTTGACAAGTAAGTTGCATTTATTTTTCATGAGCAGTCCTGTCAAACTTGGGCACTATCAACCACAAAAGGAAGAAAGAAAATACCCCAACAGCATTTGAACAAACATTAACACAAAAGCAGGGCCAAGTTTATCACAATACACATCATGACACCTCTTTAGGTGTCTTCCCTAAGTGTTATGCAAAACTCAATTTTCACAGAATATGACCATAAAGTTTAGATTTAAATTTGAAAAATCCGAAATGAAATTCAATTTTATTACTAATCATTTATGCAGAAGATTTTTTATAAACAAAATAGGCCATGCTAAGATGCCATCTGAGATGTCTCAAACTATCAAAGACGGTTTAAAGAGAGAAAAAGTGAGATTGCAGACACTGCAGAAGCATAAGAAAAAGGTCAAATCTGAGAGCTCACTTGCAGCCAGGTTTGAGGGTCGAGAGGGCTACAGGGGTGGCTTCTGTGAGAAGGGGCCAGAAACTCCCCCCATGCCCAGCAGAGCCAATTCCAGCAGCTCCAGGACTGGCCAAGGCCCAGCCCAGCAGAGATGGTGGTGCTGCCTCAGGGACAACACTGAAAAAGGGGGAAATCCCTGTGGAATTCAGCTGGGCAAGAGGAGCAGGAATATGTGAGAGGAGCAGCCCTGCAGCCCCCAGGGCAGGGCAGGAGGGGCAGCCCCAGGGGCAGCCCATGGAGAGGCAGCTGTGCCCCTGCAGCCCATGGGGGTCCAGGATGGATCAGAGCCCCCCTGGAGCAGGGGGTGCCCAGAGGGGGCTGTGACCCCATGGGAAGCCCAGGGGGGAGCAGCTCCTGCCAGGATTTGTGGCCCCATGGAGAGAGGAGCCCACAGTGGAGCAGATTTACTGGCAGGAACTGTGTCTCCATGGGGGAATCCACTGGAGCAGCCTGTTCCTGAAAGACTGACCCCAGGGAAGGGACTCAGGCTGGAGCAGTTCCTGAAGGATTGCAACTCATGGGAAGGACTCACTTTGAGAATTTCATGTTGGACTGTCTCCCATGGGAGTGACCCCACACCAGAGCCCAGGAAGAGGGTGAGGAGTCCTCCCAGGGAGGGGGAAGGAGCAGCAGAGACAACAGAGGATGAACTGACCACAGCCCCCCTTCCACATCCCCTGCACTGCTGGGGGAGGAGGTGGAGAAAGTTGAGATTAAAGATAAGCCCAGAAGGAAGGAGTGAAGAGAAGGTGCTTTAAGATTTAGTTTTTCTTTATTATTATTCTAAAATTATTTGATTGGTAATAAACTGATTTCCCCCGGTCAAGCCTGTTTTGCTGTGTCAGTACCTGGTGACTGATCTCTCCCTGTCCTTATCTCCACCTACTAATGTTTCATTATATTTTCTCTCCCCATCCAGCTGAGAATGCAGTGGCAGAGCAGCTTTGGTGGGCACCTGACATCCAGCCAGAGTCAGGCCCCACATCATTTTAGGGTAACTAACTCACACCACCTTTCTCACAGGCATGGTTGGTACCCCTAACTGTTATTAAGGTACTGTAACACTCACCATTAGAAAACCGTCTTCTGATACCTAAAAATTGTGACAAAAATGTTTGAAGAGTTCATGGAGAAACTTCTCATGCTTACTGACTGCCTCTCAAACCCTCTGGTCATGCTTCATCTGGAACATGCACTTAAATGGCACGTGCAGAGCAATTTTTTGTCAGATTTTTTTTCACTCTGGTAAAAATTTAGTGAAATTGAGGCAAAGTATTAACTCTTCAACAACGTGATGTTTGCACACGATTCTAGAAAATGACCAGAAGCAGAATCTTCAGCAAGTCAGACAACAGAGACAGAAACTTCACTGCCACCAGAGTATCACTGGTCAGAGATCAGGTGTTGGTGTGTTCCTCATGTGTGTGATGCCCCTTTTGGGACAACAAGGCTGGGAGACACAGGACTGGCAGAGGTGCTTGGGGCCACCAAAGAAAATCTTCAGAAACCAGGGATTCCAAGCCCCAAACCCCTGTTGCTGAAGCAGATACTTAACAAAGTACTTCCTCACACTCCAGCAAAGTGTCTGACACATCTGTAATCATGAGGTTTTATTCAAAGAATCTGATGGATAAAAAAGAGTGGAATTTTGGCACAACAGTTAGATTCTACCCCTGCCTCAAGTGCTTAGTGCTGCCTGCAAACACAGATAATCCACAGTCATTGATATTCACGCAATATATTTATGAGTGCCCAACCTGACACATGGAGTTTGTGACCAAGAGTGGGCAGGGCTGCAACTGAAAACAATGAAGCCAAACTGGGCACAAAAACATAACCAGCGTTTTCAATTTAATATTTAAAATAGAGACAATTAGGCTCAATTTCCTACTTGTATAAAGAGGTTAATAATCCCCTTAACTGCATTATTGGGAAAGTTGTTGTAGGGATAAGCTCCACAAAAAACCTGCCTGGTTATTAATTCCCACAGCAGAGGGGGGCTTAGTGTGCAGCAAGCGAGCCTGAAGCAATCCACTGAACAGTGGAGAAAAGGTATTACATAATTCTTCATTAATTAAGACTGTCCAGCCTACACACTGTAGAAATTAAAAATAACAGTAGTATGTGCACATGCATTAAGCTGCATGACCACATGGGAGCCCCTGTTAAGATTGCTCAGGAACATTCTTTACAGCATTTCCTAATCTTTGCATGTTTAACTTCCCAGCCTTCCCAACATTTGAGTGTTTTCTAACTTTTAAAATAACCTTAATGCTATAAAAATGTAAACAGCACAATCTGTAAGTACTGGAAACTTAATGTCTGCTTATACAGAAAAAACACAAACACTCACCATGAGGGAAAGGAAGGAAAAGTTTTGTGGTTAAAGCACAGTTCTTACTCTCCCTGACCTTCCAACCCACCTGCCCTGCTGCCAACAAATGTACTCTCCACAGCACTGCAAAGCCCAAAAAACCCACTTCCACAAAACAAGTAACACAGAACATCTTATTTAATAATAATGGTAATCCATCTTAGGCAGCAACAAAGATTTATCTATTTGCTTAAAAATTCTACAAATAGTAAAACAAACATTTGTCAGAAAAGGAGAGTGTGACAAACACTGAGAAAAACGGGAATCAATAAAAATGAGAAAAAAAATCACCAAACCAAGAAGCTGCCATAAAAATATAAAGAGTGCTAAGAGCCAGGCACAGTGTGTTCCCAGAACCACCTCAGGTCTGACAGGACCTGCTTCAGCAACTGCTCTCACCTCACATGTGGCAGCAAAGCCTGAGCTGGGGCTGCCTGCACTGAGAGCCCTTCACAGCAAAACCAAGGGCACTTCCAGAGCAGGAGTTGCACCACTTGGCACAACATCAAAAAAGGGCTTTTTCTTTCATTTTAGAAAAGTGTAACTTAACTGACAGTGAATATTTAAACACAGAAAACAAACCAGAAAAGTTCATTATATAAACTTCAAGTTATGAAGAGTAGAAGTTAGAAAAATGCCTGAAGCATAAAAAGAAACAAAGCTACAAAAGAACTGTGATTTTCTTAAAAATCCATACCTATATATTGATTGGACTGTTCAGGCAATGGCAACAAAACTCAGCTGATGGGTTATCATCTTAGAAGCAGAAGAGTTGTTAAGTAGCCCACTTGAATGCCTAAATATCTAAATACTAAACCATCAAATCACACATAATCTTAACTTTTCTGATCACTAAAGATGTAAAAAGAAACTTAATATTGGAAAACACATTTTGAATCAAACTTGAAACAAAAACATCCGTAAACTCTGAAACCAAATCATTTTCAGCAGCACTATTTCACCTGATTTATAAATTCCAACAACAGATAGTCTGAAATAAAATATTATGGGCCAGGCTAACATTGGTCTTTCCTGTATAATATTTATTTCATATTCTTAGTCTACAGCAGCACTTTAATTTTGTATCTAACAGAAAATAATTTCAATTAAAAATAATTTGAAACAAGTAACTTATTTTTTGCTATTTGGTTATTAATGTAAACCCATCTGGGTATTAAGATACTGAAAAGCAGCGGAAAAAAATGTATCAAGGGCAAGAAAAGTCATAAATTGTACAGCTGTAAAAGGCAGATAAACCAAAGAAACGCAGCAAAGGAAAACTAGATGGCAGCACCTCCCTGCTTTTCACAGCTTCACAAGTACAACATTCAAAACAAGATAGAGGCAAAAATTTAATGCAATCTGATGGTCAGTTTTAAGAGACTTTCTGAATCTCTGAAGAACACAGTAATGCAAACAAGGCTGTACCACTCCAGCTGCCCGTAATACAAGAAAACAGAATAAATTTTTTTTATAAAATAAGTTGTAATTTGATTGAACTTCAGTTACTTTCCCAAAAATCCTGTATCTTAACTAATATCCTACAGCAGATTAACCATTTTTTAATATTCAGCTAAAATTAGTGTCAACCAAAAAGTAAAATGAGACTAAAATCACAAAGAGAAAATAAGTTAAAATTATGCACAGCTAAGACAAACCAAAGTTTGCTTTAAGCACTCAAATATTTATTTCATTAAACATGTTTTTAGAAGAAGCACATTCACACACTCATGGTATGACAAAGTTGCACTTTTTAATGCATCAAAAGATTATTACAGTACTCATGGAAGACCAAGTACTTCCATGTAAACCCTGAGATACCAATTTACAAAAGACGAGTCTCTCTTAGCTGCACTAATAAGATGAATTTACATTCAAATGATGAAAAATGGCTTTAATGTATCTGATATTTTGCAGTAATTTTTTCCTAAACAAAATACCCAAGAAAAACTGCAGCTAGGAGTAGTTAATACCATGGAATTGTAGATTGGTTTAGGTTGGGTGTTGGGGTTTGAGGGGTGCTGGGGTCTCTTTTGGGGTTGTCGGGGGGGGCCTTCAGGTCTCGGGGTGGTCTTGGGGGGGGGGACGGTCCTTGGGGGTTGGGGGGCATGT
>VXBA01005378.1:103794-177887 GCA_013399895.1 Serilophus lunatus
ATCCCCTCCGTGTCCCCCCGGCCGTGGGAAGGGTCCCGGGGCGGCGGCGATCCCGCGCTGCTCGGGGAGTTCCGAACGGAGCCCGAGGGTGACGCCCTTGGCGGTGGGAAGTGTCCAGAGTTCGTGCGGGAAAGGGAGTAGCAGGGGGAGGCTGGAGAGGGGTTTGCTTTGCTTCGTAAGAATCCCGGAGCTTTGAGGGGTTTGAGGGCCGTGGGACCGGACTGTGCTGCTCCCTGGACAGCCCGGGGCTGAGGGGAGTGAACAAAGAACGCTGAGAGCGAGCTCTTAATTTGGGAAGTATTTGTGGCACTGGGTAGTTTGGAATGGCATGAGAATGTCCCGGCCAGAAGGTGCCTGTGTGTGTAAGTTAGGAAGGTGTGTTTGCTGGGAAGAGAGTTGGAGAAAAACAGTCTCTGAAGCCGGGTATCCGAAGGACTTCAGTGCCTCTCCAGCTCCACAGTGTGCTCCCAACATAAAACATCAGTCAGAACTTCTGGTAACTGCTTTATCCTCGAGCCTGCAAAACTCAGTGGAGTATTACTTTACACTTGTTGCATCTGTAAAGTCTTGCCAGATAATCCAAATGCACGTACAAAAGCAGAGAGGTTACCCAGGCACCGGGCAGGGGGGAGAGCTGCTCCTTGTGTGGATGAAGAGTTTGGGATCAGCTCGTGGAAGGCTGTGGGTGTGACCCGGCCTCTCTGGGGGCTGGGGATCCCCTGCCCTGTGTGGGAATTCTGGGTTGTGTGCTCTGTTACTTTAAGCCCTTCCCTCCCTCCCGACTGTTGGTAAAGAAATAGATCACTTCGTTTTGTAAATTCTGGCGCGTGGGCTCCCAAAAACCTGACAGTGGGTTTGATCCCAGGCTTGCATGGCTCTTCCAGGGGGCATTTAGCTTCCAATGTTTGAGTTTTGCTTGTTTCTAAAGTTGCCTTTGGGTTAAATTACCTTGCTGGAGTCACATTATCTACTTGAAAAGGTCAGATAATGTTGCTTGATGTGAGAAGAAGATGAACACTGCGATTTAAAATGAATGTTCAGGAATTGCAGTTGCATGCTGTGATTGTTAAAGTCTGTGCAAAAGAAAAAGGATCCCATCGTTGAAGACCTTGTGATAGTCTTGTCCAAAATTAGACGGATTTAGTGCTGACCCAGCCAGTTTTGCTGAACTTGTGCAGGGTGGTGAAGTCATGCAGTGCAGATCTGCCCAAGTGTGTCTCTCAGGGAGCTCAGACTCCAGTCACTGTTCCCAGAGCTCTCGTCACAAATGTAAACGCAAACCATCACATTTGCTTCGGTAAAATTCGGCTGAGTTGGCTGAAGAGCGTGTGTTTGTAACATGTGATTCAGAAGAGAATAAACCAGTCTTTCTGGGCGCCGCTGGGCCGGGGGTGTTGTGTGAACCCGGAGCAGGTCGGTGTGAGCAGGGTGCTCAGCCCTGCGGTGCCGGGCCCGAGGGCTCAGCTCACCGCGGGACGTGGCAGTGCCCATGGAGGGGGCAAATGGGCTCCCTTATGGCCAGGTCTTGAGGTGGCAGAGGGAGAGCTTTCTTCTGGAGCTGGAAATGACTCCCTGGGGTAATAGTTGCCTCTTGTTGCCGTGCTGAGTCCAGAGGCTGAAGTAGAACACACTGTGTGGAGTGGCTGTTTGCCGTCAGTGTCAGCTCTCGTGGGAGGAGCCAACAGAGCCCCCAGAGGAGAGGCCTGGGCTGTGTCACTGTCACTGTCACCCGGGCTCGGGGCAGGGGGCCTGGCACTGCTGAAGGCACTGCAGGAGTGACAGCAACGGCAAAAGGGGAGGGACGGGCTGTTCTGTATAACTGCGGGTTTGCCCAGAGAAGGATTTGTGGGCTCAACTAAAGGCAGAGATTCAGCTCATCAAGTTGTCCTGTGGAATGCCTTCATTTACCCAAATGGTGTGGGGGGAGTTCCAACAGCAATGAGGTCTTTGTGTTGGCAGCAGACACTGCAGCCCTGCCTTACTGAGGGCACTCTGCTCTGCTGCTCCCCCTCAGCAGTTTGTTTGCAGTGCTGGGATCCTTTCCCTGAGCAGAACTGGAGCCTCTGTCTCACCACTTAGAGGCAAATAGTGACACTTAAAAATTGAGCATCACATTCTTGTCTTAGGCTGGAGTCTGCAAGGGAAATGGAGGCATCCTTTCAAGTGTTTGGTTATTCAGGTACCAGGGAAAACACCCATCCATACTGGATTCCAAACATTAAGGAAGCTCTGCAAATATTTGAGGTTCCTGAATATTATTGGGGCATGTGTTTTCTTTGGATTGCCAGCTTTTCAAAGACCAAAAACCACTCACTCCTATTGTCAAGTCTTGCATTAACTTGGAATGTCTTTCTAATTCATGGTTCTAATTAACACGTCTTCCTTAAAAAAATCATTATTAATTTTTCAAACACCATTGAGCCCAGCCAATGTAGGAAGAGTCTTTGCAACCCACTGTTCATTTTCTTGCTGGAAAGTGCTGCCCTACCTGGGGCAGTTACAGGATAATTACAGGGTTTGATCTTAGCTGTGATCTTTCATGCTGTAATACAGGATGCTTTTCTATTTCAAAGCACTGATTTGGAGGTAGTTATTTTTAATGCAGGTAAGCTGTGTAAGAGTGTCCATATTGAGGTGGAAAAAACTTTATTCTATTCAACAGTAGGGTATCCTTGGGCATATGAGAATAAGAAACAGAACATTGCATCTTGTCTCTCTGGTATAGTGCATCAGTTCCCACTTAGCAGCTGTTGGACCATTGAGAGTTACATTTGGAACCGTTATAATCCATAGATATTAATGAAATAACTTTTGGGAATTTAAGAAGTATCTCAATTTCTGGTATTTCTAGTGTTTTCAACCATCTGTGATGGTGTTTTTCACAGTATAGTGACACACCAAAAGGAAAAGTTTCCATTTAGACTTTTACACAGTATTAGTTGCAGGTGAAAGACACATGGAGACAGAAGAAAGTTAAATTCTGGTGGAGACTTGAGCTTTTTATCATTGGGGTGGGAGCAGGAAAGGGTTAAACGTGTCTCAAGTTGTTATGACGCCCTCCCTGCCTGCCTTGTGAGGTGTGTCCCAGCAGAGCTGCTCTTGTCAGAGCCACTGCTGGTGCCTGGGACTCCCCACACGCTGACACTGGGCTGGGCAGGCCCCAGCGCCCTGCCCAGGGCAGGGGGGCCAGCAGGGCCAGAGCTCCCCAGGGCTGCCTGGAGAGGGAGGAGCTGCATCCTGGGGGGGGGGGAGAGGTGTCCGTGCTGCTCACAGCTGAACCCCCTTTTGGCAGGAATTCTGGGCTGGGAACAGAGGCCTTGGCAGCTTGGCCTCTGGGTAACGCTGCTGCCATTCCTTGGGCTGGTCACTGCTGCCGTGGAATGCCACACACGAGGTGGGAGCAGGCACTAAAACAGACTATAGGAGTAAGGTCATAGCCAAAAGCTGAACAGAAGTTTGCTCACAGCACTTTCATAGGAAATTGGTGGAACTGCTTGGGTGCAAGTACGTTCGTGAGTCCTGGGCAACAGTTTGGTTTCTTTAGCTCCTTAACCTGTGTATTTACACTGACAGAGAGCATGTGCTCGTTGCCTTTTTGTTTGCAGGTCCGTGAGCCAGTTCAGCTGTTTAAAACCCAAACCAGAAATTGCCAGAGTGAGGTGACCCAGGTTTCCTGCAGTGCTGGGGAGAGCTGTGAGGTTGTGTTGTCTTCCCTTCCTCTCACTCCTCAGTACTTTGCTGTGTCTGAACCACTGCATCTTGTGGAGGGAGGAGCAGTCTGAGGGTACAGCCCCAAACCTGCTGCTCTTCCAAAACCTTGTGGTTCTGATGCTCAGGCAACTTAGGGATTCTGGCTGTGCAAAACTATGGGAAAAGCTGTTTCTTTTTAAAATGTTGTTGTACTGGCCACCTGTAATATTAGATTTTTGTTTACTTCAAAGAGCTCAGATTATATTAAATCCTAATCCAAGCTGGTAAAGGAGGAACTGTGAAGATATTTAGGCCTTTGCAAAATCCTCAAAGTAACTTTCAGCTCTTTATACTAATCTCTGAAGGACCTGACTGGGAGAGACGCTGCAAAAGCCTTGAGCAGCCCTTTCTTAGATCACTGCACATGAAGTTCTGATTCCTGCTTTAGGAGGAAACTGGACTTGGGATGGTTATTTTTGTTGCTTGGGGGGAGAGGACAAGGCTGTCCAGCAGAGCAAATCTTCACTGCATGAAATTGTCGTTATATTTTGTGGAAAGTTGTACTAAATGCAGTTTGATTTGGGCAGGGGGAGAAGTAGAGGAAAAGAGCCAAACTCCTGATATGTTTTATGGCTGAACCACTGTTGGCCTTATCAGTGTCTTCAGCTCTCTGCATAGACAGCTGGCTCTCTTCAAGAGGAATTCTACATTTTGGCACTGAAAGTACTTCCTTCTGATGTCGTGCTGATTTTATGATGGGGAGAAAGGCATTCTTTTTGACATACAATAAATTCTCTTTACCTCTTTTAAGGTGTCATTAGATGAAAGCTCGTTTGTTGAGTTTCTTAGAATGCAGAAAGGTGATTGCCAGGTGTTAAAACTGTGAGTTAAATACTTTGGAAACTTACTGATCACACTCTGACCATTTTTGTGCGCCTTTGTAGACAAAGTGGCTCCAAGAGAAACCATTTCAGTGTGGGACAGAAAGAAGCCCCACAAAATCAACTCTGATTTTACTTCCCCAGACAGCAGGTCATTTGTTAGGTATCTAACCAGTAGTGAGGGTGGAGCCGTGGTCAGGACAGGGAAACTGAAAAGCCTGATGAACAAAATGCAGCAGCATGAACTGCAATAATGCACTGACCAGTTGGTGGTATTAAGCTGTTGTGCATCACTTTTTGCAAATTCTTAAGCTTCAGCCATCTATTTCTGTAGAGGAAGAAGAGAAGAGAGGTTTCTCTTATAGCAGGCAATATGTGCCTTTTTACAGCACTCACATTTTATAGAGCCATTCAGAGGAGACTTTCAGATGCTCAGAAAAGGAAAAGTTGATTAAAGACAGCTGAGTAGATGGTACCAGGATGAACCAAATAGTTGTAGCCACTGAATGTTCTTATTTTTTGTTGTAGTGCGGACGTGCCCTCTTACCTGTGAGTTATGCTGCTCAGATTTAGTGCTTGGCTGTTGAGCTGTTTCTGCAGGACTGCGGGAAGCAACAGTGATGGGAGATGGTTGGTGCAGCCTGAGAAATGACTCAGGATCACTTTACAGCTCTACAGGAAACTGCTTTTCTTGACTCATGTTTTTATGGCTGCAAATAAATGCCCAGTGATGGCTCCAAAATGGTGATGCATCTGAAAATGAGGGAAAGCTAATTCTGGTCAATTAAAGCAAAACACGGCTATTTCTCAGCACAGGCTGTAGTACCTTGCAAAGCAAACCAACACTTATCAACAGGCTGGAGCAAAAATGCTTGTGAGGGGTTGTTTTGGGTGAGATTGTTACTGAATGTGATTGTCACGATTTTGGGGGTTTGGGTTTTTTCCTCTCTGGTTTCAATCCATTGCTCAGTTTTTGCTTACAAAACTCCAGCCCTTGCAGACATGTCTCTTCTTAGTTTGTTTCAGTTAATATTCACCCGGGGTTGGCAGTTTTAAGGTGAGGAAAAGTCTTTGAGGGCGGTGACAGTGAAGTGTCACTTACCCAAGTACAGGGGTAGTGATTGATCCTGTGTACTGCAGAAGAAAGAGCCTGAGAAGCTTCATTGCTGTGCAACTGCAAAACTGTTGGAATTCCGCTAAATACATACAAATAATTGACTGGCTTGGTCACTGCATACTGTGCAGTCTCCTCAGGAAGGGAATCTTGCCCCAGTAAGTTTTGCTTCATTTGACAGAGATCACACAAACCTTACGCCAGTGGGGAGAATGCATTGAGCTTAGTGACAATCGTATATACAGACACAGAACTCCTGGTGTTTTATTAAATCTTGACTGAGACCTTGAATCCATTGAGAAATACTTCACTTTGGGTAATTTTGAATATTCCACTTTCTAGTAGTATTAACATTTTTTCCTGATCTGCAAGTACAGGATATGAAGTTTGTAAACTCCTGTATTCCCTGATTCGTAGGTCTGACTTACCAGCCAAAAAATCTGCCTTGCTGCTTCCCCTTATCCTCACAAAACAGTTGAAATATTCAATGTGTGGTAGTAGAGGTGATGTCTGTGCTTGGGTTTTAACTCAGATTTTCAAATTACTAGTTTATGTCTGAGGAATTGATAAAGAATCTGCTGCCTATTTAATACGGGGGTTTTTCTCAGGGAAATTTTCTTGTGTGTGTTCAAAGCTGCTGGTGAGTGCAGGCTGTTTGAGGAGGGTGTTGGCTGATTGTTGTTTGGTTGTGCTGAGTGTCTGCTCCCTGCCTGTTGTGTGTGCAGGCTGTTTGAGGGGGTGCTGGCTGTTGCTGTTTGGTTGTGCTGAGGGTCTCCCTGCCCGCTGTGTGTGCAGGCTGTCTGAGGGGGTGGCTGTTTGGTTGTGCTGAGGGTCTCCCTGCCCGTTGTGTGTGCAGGCTGACTGAGGGGGTGGCTGTTTGGTTGTGCTGAGGGTCTCCCTGCCCGCTGTGTGTGCAGGCTGTCTGACGGGGTGGCTATTTGGTTGTGCTGAGGGTCTCCCTGCCCGTTGTGTGTGCAGGCTGACTGAGAGGGTGCTGGCTGTTGCCTGGCTGTGCTGAGGCTCTCCCTGCCGTTCGCAGTTCGCTCCTTCGGCACCGAGGACAGGCCCACGGACAGGCCCATCCCGCCCCGCGACGAGGTGTTCGAGTACATCATCTTCAGGGGCAGTGACATCAAGGACCTGACTGTGTGTGAGCCACCCAAGCCCCAGTGCTCGCTGCCACAGGACCCTGCCATTGTTCAGGTATGGAACAGCAGCTCCTGCACAGCTGGCAGCTCCCAGTGCTCTCTGCTGACTGTTTGAAAATGGTTGTGCCAAGTGTAAAGAACTCGGGAAACTCCCACTTTGGAACCGTGTCTGCAACTGTGGAAATGGAGGCTGAAATCCAACTCCAGCACAGTGCACTAGATACCAAAGCTGCTGTTTTTTCCAAAACAACTGATAACTTTTTGTAGATACTGATGCCTTTCTTGAAGGGAACTTGGCTTAGGAGGACATGTATGCAGGAGTTCTTGGAGAGGTCAGGCTTGGTATAAATCAAATGGAATAGATGCTCAAACCTCTCCAGATCATTAGTGATTTTTGTTTATTTTTTCTTTTGATTCTAATGTTCACATTCTTTTGCTGACTGTGATTTTAAACCATTTCCTCTAGCTATGTGTTTCTGTTCAGGCTTCATGCAAAGGGGCAGTTGTTTGGAAAGGGAATACTTGGTTGTTGAAGGGAAAGCAACTCACAGTTTGAAGCCTTTGGAATTAATCAGTTTGTTTCATAGTAAATGGACTGAAGAAATAGGTATTTTTCATCTTGGAAATTTGTTGGTTTGTTGATTGTGCTTATGGTTATGATCCCTGAGAGAAGAGGGAAACTCGTGCTTCAAATGGGACTTGATAATTGCATGTAAGTGTTGATTCAAATGTTTTAACTATTCTGTAGGATAAGATTCTTGGTATTTCCTTAAGAGGTACCTTTGCAGTGCTCTGAGGGCTTTTAATGCAGTGCCTTCTGTCTGTGGTGGTTGAAAGTGTGCAGTGGTATTACTGTGAACCCCAGTAATAGTGATAATCTCATGCTCCTCCAGCATGTTTGGGTCTTTATTGTTCCTGTAGGGTTTGAAACTTCAAGGAAAAAGCCTGTACTTTCCAAGTTTGCTAACAAAGTTTACCTGTGTGTTTGACGAGAGTCCAGTGTCCGAGGCGAAATTGTATGATACTATTCTCACAAGTCTCTGATGGTGGCAGAGTAAAAGTGCTTTCTAGACTGCATACATACTTGTGAAAATGTTTTTTCAGTTTCTACATTTCTCCCTTTACAGAACTACTTCCTACTTTTTATGTCAATATGCCTTTTTGCTAGTGTGTTGTTTTGTCTTCAGTCTTCATTAGGCTCTTCGAGCACCTCTTCCTTCCAGTCTGTGGGGTCCTATGGTCCTTTTGGCAGGATGCCTGCTTACAGCCAGTTCAGCCCCAGCCCGCTGGTGGGGCAGCAGTTCGGCGCTGTTGGAGTTGGTACGTGCGCGGGGGTCACCCGGGGTGTGCTCTGTGTGCCTTCTCCTGAGCCACAGCCTCCAGCAGTCCTGCAGCTCAGCTCCAAAGGAGGCTGTTGGTCGTGGTCTCTGCAGCTCAAACCGAAGCAATTAGGATTGAGAACTGAACATGTATCTCAGAGGGACGAGTGGGCAAAGGCTCCTGTGTGCAGGAATTCATTCTGTGCTGTGTATGTTTGTTACATCCATCATGTGTTCATGTTTCACAAGGACAGAGGTACCTCGTAGCTGTGCTGCTGGCACCTGGTACCCCAGGTGGTGTGTGCCTTAACTAAGGACCCATGTGCCAGCACAGTCCCCCAGCTGTTCAGGGGTTAGGTAGGTGTGGAATACCTGCTGGGAATGTTTATGGGCTGCATGGGCTATTTGCTCCCTTGTATACTCTTAAGACTCATCAGCCAACTTTCCTTCCTCTGTTAGAGTTTTTTTATTTCACATTTTAGTTTTTCACACAGGCACTTAGTAACTGTTATGGCAGCAGTGTTACTCTTGGTACTGAAAATGTTAGCCACATGACAGGAGCACTGTAGAATTGGCCACAGTTTGATAGCAGTTCAGATGTGGCAGTCATACTTTTGCTGAGAGGATGTTAAGTGAAAATACATCCCAGTAACGTGTATTGCTTAGTAAGGTGCTGTCATGACTATGTTTTGTTAATGCTTTTGACACTGAAGTTAGAAGTGCTGGGTTTTTATTTTAGAGTAAAAAAAATCAAGATATTAATCTTACCTATTAATGTGTGTACACATGTTAAACTGAAAGAGTGTGAGAAAGGCAGACTTACATGTATTCTAGAGTAACTGCCTAATGCTGCTTCACTAATCAGTTACTGTAACTAAGTAACTAAGCCTGGTTTTACAACTATATTGTTTCTTCCCAAGCAGGAGGTTCTTTAACATCTTTTGGAGCAGACTCTTCAGGCAGTGCTAGCATGTCCCAAAGCGCTGCAGTTGGTTCTGCATTTACAACAGATGCAAGATCACTGAAGACACAGATGTCTCAAGGTAAAATCTTTTTTAGTAACTTTGATCTTTTCTGAACAGTTGTGTCCCCATGACTTAGGGGGTTGGCAGAAATGCCAACAAAACCTCTGAATTCTGTCATGAAAACACTTGCTGTTGTGAGATAAAGCCATGTTTTGCTTCAGCCATTAAAAGTTTGTCCACAAGAAGGGAGAGAGGACATTCACTGTTCAAAAATAGTTTGTTGCTTAAGTACAGTTGTCCTTGCACCTTTTGGAAGTTATTTGGGATCATTGAAAGGTGGGGATGGGGAATAGGCTGTTGAGAAGAGTGTAAATCTCCAAGTGCCCCAACCCATGGGAAGGGGGACAGGGACCTCCCTGGCTGGGAGAGGGTGTGAAAACATCCCCATTCTGTCCCCTGGGGGCCTCCCTGGTGGAGGCACACCTGGCTCAGCTTGCCCTCTTTTCTAATAAATCTTTGCTTCCACAACTTTGCCTCCTCTCAACTTATTTCATAATAAGTGAGTTTTATTCCTCACACTGTTAAACCCAGAAAGCACTGAGAGGCTTTGTATTTGCTCTTTAAATGTGTTTTTTCTACACCTTAGAGTGCTGCATAGGTGTTATTCTCCTTAAAGCACCTGTGCTGGGGAGTACGACTTAATTTAAGTGGAATAATGTCAGCGGATAGGTGCATGTGGAAATGCAGTAGTTCATGCTGATTGAAGTCGTTCAGTTTACGGTTTTGAAATCTTTGTTCCTCGTTGTGGTTTTTTGTAACAGCAGACCTGATTGCCCATGGAGATACTGACAGGACTGTTAAGACAGCTTTTATAGTAACAAACTGTGTGGGTAGTTTGTGTAATTCTGGAATAAGAAAGTAGGAGCAGAAAGGAAAAGCTTGATGATGTGTGAGTAGCAAAAAAAAAAAAATTAAACCTTTCATGCGCATGTAACATTGCTCCTCAAAATCCAAACCCGCATTATTTCCTGCTCTTCCACTCTTCATTGCTGGGTCTGCACATGTGTGCTAGGATATAATCTTAATGCTATTTTTAAATTATGCAGTCATGTTAGAAGTCAAAACACTTAAGCAAACAGGGTTTTTTTCATAAATTCCAATTGAGATTTGTATTCTCATTAGGGGTGTTTCTAGGACCAGTTGAGTGACATGCCAAAAATAGGTGTTACTTTGTTGGATTAATTGAAGGGGGGGAAAGTCGACTGAGCATTTCTCTGTTGCAAGAGCAGCCTGGTTTTCTGTAGTTGAAGTTAAAAGCTGTGTGATTTTTGGATTTAATATATGACATATGCTCCAGATAAACATACATTCTGCCACAAAATTTCATGTCGGGCACCAACAAGTTTTTTCAATGTGTGTTTGCTTTTAAAATATTTATCATTTTGCTTTTAAAATATTTACCCTTTGGAAGTGTGGTGTGGTTGGTTTTATTGTTTGGGGGTTTTCTTAGTTTGATGTTTGTTTTGGATTTTTTTGTTTGTTTTTTCTTTTGTTTAATTTTTGCTGTGGAATGCAACCTTACTCTTTTACTTACTGGGACTTGAGTCCTATTCTAATTTCTTAGTGGATTTACCTTTTTGCTGTTGTAAACCTGCCTGACTGGGTCAAATGGCTGCATTCTGAACCCGCTCTGCCCACTGGTGCTGCAGATGGCCATGTGTGAGCAGGGATCTGTGGAGCAGCTCCCAGAGCCTCCTCTCCTGCAGGGAGCCTGGCACCAGCCCTGGCTGCCCTGACTCAGTGCTGACACAACAGGGCACTGCAGGAAATGAAAAGCAGTGCTGGAGCTGGAGCTCTGCCTTTGGGAGCAGCCACTTCCAGGGAGGCACAGAGGGTATTCTTACCTCCAGTAGATGGGGAAATTTCATTCCACAGCTAAAAGCACATCCTGGATGGATTGGTAGGGATGAATTGTCCTACTCGTTCTTTGCTTTTAGATTAGGGCAAGGGGTGTTGCTAAATATCCTTCATTCTGGATTAGTGGATCTAAGGGTGCAGAAATACTTATTTCTTCTTTGGACACAGCTTTTTCTGACTGCTAAGGCAGACAAGTCTGGGTTGGCTGAGACCAGTGACTCCTATTTGTAGATGAGAAATAACCCTTTGGGTTTGGTTTGATTTCTCCCCAGGTCGTTCCAGCCCTCAGGTGGATCATTTGAGAAGGAGCCCCACCATGGAACAGGCAGTACAAACAGCTTCAGCCCACCTGCCCACCCCAGCACCAGTGGGGAGGAGGAGTCCTGTGCCAACCAGGCCTTTGGTGTCTGCTGGCCAGAAACCCTTGGAGAATGCAGAGCACCGGCGAGGTACTTTGCGGTGGTTTTCAGACTCCTGATTTCCTTCCATACACACAGAAAGTGCTCTTTTTAAGGCTATCATGTAGGAATTTTCCTGCTGTTACTGATAGACTGGTCAGCAGAGACCTAGATTAGATATATGTTTCTTTTTAAAGTCAATTTAAATTACTTTTTTTTTTTCTTTTATGATTGTAAACTTGTGGTTTACATTTATAGGTTTGGATTTTTTTTAATCTGATCTATATATACAAAAGTATGATCAAAATACCTAATTGGATAAACAAATCATTTTTTTATTTCCAACTTTAGCTGAAGCACACAAGGTTTCAAGATCAGAAAATGAACTCAGAAATGAAAACAAACGACAAATTGGTAAATCTTGTTTTGAGAAATAGCTATTGTTTTCAGACTTCATTAAGTTTTTTTTAAAATCTGCTAAAATACATGAATTCTTTCACATTTTGTTTTAGTGGGTAACAGACTTGCATTGGCTCAGAATAATACAAGCACATAAAGTCCACATGGAAGATAAAAAATCTCTTGTTGGGACTCCATATTAAGCAATTTTAATAAAAATGTAAACCATGCATCATTCATGGATTATAAAAAAACACCATGAAGTAAAGCCTGTTACCTTTCTACAAAAATACTTGACTGAAAAACCACTAAGTTTTTAACTCTTCTTTAAAAAATAAAAAGCTTTTAATGATTTGTAGAAAGTCTTTTAGTATCCATATTGAGTCCTGTTATGCTTCCTGTGCCACTGCAGTTACTGGAAGTGAATTTACAAATCACAAGCTGCTCTGATGGGACTTTTGACAACAGAAGTTCAGGGAGAGGCTGCATGAAATCCCAGCCTGTTACCCCAGGAATCAGAAAGCAAAACAAAAAAAAACAACCACCCTCCACCACCCTCAAAAACAAACCAATGCCCAGAACAAAACCATCAGAATTTCCCTCTCTTCAGTTCCAGGCGCACCTTCAGCACGGAGAGGCCGCGGGGGCCACAGAGGGGGCCGGGGGAGATTTGGGATCAGGAGGGATGGTCCCATGAAGTTTGAGAAGGACTTTGACTTCGAAAGTGCAAATGCACAATTCAACAAGGAAGAAATTGATAGAGAATTTCATAATAAACTGAAATTAAAAGGTAAACCAATTTTTGCTTTAGATTTGAGCATGGAAAAACTGTCTTGCTGTTCTCATCCTACCTCGGAGAACAACTTCTAAAAGATGTATCCTATTAAGTCTTGTTTGCAGTCATCAAAAATTTATTGATAAGTAAGCTGGCATTATTTATTAATTAGATACTTGGGTCAGTGTTTGAGGTTTGAAGGAATTTCAACTAGCAAATGCATCAAGTTCTAACAAGTCTGTCTGTTAAAAATGCAGAGTACTTGAGCAGAAGCTCCAATAATGTCTGTTGCTTTGAAGTTTGGAAAGGATGCAATAAAAGAAAGCACGTTTTATATTTTCAATTATCAGACAAAAACTAAAGTATCAATTATAGGCCAAAAGCAATCAGAAAAAGAAGGAGTTTGGGATCAGAACTTTGCTGTAGAATGCGGAAGAGTTTGTTTGCATTTTCTCACTTTCACCCTTTCCCAAAGGAGCACAGGAGTAGTTAAAACCATAGCGCCAGCACTCGTGTTCTAGCAGGCTTCTGTTTTGACTACCTTGTTCTTTTGTGACCAGCTGCCTGTTACATTGCTGCTCCTATTTTTGGACCAAATTGTTGCAGGTTAGTAGAGTGAATGGTTGGCTAAAAGCTGAGAAACAAGAGGTAGGAATAAATGGTTGGATTTTGATGTGGAGTGAAAGCACCAGCTGAATCCCATAGGATCTGTCCTGGTGCTGATCTTTTCCTGCATCATTTTTAAATGAGTTGATGGTTTGCTGTTTAATACTGGTTTTTTTGAATAATAAAGAAGAAAGGGAAAGCTTTAACCACGGGGAGCTGTAGAAGTGTTTGTGGGACTGGTGATGTTTGTATGTGGTGTGGAAAGGTTGAGTTGGTTATCTGAAGTTTTTGCAGAGCATCATGAGATTCAAGCTGTAAACATTTAGGAATGAGACCTGGGGACAGTAATAGCTGGTCCTGTTGAACCTTTGTTTTCAGTGCCATTCAAAACAGTAAGTTGAATTTGAGGCATTATTGGGAAAGAAATACATCATGAAGTCAGTTTGACGTCTTGAATGCTGGCCCTGTGTCTCAAAAAGGAGATAACAGCAAAGGCAAGAGATGGGAACAAAACCATGGAATGGCTTTTGTGAGGATTGTCTGAGAGAGGCTTTTAAGTCTGGGAAGGAGGTGGCTAAGAGGGTAGAAAGTAGATGGATTTCAAATCCCTTCTGCTAGAGGTGCTTTTGTTAACTAAACCACAGAAAATACAGGGGACATAAAAACCTCCAGACGGCAGCACCAAAAACATCCTAATTTATGTCTCAAATTATTTGAATTCCACATTAAATTACGGTTTTTGTCTTTTTGAGCATTCAGTATAGTTTCTGTCTGTCTGGAAATAAGTTATCAGAAGCCTTAACAAAATAGCACTGTTTCCTTTTTATTTTCCAGAAGATAAACTTGAGAAACCAGAGAAGCCTGTAAATGGAGAAGACAAAGGTGACTCAGGTGTCGATACCCAAAACAGTGAAGGGAATGCTGATGAGGAAGATCCACTTGGACCCAATTGCTACTATGACAAAACCAAATCCTTCTTTGATAACATTTCCTGTGATGACAATAGGTATGGCAGCAAGGGGAAGCTTGTTAGTCTGCTTAATGCGTGTTTATCATGAGGTACTTTCACTGCTACTCATTACAATCAGCTCTGAGTTAGGAGCGACCAGACTTTTTTTCTACATGTAGTAGGCAAAAATAAATATGAAGCACAAAATTTCTTTGAAGGTAAGTGCAATATGTTAATAGAAAGATATTTTAGAAAATTTCAGAGCCATGCTTTTAGAATTTAAGGCACAGGTTCTAGAATCTACTTTCCAGATTTACTAAAGCGGGTTTTTTTCTTTATTTTGCTTTGCTACTAAAGAGCACTTCAGTTAAATCAATTATGCCTCTGCTTTGGTAATGGTTTCTAAGGAGATTATGCAACTGTCTTGGTCAGTAGTGGCGTTTGCCTGGGCAGATAGCATCTGAGGAAAACTAAAGCTTATCTTTTGCTGTTGCCTTTGTATTAGACAGATGATGTGGATTGCTGACCTCTTTTGATGTACAGGAGGGAGGAGGGGGGATTGTTTGTTGTACTGACAACCAGATAAAATAACATCTGTAGCTGTAAACTGTTTCTTGCTTCGATCGTTGTTGTATGCAGGGGATACAGAGTATGCTCTTCTCTGTGGGAAACTTAGAGCAGTATTGCTGTCCAGTTAATGACACTGTAGCACGTCCCTTTTCGGTGAGTTCAGTGAGCTGTGGCAGGCACCTGGATTCCTGCAGAAGGGATCCGGTGGTTAACGTACCATTTCCAGTGCACTGAGCCAGGCAGCGTTCTTTCCAGTTTGGCTGTTCGGCAGCAGCGTGTGTTCTTTGTGTGGCAGGGAACGGCGACCCACCTGGGCTGAGGAGAGGAGGTTGAACGCGGAGACCTTCGGGATCCCCCTGCGCCCCAACCGCGGCCGCGGCGGCTTCCGAGGCAGAGGGGTCATCGGCTTCCGCGGCGGGCGGGGGCGAGCAGGGGCCCGGGGCGCCTTCCCCGCCCCCCGCGGCTTCCGCGGCGCCTTCCGAGGAGCCCGCGGGGGCAGAGAGTTTGCTGACTTCGAATACAGGGTAACGCGTGTTTGGTGTTACCGGGACCTGGGGAAGGAGCCGTAAAAAAACCACCCGCTTTTAGCTTTGATGTTGGTCTAGAATTTCCTGAGTGTTTTGCAGGTACTCTGAGCTGCTTCATTGCAAGCCCAGGAATGCTGACATTTTAGTTACATAGCATCGTTTTATTATTGACAGCAACCGAAAACAAAAGCTGCCGTTCTTCAGGTGCCCTACCTAGCTGTTCAACAGCTGGCACTGGGCAGATGAAAAAAAAGAGAAACCCAAGTCCTGCAGCTTGAATACAAGTGTTAGAAATGTGAAGTGTGAGCATTTTTCTAAGCAATATTGTAAAATGGAAGGATCAAGAGGTAGTAATTTAACTTGCTTTCAGTACGCGACAAACTTTTGAGATCTTTGTGAATAAGTTGGCACAAAGCCCATAGACAGGTGTACTGGTTAGAATTGGCAACAGAGGTAATCAACCTAGAGTAAAGTAGCTTTTACAATTCTGTCTGGGACAGGACAACTTCTGGTAGTTTACTGCGTGAGCAGTTAGTTAGTTTTGCAAACAAAAATCTTTGTTTTCTGTTAGAAGTTTTAAATATTTTTAAATTAAAAAAGGGGGGAGTGTTTCATCACAGCAGAGTTCTGACTGTCCCTCAGCTGTTCCTTCGTTAGATTGCAACAATTAGTCCTGTTATTTAAAGAAACTTTTGGCAGCTGAACACAAATGGAAATGAGGGATTGAAGATCAGTGATTTGAGCTTCTGAATAAAAGAATTTTGCAGCCTTCCAGATGGGTGGGAGGTGGCGTAAAGGCTGAGGATCTGTGCCATGTAGTCAGTGATGAGCCACTCAGTGTGTGCCACCCTGATTCCTCGTGCTGCAGGGAGTGGGCAGGGGCACATCTGCCCCCAGGGCTGTTGCCCAAGTCAGTTTGTGGGGTCGGTTTTGCCAAGTGAATTTTAATGTTGTGCTTCTGTTCCCTCTAGAAAGACAACAAAGTTGCTGCGTAGTCTGCGAGAGAGCTGGAACCGGGCGAACGTCTAGATCTTCTTGATTCAGAGAATTAGTTTGATCTCTGCAAAGAATGAAGTTAATTTGCTGTATACTTGTCACCAGCACTGGGATTTAACTATTTAATTTCAAAGGGGTGTAATGCAGTTACTTTTGAAAAATGGCCATCTTTGAAAACAGTGAGCATTAAATATATTTGAGACAGAAGGATAAGTAATTTCTTATGTATAGTTAATTATAAGCAGTACTTCGATGGAGTTTAAGTATTTTTTCATCACTGAAAGGATTTTTCTTATTACTAAACTGTATTTGATAATTGCTTCAAGTTGTAAGGACAATTGTATGCAGAAGGCCGTCGATACTGTGAGTGTTTTGACCCACTGAAGGTTGTTTTTTGGAAATCCTGTAATATCCCTTTTGAGGTAGTTGTACTTGTATCAACTAGGGTGCTGGACAGTAGAAAACTTGCTTTGTCAGTCAGATATGTACACACAGTAAATACTGTTTCTTAGGCAAAGGAAAGTTTTTATATAGTTGTAAAATTCCATTATATCCCATTGCCAAAGAAACATTACAAACTTTGTATAGCTGTATAAAAAGCAACTAATTTTTTAAAGAATAAACATTTTTAAGTCGGCAAACATACTGTGTTATTGCAGAAGTTGATATGCTGAAGAACACTGAATTAGTTGGGTTTTCTTTCTTTAGCAGCTTTTCAGGCTTAAATATTTGATTTTGTATTTGGGCTATAATGAAGTTTTGAAAATGTTCTTCCATTACATGAAACTGGATACACGCTTCACTGCTCTTGCAAGAATTTGATTTTGTAGTTTCTGGCATATCACAGGATTTGACCAAGTTAAGGAGATATTTTCAAAAAAGGAGAAAAGGAATTTTCATATGTTGAGATTTGCAAAGAATTTTACTTAGTGAGAAATATTAACTTTTTTTAATAATGGACCAGGCACATGAGTTGATGATTTTCCTGGAGTGCCTGGGAAGAAAGTCTGTCTCCATTTGTCAATTCTTGAAATGTTAACTTTGTTGTAATACCTGTAGACATGAGCAATTTAAAGAATTAGTGTTTGAAGTTGTTTGCATTTTCATAGACTGTAGCTTGGAGACAGTGAAGCTCTGGTTTGGAGATGGTGAGGTCACAAATGACAGAGCACGGGCTTTTTGTCACCCAGAATTGGCAAGTGACAACTTTGTGATGTGCTGGAACAGAAACCTGGGCATTTGTGTCTGTGTATGTAAACAAAGGCCACGGGAATAAAGGGATCCAAAGATTACATCACTTTGATCTAATTTGCTGATTTATTTTTTTTACTTAAAAATGTTCAGTGGTGATAAAGATGTGGAAAACTGCACTGTTGAAAAATTGGAATATTTAAAAGTGGTTGATAGAATCTTAATTTTATAACTTTTGTATAGCACTACAAGGAAGTATTTTGTAATTGGTTTCCTTATTAAGGTCAAGTATTTGACAGCTGTAGAAGTTAGGTAATATTGTTTAGTAATGTTTTTTGCATGTTAACAACTGCCTTTGGGATCCACGAGTCGTGACTGAACACCTGCGGAGGCTTTGGGCCGTCGAGGCAAGTGCTGTCCTGTTGCAATAACTCTTTACTGTCTGAGGTGTTCCAGCTGTAAATACCGGTCCGGCAGCTGCGGCCAGGCCAACCCTCGTGCCCCTGCCGCGCCCGGCCAGGCTTTCTGTTTGTTTTTTTTTTTTATTTTAAACCAGAATAAACTGTTCCATAAAACGGGGCTCCGGCGATGCTTCCTCGGGCTGGGCCGGGCGGGCGGGGGCGCATGCGCGGCACGGGCGGGGCCGGGGCCGGGCCCTGAGGAGCGCGGCCGCCATGTCGGTGGCGTTCGTGCCCGAGCGGCTGCGGGGCAAGGCGGAGGTGAACCAGGACACGCTGCAGAGGGTGAGGGCATGGGGCGGCACCGAGCGGGGCTGGGCACGGGACCTGGACTGCTCCGAGCGGGGCTGGCGGCGGGACGGGGACGGGACCGGGACCGGGACCGGGACCGGGACCGTGACGGCGCCGAGCGGGGCCGGGCCGGGCGGTGACGGCGCGGTGTTTGTGCCGCAGCTGCTGGAGGAGAACGACCAGCTGATCCGGTGCATCGTGGAGTACCAGAGCAAGGGCCGCGCCACCGACTGCGTGCAGTGAGTGAGAACGGGGCCGGGGGCGCGGGGGGGAGCACGGCTGCTGCGCCCGGAGCTTCGGTGTCGCGAACAAGGGAACGCGTGAAGGAATTCCCCCACAACACTTGCCAGAGCTGTGTAAAGCAGCTGCCCCCGCAGGGCGAGCCCTCACAGCCGGGCACTGCACAGGCACCACCTTCTGCTGCCCCCGATGTGTTTGCTCTTCTAGTTTGCTGTTTCTTTGGCTGGATAAGAACGTGTTTCCTTCTCTCACAGGTATCAGCATATCCTGCACAGAAACCTCATTTATTTAGCTACAATTGCCGATGCCACACCACCCAGCACGCAGAAGACTGCAGACTGACACACCTGGACAAGAGCAGCTCTGCTTCCAGGAGCTGTAGACATACTTAGTTTAGAGTCCCACCTTGACAGCCAAGAAGGAGTGGTCTTGAAAGGCAGGTAAAAAGTGACCTGTGTCGCTTCTGTGTTTAAAATATGATGAGTGTATTTTTTGATTGTAGCATTAGGCTGGCTTTTCCCCTGTTAGTTTAATTAACACAGCTTAAGGGTGACAATTACCACATTCCTTTTTTCCCCTCTGAAAAACACAATGGAGTGTACACCTGAGAACAGCCTGGTTGTGAGGACAGCTCTGGGGGAAGCTGAGCCTGTTTGTGACTGAGGGTTTATGTTCAGCAGGTGACTCCTACCTCCAGCATGGCAAAGGCAGGCACACGGTGCCAGATGTAAAGAGCAGTAGTTCTGTACCCTGTACCAGAGGACTTGTGCTGAATAAAAATGTTCTTTGTAAATTGTAGCATATTCTGAATTAATGCAATACAGTAATAAAGGAGTAGCTCTGTACTGCAGACTCTGTAAACAAGTAAATTCTTGCACAATCACAACGGGTTCACATATTTCCTGGGGCTGTGTCAGCACTTGTGGCCAGCTGGCTGCTTGCAGTCATCCACAGAGAGCACAACAGCCTTGCACACCTGACACAGCATTGCAGTGCCACCATTAACATAAACCAAGAGCCTGGGGAACAGTGGGGATGGGGACAGAGTTTCCCTTTTGCTCACTACTTTTAACATTATTCACTCTGTGATTGCTAAAAATCCAGGTAACTGGGTTTTGGCCACGTTCATCTGCACTAGCGGTTCACAGCCCCTGCCGCAGCACTGTTTGTAGGATGTTCTTCAGTGCCACCTTCTACAGACAGTAGCTTTAAAGATGCTTCAAATTGCACTGTGCAAAAAATTCATCTTTATATGATGAGTCAGTAAGTAGGCAGTTGACAATTTTAAAACTGTTAAATAATCCCATGTTAATGAAATAAGATCTTTGTTTTACAAACCAAAGTTACAGTTTAAGGTGCTGCTCATTTTCAGCAAGGTGCATATTTTAAACAGGTATGACCTATTAAATGTATATCTTTAATAAAGCAAATAGTTTACTTTTACAGAAGCTTAAAAATACAAACTGTACAGTTCCAGTTCAGAAGCATTAGCTATTCACAAGAAGCACTGCAATAAGGGTAAGTTAACTAAGCACCAAACCCTTGCACTTGGCAGTGTCAGAGAAGTTTAAGGGCAAGACTCATTTGCCAAGTGCAACAATTCTTAAAATTACCAGTGTTCAGAACAATCGGAAGCAAAGGACAGAGTAGCACCCACGTGGTCAAAATGCAGACAAACCTTCTTTGTTTTCACAATTCACTGATGGAGCTCCAGGAACTTGCCAGCTTTTGTAATTATGAATAAACTGCAAAAACTAGAGCAATCATTTTGGCACTTGTTAGAAAAAAGTTCAAAATTAAGTGTTTTCGTTAACTTCCATTTTGGTCTTAGTATGAATAACCAGTAAGTACAACCAAATTGAGGGTTTAATATTAGATCTAAACAACAAGATTTAGGAAACTCAAAACCATTCATTAAGTTAAATAACCACTAACATATGCAGTGGAGGGTTTTCAAAAATTATAGTAGTACAGACCATTAACAATTTACAGACAGAAGCCACACTGATTGTGCAAAGCACATTACTGTAAAAAGTCTATGTACAGCAAACAAATCTTTGTAAACATGGTAAGTATGAAGTTTCAGGAAACATGGTGACAATATCATAAATACAGGCAACATTGGCATCCTCAAACAGCACAAAAGGTAACAATCTGGGCCTGCAAATAGAGCCCGTCACCATACAAACAAAAAAGGTGGATGGGTTTTAAATACCCAAATGTTTAATAGTTTTAGTGTTGTGTATACTTTATTTATATATATATATTTATTTTTTGGTATCTTTAGATATAGATGTACTTAGTTTGTAAAACCAAAACCAACAAATGTGCTTTATCTTCATTGAAAAATTATGTAGTTAGAACTGATAACCCATTTTACTAGTAGTTAACATATTAGAATGATATGACTTAAGAAAAATACAAAAATAAGATTAATACTGTCAAAACTCTTATACCAGAAAATATTGTGGTTTTTAGACTCTTTCAAAGATGAAATATGAAAATTTAAATAAGCTCTAACTATATAAAGAATCTTCTGTAATCTCAATTCATATACAGTGGGATAGCTATACATATATTTACCAGGGTTCTTCAGTTTTTAAGCACCAGTCACTCTCCCGGATCCACTTTGGTTGGAAGATTATTCCTAATTCCACAGGTTCACTTAATGGCACATTGACTGCAAATAATTACTTTATCCTTTTAAAAAAAATAATGTTCTTTTAACTACCTGCTACCTCACGTTTCAGTTTTAGTATCTTCTGAGCCAGCTCACAATATTTAATCAACTGTAGCATCTGAAGTAAGACTTTAAATAAATGCAAGTAGTCTCTTAGGCTTTGCTTTCACACACTGCAGGAGCCCTGTGTGGTAACACCTCTGGCCAAACTGTGTTTGTTCCAGAACCAGAGTCATTATCCACACAGCTGCCATGGACTTGGAGCAGCTCAGGTATCGTTTGCCACACCTGCTTCAGTGGTTCTGCTGATCTTAAAGAAACTGCCACAAAACTCAGGTTTGTAGCTGTTTCTGCAGCAGTTCCCAAATGAACTCACTTGTGTGGCACAGGAAAAGCTGCTGTTGCACTTCATTTAAAAAAAGCTGCCCACAGGCCATAATGGAATACAAAGGCTTTACAGCTTGTCCTTTATAAATTTAAACACAAACAGTGTTGAGCAAAATGACCCCTATATATTTGCTTCAACATATTCAATGTGTTTTTAGTAAGATGTTTAACTATAAATCTATATGAAAAATAGCTATAAAATACAGTGTTTCTTGTATGGTAGTCCTTCAGCAGTTCTTTTTAGAAAAAAAAATGTTTTGAAAGTAAAGGCAATATACACATTTTTAAAAGCATTTCTACATCACAGTTTCGGGCTGTTTCGTGTATGCCAACAAACATATTGGCCATATTTGCTCAGCACTGTCAATCAGAATTCCAGAGTTTGTCTCTCTGCCCACACCCCCTCAATTCCACATCAAGGAGATAAACAGGATGAAGCCAACACGCAGCAGAGAACCCAAGGAACGTCGTTTGTGTTTGGCCCTGTGCTGCCCTCTCCGTGTGCCAGGCAGTTAGTACTGGTGCAGGTAAGATGGCCTGCGCTCGTGCTTCACTGGGAAGGATTTAAAGCCCTTGTTCATCTGTTTGTGCTGGGAGGCCTGTTGGGGCTGCTGCTGCTGCTGCTGCTGCTGGGGGTAGGCGAAGGCGGAGGAGAGGCCGGTGCAGTCGCTGCCCCACAGGGGTGAGGGCAGGAGCTGCATCGTGTCGCTCCACTGGCTCCCGGGGCTGCTCAGGGGGTACAGGGACGTGCTCTGGCTGGGCAGGGTGCTGGGCACAGAGGCCGTGTGCTGCCAGGGGGCCTTGGGGGGCCACGTCTTGGTCTTGTTATCCTGGGGAAACAAAAGGGCAATGTTGGGTTTGGTTTTGTTTCAATACCAAACCACTTTTTGTGACAGTACTTAACATGTCACTGTATCCCACCCCCCCATCCCTTAAGACATTTTCAGAGGATTTCACACATGTTGTAGCTGCTTGGATTTCACGGTATTCTGAGTTGGAAGGGTCCCACAATGATCACTGAGGGCAGCTCGTAAGTGGATGGCCCATATAGATAGAACCCACAGCCTCGGTGTTACTAGCACCATGTTCTGACCAACTGAGCTCATCTCAGGGTCATAATTTACGTTTGAAAGCAGCATTGATGCCTCTATACAGCACTCTCAATTCTTAAAATACCTGCCTGCTGAAAAGCCTTTGTATTTGCTTCAGCATGACAGAGTGGCCCCACTAAAAAGTGAAGAGGTAAGTGATTTCCAATTTTAATATTTAAACTCGGTGACTTTGAAAAAGCATCTTGTACTCCTTGAGTGCAGATGGTTTGGGTTTTTGCTGAAGTAACCAGCCTGGAGATAGAGGTGCTGTTCCAGCTATTTTCCCAGTGCAGCCCCCCTAGAGGCAAACAGGAGCAGGGCCTGAGCACAGCCCTGCTGAGCTCACCTGGCTGCGATCGTCGGCTGCAGAGAGCAGGGGGGGTGATGGCAGTGTGCTGGGTTCCTGTTCGCCACTGCTGTGTTTCCTGCCCGGAAAGAGAGGGACATTCACTTTTTGTTTTTCAGTGAGCTCACCCGCATTAATCTGCCACTGGCACAGCCCATTCTGCAGTTTCAGACAGTGGTTCTGATACTCTGTCAGGTTTCATGTACAGGTAAAAACATCGGTACAGAAAAAACCTGATTACTGAGGCCTGTCGGGGGTTTGACAGTGCCGCAGTGTTTGGAGCTACAGCTCCAAGTTTTTGTAGAGGTGACAGGAAAGCTGGGCTAGGATTTTGCCTATTTTGAAGAAATTTGCCAGAAATTGCCTTTTTTCTTCTGTTACCTGCTCTCATGGCTTGTGTTTGGTGGTTTTTTCAGTATATTTTGTGGAATAACTTTACAGACAACATGAACAGTTGAGCAAGTGAAACATCTGCTGAAACATGGTGACTTCACTGAAGAAAAATACTCTACCTTTGGTTTAAATTTGTGACCTAACACCTGATATCAAAAAGTCCTTGACCACATAGGCATTCTGGAAGATTTTTTTTCCCCTTGGGTTTTTTAGCCTTTTGTTTTCCTTTTTTTTTTTTAAAGCAGGATCTTTTACTTTATCCTTTGTTTCAAAAAAACTCAATCAGCATGGTCCCACTGTCAGGCCACCATGGGTAAGGAGCCCTTGGCAGGTCAGCTTTAGCACACCCAACCCTTCTGCCTTCTCTTACTGCTTAGTTTTAGCTCTGGTAGTTTGTCAGGCCCTCAAGTGAAGAACATTTTTCTTCCTAAAAGTAGCATGAGACAGTAGTACTGTTACTTCAGCTGAAGTTTTTGGTCAATGAAGCACACTCTTTGGAAACTTCCTTCTGCTCTACTCTTCAGAGCTGTACATAAAGCATAGGCTTTTCTTGTTCTTGCTCCATGAATCACTCCATGACCAATCTCTAGCCATCTGCTGGCTTGGCAGTTAATTCACCCCTTATGTGCTACTGTGTTTTCTTTCCCTGCTGCTGCTTTTAAAAATACAAGTAAATACTACTTATTCTGTGACAATTTATATGGTGGCTCTCTTCCATTAATTTCAGTTTAGCATTCAGTGAACTTCAATTCCTGTTTTCTCTCTTTAAAGTCTTGGTAAGTGTAAAGGTTCAGAAACAGCTCCTCTTTGGGTTGATTCCTTTCTGACAACGCACATAAAAAGAGCTATCCAGGTATAATCTGCGGGAAACTGGCAGTACATCCACTGACTTTTTCTGTCACAGAAAAGACAATCTTGTATCTAAAGGTATCGAATCTGAATTATTTTGTAATGTAAACAAAGTATTTGGCCACAGAACTAATTTATTTTTAGGAGAAAGACTCTGAAAAATAGTTTGAGAGAATGATCCCAGACTGGAACTGGGTTGGTGTTCATGCTTCATCTCGTGCCTTTTGTTATTACTGCCCTAATTGCCCTCTGCTATGGAATCATTGAGGTTCCAAGGACACCAAGCCTCCAGCCCTTTAGAAAAGCAGAAAGCAATTGCTCTAATTCATACCACTCCAAGTGGATTCTTTGTAGTTGAATATCCTGGCTTAGTTTTTAAGGGACTGAAATTATTTATTAAGGCAATTAAGCCTCCTCTTCATATTGTCAGAAATAAAGGTCTAACCGGGCATGTTATCTAAAACTCCCAGAGGGGCAGTGGCAGCCAAGGTGGGACACGTCACACGACGCCATGGACAGCATTTCCTGAGGGCAGGCCCTGTTGCCACCCAAGTGCACAGTGCCAGGGGCAGGCACAGTCTGCAAACCAACTCAACAAGGGGCTCTAATGCCCCAGGAGTTTGGAATCCAAAAGATTCTCTCAGCAGTGTCTCATCTTTCCTGACTTACTGAATCTCAACTAGCAGCTGTTTGCACAGGTGCTGGTTTGTGTTAGCAGAGAGCTGCTAATGCAACTCACTTTGGGAATCCACTGATCCACATCCCCAGGGCAGTAGGCAAACTGACATTTGTGTAACTGTCTAATCAGCAGGAATTTCCTTTGGCTCCGAAAGGAAATTATATATAAAAAGGAAGAAATCCTACAGAGTGGTCTGTATTTCTCTTCA
Source organism: Serilophus lunatus (assembly GCA_013399895.1). NCBI lineage: Eukaryota > Metazoa > Chordata > Aves > Passeriformes > Eurylaimidae > Serilophus > Serilophus lunatus. The sequence goes on from VXBA01005378.1 coordinate 128,862, forward strand.
TTTTGCTCACCTCCTCTGCTTTACAGCAGCAACAAGATCTGGCCCTGAGAACATGGAGAACAAACTGTCTCCGTTGGCTGAGGAGGTCTCATCACTTGAGCTGGCAGAGTCTCCTTGAGTACCAGACCAGCTGTTTGTCACATCACTGCAAGACAAAGAACTGTGTTAGTCCTTACAGTGCCTAGTCCAGACTGTGTGGCCGGTTGTGCAGAATCTTTGTTCACAGGTGATACCTGATACATGAAGAAATTTCAATACTTGATAAAGTGTGCCAGTAATACAAATACTTTCACTTATTCTGAGTGGTCACATTAACTGCTTTGTCTGTTACAGGCTCTTTATAAACAATAATGTCAATTAGAAGTGCCTTTGTTCAGGAAGCACAAACAAGTGATGCTTGGGTTTGCAATCACTAAGCACTCGACTCTCACTGCAAAACTGAACCTGTCCTACTGGTTTTACACTGGCTTGGGAGTCACAGCTGTTACATTATGGACAAATGGACAGAGAACAATGAAACACCTCTGTTGTAGTAAATAGTTGTGATTTGGAAGAGACTAAAAACTAACGTACTTGTTGTGAGCCACCTGCCTTTTAGGAGCAAGATGAAGTGGCTAAAATCTGGGAAACAGAATTCAGTCAGGCACAAACTTCGACAGCATCACTTGCCATCTGAAGTGATGAGGTTGTAAGGGTTTTAGAATACTCCATCTGTCCTGAGGGCATCTGTGCTGTAAGTTCCTTATTTGCTCTGGGGTCACAGTTGGTATCTGTGTCACTCTAACGAAGACATCCAACCTGTCAATGCCTCGGGATCAGCACAGCCAGAAGGGCTCAGATTGCTCACGCTGGACGTAATCAAGTGCAGCTTCCACAGATGCAGCAGCAACTGAAAAAAACACCCCCTATTCCCACCTCCTGCCAAGTCTGGGTGCAAAGCAGTGCAGTGTCTTACCCTTCCGTGAAGTACTCGGGAAAGGGCCATGTTTTGTGGGGATCATCAGGGACAGGCCAGTTGCTGCGCGCGTTGCTCGGCCGCCGCACGTGCTGCGCCTGCCTCTTCTGTTGCATGGCCTGGTTGACTCCAGCGACGTAGCGAGCAAACTCGGGGTCAGAGCCAACTGGGGGATACAAACCAACACGGCCATTGCTGACACCTGGCTATTCCTGCTGCATTTATCCCCCTCATTTAATCCTTCAGGCAGGACCGTACAACACAATTCCCTCACTGGTGATAAATGGCAGCAAACAGTCGGTACCTCCTCACAGGGCACTGAAGAACACTGAACAGGAAGTGTTTTACAACAGCACCCATGGTGGATAAAAGTTATCACATGAAGTACAACCTCGCATTCCCTCAGGGAAACAGCATTTGTTCCATGATCATGTCTGCACACTGACACGGAATTAAAGCCTGTACATTTATCCGCTGTCAGCAAAAAAGAACAGAACAGTTACTACAGTTGATTCCAGAGTGCAACATGATTTCCAGCTATACCCTTACCCACTTACTTGGGAAATTAGAACTCAGATGGATCACACTAGAACACAGAGCCCAAAACCGCCTGTTTCCTACAAAGATGAGACAATTTCAAAAACATTCTGATCCTCACCTACAAAATATTTCAGAATAAGAACCCATAATAATTCTTCCGTTCTTCCATGCCCTATGTATCCCAAGCATCTCTAAGGGATAAGCACGATCTTGAGCAGACACAGCAAAAGCCTTAATGCAAAAGTGTTTCAAATGCTCCACTGATCAGAACAAGCAATTCCTGGATTAGAACAAATGCCGGTGTGAGTCAGTGTAATTGAGTTTCCACAGCTGCTGGTTCTTTTTGCCTTTTTTTTTTTCCTTCCCTGAGGAAAAAACTTAGCAATCTGACTAGATTTATGGAATATGTCTAGACTACATGCACAGTAATTGCAGTGGGAAGGACAGAGCTGCTGCTTGCCAGTCTCAGTCTGAGATAAAGAATGAAGAACATCCAACCATCATGCGCAGCTTGGAAAGCAGAAATCTTGGATGTGATGGCTCCCTACCATCAATTCTGCATTTAGAAGATAAGTTTCCTTGTTTTCACTTCCCACATTCAGAAGAGCTCCCCAGTGTTTTGTTGGATGCAAATGGACAGTGAAGAAGAGAACTTTGTTCTCTGCATCCTTTACTACCTAAGGGACAGAGCTGTGACAGCCACCCAGAAACAAAACATCCCCACTAGTGCCTGTTCTTCTCAAATATGTTGATTCAAGATGACACTGGAAGGCAGACAGCTCCTCAGAGAGCATTAAGTGCTAAATTACTGGTGTATTCAAAATAAGAACTTATGTTAATTTTTACCCCCCTAAAAACACATCAGGTGAACAGCTTTCTATCAAATAGTTTTTTACTTCAAAAGACCCAAAGTTACCAACATTCCTTCTGCTAATTCTTACTGCAGCAAGTTCTTAGAGATTATACAAGTACTGCAAAATGCACTCTTGGTAGCTAGTTAAGACTTTGACATGAAAAGCCCTTATTTTTTTAAATTCTTGATCAGTAGATTTGCATCTGAAAAGAGACATTTTCAGGCACTAAAAATGTTTATTGATAAAGCAATGTGATTTGTTTTAAATGACAAATGTACAGTCCTAGGAAAGCCTGGGAATGAAAAAATGTTTTGTGTTTTAAAGCTTTTTGTACTACACTAACTAAAGCTTAAACTGAAAATTCCTACATCACAGCTCAACACAGCAAGTGCTATGAAGGAAAGTTATCTTTCCAAAGGAAAAGTCTGTTCAATTGAAAGGAGGGGTTTTTTTGTTTGATTTTGTTTTTTTAAACTCCAGATCTGTGGAAAGTACTGTTTACTTATGCACGTCTACAGTTGTAGCCATACCTTAATCCACTGAGCACCAAGCTCATAAGCTTGACTAAGTGACTTTTTCTCAGTATCTCTTCCTAAGTCCTTGATATTCATCAAACGGAACAAAACAAACAGTTGTAAAGGGCAAAAGGAAAATAACTACAGAAATAGAAGAGATTCAGGATGCTGCAAATGCCAGGTCTGTGTACGTCTGCTTTCTTTTTCCTACACACACACACACACGTGGATTTAGTACTTAATAAGAATCGTTCTGTCCTTCCTCAGAGGTTGTGATAATCCTTAAGCCTACACCCTAAGTACATTTACATAAGGTGATGCTAATTGAGATTTACAATTGTTAAGCAGTAACAGAACTATGATGCCTATCCTTGCCTTATAAACTTCACTAATTTATCAGTGTAAGTTGTCTAAGTATCAAAATTATGAATCAAAGTAGCTGATTTGAGACACATTCCAAACACAGAGGAGAGCAAATGAATCGGGACTTGCTCCACAAATGCACACTGCAGTGTTCCTGGAGGTTGTATTTACAAGGTAAGAGATATGCAAGTTGTTATTAATGCTACAGTCAGAATCCCAGAAGATTCTGGGTTGGAAGGGACCCACTAGGGTCCTCGAGTCCAGCTCCTAAGTGAATAGCCTGTACAGGGATCAAACACTTATCTCCTCTTAGATCCAACAGTCCATTTCTTAGTCTGGAGCTGTTTGCTTATGACTGTAAAGTTTTATCTCACTTCACCTTTGACAACAACCTATATTTACAATTTACTGGTGGCCTGAACACATCTGGCAATCCTACTGGCACTTGCTCTTTAGTCTCTAATCCTTCACCATCCAAGCTTTTCACTGCAGAACCAACTGTACAACAGGAACCAGTACAACTCCCATGGAATTGCAGAGTAATGGGAGGAGAATGTGGGGATATGGGAAGCTGTTTCTGCAGATTACAGGGTTGGTAAAGAGCAGGAAGATACCTAAGCTCAAGGGTTAGATTTTATAAATTTTACGAACTATGAATAGGCGGAATATCATCTGTAAGTACCTTTACAGTACTTTGCTGTGGTTCACGTAGGAAAGGTCAGAATTACTACAACTGGGACCAGAAATAGGGAATTGGTTCCCCTGCTTGCTTATTAATCTAAGTTGCATGTACTTTAAGATCATCTTCTGTTAAACAAACAAACAAACAGGCACACACACAATAATTCCCTGCCTGTCTTGGTCAGTACCCTCCCAGCTGGTGGGCAGCGTGGGGAAATGGCAGTGCCAGCAGTATTTCACACTATTCTTCGTAGAAAGACCCTTACAAAAAACAGAATAAAGGAAAAGACACACACCTGCAGGGTCAAAAGGCAGGATTTCTCCCAACATCCCAAACACTCCATCAGTTTGGTCACGATTTGGCCACGTGTTGTTTCTAGGTCCTTGTGGTTTCTGTCCTAACATCTCTGACATCATATTGTCCATATAGCTGCTCACAAGACCCAAGCTGTACAAATCAGAGCTTAAATCTGAAAAACCAGGATTGTTCCACTGGTTTAGATGAGACAAACCAGTTCCAACAGCCTGGGCTTGCTGCTGTGAAGAATTACTGAGCCATTTGGCAGGTACACGTTGCTGTGGTCCGATAGGTTGAAGCAAGTGCTGGTAATACTGCATTTGCTGCTTTTGGGACTGCTGCTGCTGGGACAAGCCTTGCTGAGGAGGATGCAGGGGGGGGTGAGACACTGACTGTGGCTGCTGCTGTACTGCTCCAGACTTCTGCTCCGCTGCTGTCGAGGAGGCAACAGAGTTCCTTCTCTTCACCATCGGAGAAGTCTGCTGGGACTTGCCCATGTTAAAACCAGACAAGAAATCTATAACATCCTGCATTTCTTGGTCGGTCGGTAGGTTCATACCTTTGTCATCCTTGCCATCATCTGGTTTGAAGAAACTGTCCCGTCTCTCCAATGGAAAGCCGTTCACAAGCTGGTGGTTTGTGCTCTGGAGGGACTGCAGGGGATCTGTGCTCCGAGGGAAGCTGCCCATGCTCAGGATGCTCTGGAGCCGTGTGTCCATGGCACTGGGCATCTTGGCTTTCTCCTCTGAGCTGGAACTTATGAAGACGTTTTTGGAAGGCGTACTGGGGATTGAGTAACTTCCAGCATTACTGGTACTGGTGCAGGAAGTTTTTTTTGTAAATCGTGAGGTCAGTTTTGAGAAGGTCTTCTGCAGACCCCCTGAAGATTTGCTTCCATTTCCTGGTGGCATGTCAACTTGGTTCCCAAAGTCTGAGATTTCACGCTGCAGCTGGATCTGGATACAAGGCAAAGCTTGCTCCCTGCATCGACAGAAATCACATGTATCAGACATCTAATACATAGAACTGAGGTTGTACTTCAGAGGAAAATGTGTGTTTGGTTAATAGAGAAAAACAGCACAAGGACTGCCAAGTTCATTGGCTACTTATGTTAACAATGCAAATTATTACTTGTACTTGCAATACTTTCCACTCCCTAAGAAATTTTAATTGTATTTCAAGATTTAAACAGAGACTAATTTAATAAAAATCAAGTATTTTTGTAAGAAAAACACAAATACTTTGTACCCCTGGCTAAGGTGCTGGTTTGGTTTTAAGCAGCCTCTTGTATCTATGGTGATTATCAATGTCTGGTCTCAGTTTGACTCCTGTTTTTCCCCTCTGATGAACTGGTACTACCAAATCCCTCAGCACAGGTCATTCAAAAATGACAGCTTGGTTTAAAGTAAGGAAGTGGAGCATGAGGCTCAAGAGGAGAAATACCTTCCTTCCTTCCACCTGTGTATGTCAAACACAGCAGTGTAGAGCACATCCACCAGCCCCAGAGTCTTCTCTGGATCCAGACTCCTCTGTAGCAAAGACATTGTTGCTGGATCTTCTTTCAGACACCTGTAATCATCAAGTTTTAATTAAAACACAAAATCTGTTATTTTTTATATTAAACTATCAGAAAATAGAAGGACAGTGGCTGCAGTCCTGCTCCTACAGCACAACCTATGAATGCCTGGGGGCTCCTGAGCACTTTCTTCCTACTGTGAAAAACCTGCTCTAACTGTGGAGTTAACTGCAAGGTATTTATTTACGTCCCGATGGACGACGTGCTCCTTCGCAGGATCCACCAGGGAACACCAAAGTCCGTTTCGGATGCCTGGCAGGAGAGCCGAGCGATCCCAACCCCCGAGCGCAGCGCCCACAGCCCCAGCGCGGCAGCTCCGAGCGGGGATGGCCCCGCACAGGGGAACCGCCCGCGCTGCCCCCGCGCGCCGCCAGGGGGCGCTGCTGCCAACGGCGGGACCGGGGAGAGCCCCGAGGGAAGGGCCCCGGGAGGGTCCTTGTCCCGGACAGACACGGAACCAATCCCAGGATGTCCTGAGCTGGAAGGGACCCCCAAGGACCATCCATCCAACCCCTGGCCCTGCACAGGCCCATCCCCAAGAGTCCCCCCTGTCCCCAGAGGATCATCCCACCCCTCCTGCAGCTCTGGCAGCCTTGGGGCTGTGCCCACTGCCCTGGGGAGCCTGGGCAGTGCCCAACCCCCCTCTGGGCAAAGGAGAGCCTTGGCCTGAGATCCCCCCTGCCCCTGCCCTGACACAGCTCCAGCCCATTCCCTGGGCTCCTGGCCCTGGGCCCCACAGAGCAGAGCTCAGGCCCTGCCCCTCCTCTGCCCCTGCCCAGCAAGTTGTCCCTGCCAGGAGCTCTCCCCTCCGTCTCCTCTTCTCCCCCTGAACACACCAAGGGCCCTCAGCTGCTCCTCACACTCTTCCCCATCTTTGTTGTCTCTCTTGGACACTCTCCAATGGCTTCATATCTTTTCTATGTTGTGGTGCCCAAAATTGCAGGCAAGGCCACCCCAGTGCAGAGCAGGGCATCAGGAGACTCCTTCCTTCTGGGCAAAAACCCCCAGGTGACTCCTGGCCATGCCCTTGGTTCATCAGTAAGGCATCAAATGAATCAACTGTTATGCTGAAGTTCCTCATGCCACCTGCTCTGAAGTAAAAGAAGAGTGTTCTAATTCCAAATCGTTGCTTTGAACGGAAAGAAATCCTCACCTAAACTGCAGACTAACCCTGCCACAGGACTGACTTCCCTAGGCAGTCAGCTAAACTCATAGGAACAGCATCTCTCAGAGCCCAGAGTCACAACAGTGCTTAAAGAACAGCCCAGTGAAGAAAGAGCAAAGGCTCTCACATGAACTAAGCTAATTCCTGGCCTTCCTGAGGGAGCAGCTCGGACCTACTGGGGAGGAGCTTAACAGGAATACTCTTAGATTATTATTTAAGCCTTCTCTTTCATCATCAAGCTTTTACTTTTTCTTGAAGCCTCAGTGTCCCAGTACTGCCTCCTGGACAGCCTGTCAGGAGTGGAGGTGTTCAAACGGTTCAGGAAAAGCCACTTAAGGAAGCTGTGCCCTAACTGTGTGGTATGCCCTCTTCCATTTGTACTGTAATAATTTCCCCCATATATTTCAGTCATAATCTGCAATACAGTATTTTTATTTACCAAGTTGATGGAACTTGCACCACAATTCTTGATCCTTCTAAACTTATCTGAGGAGCATAGGCTTCTTTATTTTCAATCTGTGCAGTGTCCACAACCACCTAGCAAATAAAATGAAAACAAGAGGGAAATGATTTTAAGAATTAGTTCTATTATCACCCCTGTAGTTAAGCTGCAATAGCCTTACCTCCCAGCTATGCTACATGTACAAAAAAATAACCAAATAAAAACAAACCTACTCACAAAATCATTGTAAGTTTTTTTGTATTTTAATATATATGTTTAAAATAGGATTAATTTGGTACAGTAACCTGTATTTCAAGGACATATTGGTTCTCAGTTACATACTGTAGTTAAGCATCACTCCACAGTTACCAACTGCTTCACCTCAGAGCTGGTAGCTCTCAATGGCTCCACACAACAGCCCTTACATTTGCGAGGTTTAGCAGTTACTACTTTAATAGCTCCCAAACACCTATTTAACAGAATATTTGAAATCACCTAACTGCAGTGCATGGTATGATACAGGCAAACAGCATTCAGTTGGAAATCCTTCACATAGCTCACAATTTCTAACCTACACTGCCCCTTACAAGGTTATAAAATTCCAACCAACATTATTCTACCTAATGAAACTGTACTGTCATTAATTCTCAATTATATAAAGAGAAGTGACTGTTCAGTTTGTTGAACTCTGAGCCATATCAAGAAGCTATAGGGAAGACAAAGTCCTGAAAAACCACCCTCTGCCATGACTCCTTTTTACAGGACAGAGAAGGAATGGATTCAGCTTCATTTAACCTTAAGACCAGTGATAGTGAGTCCCATATTTGGTTTGTGCTTTCTGTTGTTGTCCAGTCTGTGTGGGTTGGCCTTTTTGATCATTTCCATAATTTCCTATTTTGGACATGCTGAACCAGCAGCTTTTTGGCAGCAGTCAGCAGTTCTTGCTTCAGTGACTAGCAGATTAGCTGTGCCATTTACCCTTGAAATGGCAAAAGTCCTCTGGTGTAAATAAGCCTCAGGGATGTTACTTACTTTTTTGCCATCACCCAACCTACACCCGTTCTGCTTGTAACTGGCTGTCTATTACCGGGTATGAAAAAATGTGAAACATGAATAGTCTCTCCTCTCTTGCTTTGACAAAACCATCCAATGACACTTGAACAGAATTATTCCCCACCTTTCAGACATTTCAGCCTTTGTTTTCCTTCAGTTGACTCCAACATGTCTAACCATGGTGACAAAACACCTTGCTATTATCCACTCATGAAAATATCTCTCATTTTGTAACAGGGCAACTCCATTATTCTTTTCCTTGTATTTGTACATTTTAATTTTATGTAGTTTGGTAACCTGCAATTCAGCTCTACCACAGTTATAATTGTGATAAGGAGAGTGATTGTTCTCAGCTCCCAAGAAACACAGTCTGCATCTCAGACCTTAAGTCAGAGCCTCTGGTTAGTGCAGACCTGTGTCAGTGGTGGAGAGCAGTGCCCACAGTCTAGGCTTTGCTGGGGTGTCCCTTCCCCTGGACACACTCCTTTGTGCCCTTCAAAAAAAGCTTTCCATTTCTCAACACCTGTCCCAGTTGGGACATCTGGGATTTAAACATTACTGGGACAATTCAGTGCTCCTGCAATGCATGTTGGGTTTTGCTGTGCACAAAAAAAGGAGAGGTTTAACTGTTACCCTCTTTGCATGAGGCTAATTTGAAGTTTTACTTCTGCTCATCCTCTGAATTCAACTAATTTAATATACATTATTTTTATTCAAACACACAGATTTCTTCAGCTGATCTAAATCTGAAAATACAATTCCTATTTTATATATATATATACATGTGTGCCGAGGTAAAAACTGAAATTCCTATGTTAAAAAAGTACAGCCCAAAATAACCAAGCAAACTAAGTCACATCTCATTGTGCTTTCCACACTTAATGAGTTGCTTCTTAAAAGGCACATGGCAAGACAGGCTAAAACCAGTGAGACTGTCAGGAAACGTTCCTTTGTAAATTGGGCATTTAAGTGACAGATTTACACATGATTCTGAACCAATGCAGACAGCTCAGTACCTAAAAGCAGCAAAGCAAGGACAACGTCATCCTGTGCCATGAGTCATTTATCTGCATTCATCACAAAAACTTAAAATAAACACCTTCTCCCTCCCTGCCTGCTGGTGCTTAGAGAACAGCTTCCTGTACCTCAGACATCTATTGTTCTTGTTCTACAGGTGCTTCCTCTCTCACTTCCACCCAAAGAATGCTTTAAAGATACAAATTACAATTTTTGTCATTGCATGAGGCTCCATGCAAGCATAATTGGATGTTGGAAAAGATTATAGCACATGGTTTATAAAGAAAAACCTCAACCCTCCTATCCCTCTAACCTGGAATGAATCAAAGTGAGAATGAATGAGAGAAGCCTTGGAAGTCTTCTGTCACGTGCACAGCTCATTACTGTGTCTTTGAAGAGTGAAACCTGCTACTTTCATAACCTGAGGTTTGTGCAAGAACCTTTAGAGACACTCAGGATTCAGCACAAGTAGAACTGCATGTATCAGCACTGTCATTTGGGAGAATGTGTAAGTAGGTTTTATGCTGACACTCTCCAAATGCGATGAGAAACCTGAGGAATGTCAGTGCCTCAACTCCCAGCAGGTCTAACGAGCCACATCTGGACTGGGGAACACTGGATTTGCTGACCCAGAGTCCAAATGTGCCTCGGGCTTCTCCTCAAATCTCACCAGGGCAGGACTTGGGTGTGCACGACCCTGAAGCCCCCTGGAAAGAAAACCGTGGAAGGTGCAGCCTCCTCCCAGGCACTCCTCGTCCAGACACTGGGGAGCCAAGAACTGCTCCCGAGTTGCAGCACACTCCCAGAGGGCTGCTCAGGAACACTTCCCTTCTTGGCCTCATTTCCTGTGCCTTGCTGCTGACTCCCAGCATCCTGCCACTGACTATGGCAGCTGAAGACACAATCCCACTTAACTATATCCTTTTTTCCCTAGTTCTTCTTGTATTCATTAATATTTAATACACATTTTCCTTGGAAACACCTAAGCAGGAATTCCATCAATCCTACCACTCCAGTTTCTTTCTGGCCCTGCAAAGACACCACCTTCTCATGCCTTCCCATAAAACTTCCTTAGACAAAGCCCTGCCATCTCCTATCCTTAAATCCCTGTATCTCAGTGAAGTAAGGACAGACAGCAGCTCCACTGCTGGTGACATTGAGGGTCTGCCCAAATGATTTTAGACCTTCTTTGTATGAAAAAGTTGAATTCCTGCTTTTCTAACACGTATTTAACATTAAGGGAATAACTAAGATCTGGTATCTAGTATTAAAGGAATGCTAAAGTAGAAATACCTGACAAATTCATAATTTAAAATTTATTACTCACTGTTATTGGAGAACCTACCAACAGTACCATGCTTTAACTAACTAGGGTGGATGGTCTAAGTCACTTTATCAGCTGTGTGATTTCTCTGAAAAACATGGTATTTACAAAGTATGAAGCTACATGGGTCCTTTGGTCAGAAATCAGTTAGTTACAAAGTCCTGATGGACTGCCACCACCTGGAACAAGGAATCAGCACATGAACCAACAAGAAGCATTTGGCTCACTGCAAGTTCACACAACTCAAAGAATACTTGACAGAGCTATCACGGGCTACTGAGTACTTTTATCCCTGTATTTCCTTCTTACCCTGTGCAGTCCTGCCCCGTCCTCCTCACAGGAGTCAAAAAACCTTGTGTCACGAATGTAATTAGTTATGAGAGCACAAGTGCATTTCTGGATGTTCCAAGCATCTGTTTTCATCAGCTGTTTAGGTACTGTAAAATGTACTGGGTTTTTCCCCTTCAAGAACACACATGTGTACAGCAAGGCATTCACCAGCCCTGTCCTCTGCTGGAGATGTCAGGCAGCATTACCTGGTGCAGAGGAAACACTGCTTGGTGCAGAGGACTTCCTGGTTTATGCTGGGCAGGAAATCCATTCAAAGCAGAGAGGATATGAAAGAATGGCAGTTTTTGAAGCTGATCCCAGAGGGGGGTGGATGTGTGTTTGGGTGGGTTTTTTTACCATGATCATCTAGAGATTCAAAAATATTTCTGCTTCCCTATGAATTAGAAGTTTTATTTCTTGTGCCGTCTCTAGCAACAGAGACTACAAAGCACCCAGTGCACTCTCCTGTTCCTGTCAGCTACAGACACCACCTATGAGCTTCCATTCTACAAGGACTCCTTTTGCTCAGAAATCAAGTGAACTGCAGTGCTAAAAATGGAGAAACACAAAGTAAGACACTGCAAATTCTTTTTTAAGCTCCAGAACATCTAATTTCTTTTCAGAACCTTCTTTTTGCCCAGACTATTGCCAGTCACTCACCAGCCCAGCTTGGCCAAACAGCAGCTGCACAGCAGTTTTGCAGGCCCCTCTCCAGGTGGAAGGGCAAACCTGGTTCAGAACTTCAGTGACGGGGGAGTCGTCCCGTGGTGTAAGTCCATTGTGGCACCCGGCCTCCTTGATCAACTGCAGCATTGTGTGCTGAAAAACAATGAACACTCTGGCCTACTGAACTCAGGATTCACAAATGGTAACACCAATCTTCCATTTGTCACTGTTCTACAGGCTTTTCAAACAGCTGTAAATGTCTGCGACCTCTGAACAGCCTTGGCAGATCAGAAATATGGAAGACAGTCCCTGCTGTTTGCAACAAAATACTCCTCCAAAATCATAAGCAGTATTTTTGCTTATATTCTTGCAAACCAGTTTAATCAGAACTACAAAAAGCACTGCAAAGATGACAGAAAAGCAGCAGTTTGAGCCATTGATTGTTGCTACTCTTTCAGGAGCAAGGAATTTCGTTTATCTAAAAAAGGGAAAGTGCTGATTTAAATTGTCCAAATTATTTCTGAATGGACATACACTCCATTTGCTTATACTAAAAATACAGTTAAATTCTCCACAGTTTTAAAATTATTTTTAAGATATTGATTCAAGTTTGTAGGAAGACATCAAAAGCTGGTCTTGCTAAAAAACGTTGTTTTCAAGTACCTCCCTTGGCACCAGACTGGGCCAGGCTTATTTTGGACCTAAGAAGATGAAGGCTCTGAAGTGCCTGAAGCCCCCTGGCTGGGAAATCTGTTCTGCACTTCTTGATACCTATCCCACCTATTTTCAGAAGGTTCACAGAAGCTTCACTGCCTCCTAGACTTCTATGCCTGGTGGTTAAACTTATCAGAAACAGGCGTGGACCTACAATCTTATCAACATCGTATTTCCTCAGAGGTCAGGCTGAACAACAGTACTTTTAAACACAAGTTTGGCACTGAACTCCTATTGCTGTTGTCCTCTGCATTTTAAGGAGTTCTACTTTCTCTCTCCCCCAGCTTTACTTCTGTGTTTCTGTGGGGTTTTACCGTTTTCAGCTTCAGGTTTTCTGCTGCAGACTCATTAAAGGAGATTCCTTTCAGAAAATGGGATCCAATCTGGACAGGTACAGTGGGCAGCTCACACTGAATGGGCTGAGGTGGAGTCTGTCTCCTGCCTGTTTGCTGGGCTTCAGCTTCACTGCAACAGCCCTGGGGTGCAAAAGAACAGATCGAACAGAACAAATTAAAGACATTGGGAAATCCTAATACAAGTTCCACTTTTTCAAGGTGAAGAGGGATGAATGAGAGCAGGTTTAGCACATCCTACCTGAAGACTTGCTTCAATAGCCTTTGGGTTCAAGTGGAAGCCAGCCTTCATTGCATATTCACAATGGCCCAAGCTCTCCAGAGCCACTTTGTAAGCCTGACATCAAACAGAAAGTTGAGATAGCACAGGCATACCATCAAGTGAGGAAGCATGCAGTGACTGTGTCTGGAGACAGAGAGGGATTGGTACATGGATTGCCCCACCCCGTTCTATGGCATACTCATTTATCATGAAAGACTCCAAAGCTGTAACTCTCAAACACCTCTGAGCTGTCTGTGGCACACAACTCTGCAGTAACACACTCCTTCCCTACTTCACTGCTTGGCCCACTGACTGTACTACATGCACATGAAAGCAGCAGACTTGAAAAGCCACCTGCAAAGCGCTGTCAATTTTCATGTTTAGTTCTTTGAGCTGATGTTCAGGGATTGCCACACTCTGTGAGCAGAAAAGTTGCTGAACTTCAATTCCTGCCAAACATCCATCACAGCCTCTTTCTCGCAGTCGAGATGTGGCCTGTAATGCAAAATAAAAATCCAGAGTAAAGAGGGTCCTCATTAAACCAGATCAAGCTTAATTAACTTTCAAAAAAGGGCAAAAAGGAGTTTAAAACCAGGAGTTTAAAAACCAGGTTAAAAAGGAGATCAGAACCAGCACCTGGGAGAAAGGACCTGGAGAAGACTGTTCATTGTAACCTATTACAATTCTACTGCTGCTTTGAAAGTACAACTGTCAGGTCACTTGTACAGCACAGGTGTGTTGTCAGCAACTTGACTCAACCTTGTTTGCTGTTAACTGTTTCAGCTCCTCTGAGGATCAGGAATCCTGTTACACAGCCCACACTGGGACTGTGGTTACCAGAGAAGGGACTCAAAACTCCAACACAAACTTGCCACAGAAACAGGAGATACCTTAAATGGTGTGTACAAACACTCCTGCCTGCAAAGGATGATGCATTTTATTAAATTATGGGTGATTACTGTGGTGCAATTTCAGAAGAGACACACGATACTGAGCTCAACTTATCACAGCAGAAAATAGTTCTATGCAGTCTATGATTGTGGAAAGTAAGAAATATGAAAAGCCCAATATCCAGTTTTAACTGTCAACTCCTACACCACTGAGCAGGGTAAACAAATAGATGCAGCTTATTTTTGGCTAGGAAGGAGTGATGCTCTAAAGCAGGATGCCCAGAGTGGGGAGTTGTGCTGCTCCAGCCCATGGACAGACACACTGCTCACACATACAGAATTACTGCATTTTCCAAGGTACATCTTAAAGAGGAAAAATAGTTTTGAGCTACTGATAAAGTATTGTGTCAAACTTTATTTTGAAACAGCCCAGACAGGCTGGTTTTGTAGAGAAACAATGGATTGCCTTCCACTCCAAAAGCAAAAACTGGGAAAGACTTTAGTATTTCAAACCTCCCTTCTATCAAAATGACTTGTATATCAGTCTGGACATTACCTAAATTATTTTTCATCAAGATCTTGCTCTGTTTTCACCAAGTCTTGTTGTATTTTTTATTTTCAATTCTCTTTGTCTGCCAAACCCCATTGGAACATTTAATTCATTACTCCTAACAAAAATCTGGTTTGCACTGTTTGTACACTCCTTATGTACAATCCTGTCACAAAGAAATCTTTACACTGGGCAGAGACAGTACAATCAACACATAAGTAAAACAAGATTTAGAGTTTGACAGTAACTGCACCATGCTCCCTCTTTGAATGCAGCATGAATTTCAAATGAGGTATTTTGTTCCTCTGTTGGGGCACCCAGTTTAGGTTTCACTAACCAAACACTAAATCTACTGTCACTACAGCGAGGCCCCTGTACCTCTGCTGCTCCTCTCCATGATCTTATTGCATCTTCCAGCTCATTTGTGGGGTTTATGTTTGAGGCTCCAGTCCCACTAACATTCTTCCTCTCCTGAGCCACAGCTTCAGCAAAGCAGGAATGTGCCACGGGCTGGACTTTCTGCAAAGCTTGTGACAGGAACTGGAAGTGGACCTGCATCACTGTCAGGAAACATCGCCCCAGGACCTGTGGGAGAGGAGACAAACCAGTTTCAATCACATGGAAGATTTCGTGGAAGTTTCCCTTCTTCCTTTTTCTTTGGTGTTTAGGGTAAGGAACTAAGTTAAACTGATCTTTTTCATTAAAATAATGCTTCTGGACATAAGTAACACATGATATTTAGCCATTCACTTAAAATAAAGAGTGAGTGAGCACTGGTTTCTATGAATGAAGGGGACACCAGACTAATCCCAAGTCATTTTCACTTCTGCACTCAAGTTATGACTACTTGAAGAATGAAAAGCTCACTTGGTTACTTGGCAATATTGAGCACATGAAACCATACAAAAATGGGAGTAGCATATCATCACAAGGACAAAGTCAACAGCAAAACCCACCTACACGTAGACTTGGCTGAATTGATGATAAAAACCCAAAACATGAACACCAAAATGTGAATAATTTTAAAACATTGTCATAACATCCGAGGAGTTTGCCCCAGCAGTTTATCCTCCAGGGGGAACAGAGACAGGCAGGACATGGGCAGGAAAAGCCTCTCCCCCATTAGCACCACACACAGGGCCCAAAGCTGCCCCCTGCCACCTGCAGTGCCTGACAGGAGCTGCCAATGCTGGCACAAATCTGCTCTGTGGAATATTTCACTGGAATGGGAAAGGCTGAGGAAGGGCAGGGCGGCCAAGGGAAGCCAAAGGCTGCTGGTCCTTCCCTGCACTCACTGGGCTGGGCAACCCGGTCCCACCTCTGCATCCAGGACCTCTGTCCCTGCCTGGTTCCCTCCCTCTCTCTCCCCAAGGCCCAAAGACACAGAGATGCCTCGGTTACCAGAGCAGAACAACACAGGTGTGTCTGAGGGTTTGGGTGCAGCCAGCCCCTGTGGAAGAACAGGCAGGAGTGGAACCAGCAGTGGGACCACCAGCCACCAGCTCCTCTGCCTCCAGGGCTGTGCTCCCCTGGGCAGACAAAACCCTGCAACGAGGAGTAAACTAAAGGGCAGCACAGAAGCAAGTGCTTCCAAACCACTGCAGCAAGTATTTTGAATCTATTCAAGATGTTTCTTTTATGGAGTTTATCACACAAAGTGTTTTAAAATGTATATTTGACTTTATTCATTTGATTCAGCTTGAATGAATTATTCCTAAAATGGAATAAAATACACAGATAATATACAAAGCCATCATGCCTTGGAGCCACTAAATCATCTGGCTTATTTTCAGCTACATTCTTCTGGAATAAGAATGTTCAGACACAATGATCTCCCTGGCAAGACTCTCCAGTTATATGCACTTACTATCTACTTCAGAAGAACCAGTGGTGGCAATGCTTTTTTCCACTGCATCCAGACTCCTTTTCACATTCCATTCTGCTTCAATCACTTCCCTTCTTTGTACAAGGCATAAAATTAAACATTTTTGGTACTTTGACTGACCTCTGAAAGTGGAGTTTGCCTCATTAAAAAAAGCAGTCAGTGAATGATAAAATGAAGAAAACTCCAACTTTCCTGGCTATGAGATTAGAAAGATTTATAAGAAAACTGCAGAAAAAGGCAACTGGTGATCCAAATATTTCTGTGTAGGAAGAATGTAGTTCTCAGGGGAAGATGAAACTAGTACTCATTAGGAATTTCAAGCAGATTAAGTTTCAAAGAATATTTAAGGTACAGAGGTTGAAGTATCCCCAGCCTGGGAATAATGTTCAAAATAAACAAATGATTTAGGTTTTGAGTGGCAGCACACAACATTCCTACTCTAATTTACAGTATTAAACAGTGGGGATAAATAGTAACATCTGCTTTACTGAACGTTTTTGTTTGAAAAACAACCCACTTCAGCCTTCCTCTGAAATAGGTAAGGATGGTTTTAACTGCTTCAGTTTAATCAAAGTGTTGGAGGATTTTTACCCTGTTAAACATTCCCTTTGGATGGATTGCAGATGCCAAACTCCCTTTGCTTCAAAGCTCATTTTGTGGGAGTCTCTTCCCAAGAGCTCAGACTTAGCCTGTGCTGGGGAAGGTGTAGGGCCACGCTGTGAACTCCCACAGCCAGGGCTGGCCAGGCCCCAGAGTGCAGAGCAACAGTATCAGCATTTGGATGCCTGTTTGTCACAGAGACACCACCACCTCTTTTCCCAGTTTTTTTCCCCTGCTTTCCCTTGCAGGAGTGTTCGACTCTCCTGTTTTAGGCCAGAACAAGCACAAACTAAACCCCTCAGACTAGGCAGGAATCAAGGCTGGACTGGAATCATCACAGGTGTCAACAGTGAGATTTTCTTGGTAGTGGTATTTTCTTAAATAATTTCTTAGAATCATTTCTGTTGCATGAACAATGAGGCCTTCAGCTTGCTAACTTTTTGTTCCCTGAAATGCAGCTCCAGCCCCTTGAATGGGCTGCCAGGGAGGTGATGGAGTCACTGACCCTGGAGGTGTTCAAGAGTAGCTGGATGAGGTGCTTGGTGCCATGGTTTAGATGATGGGCTGTTGGATTATAGGTTGGGCTTGATGATCTCTAAGGTCTCTTCCAATCCTGCTTGACACTGTGACTTCCCTGACCTGTTACCAGGTAGGACAGGTACCTGCCTCAGCTGAACAGCCCGACCTAAAGGGATGTTTTTCTGTTTAGGCAGCTGGAAGCAACGGGATTTTTGTGGAAGTCTCACTCCAAACTTCCTTACCTTGAAACAGGTGATGAGTTGAATCCACCTGGTTACCCCCCACCAGGAGCACTGGGAGGAGGAGATGCAGTGTTAGCTCACTCTGTCCCCTGTTATCCCCCTAAGGGGGGCACACAGTCAGCTCCCCAGTATTTCACCGGACAAAGTGTACACACAGCAGCCTCATTTCACTGCTAAACCGTGATGCCATGCAGATTCCCTGGCAAGCACATCTTGTACGACAGACTCTTTAAAACAGAATGGTACCAGTAATAAAGTCAGCAAGTAACCAGTGTCATCTTCCCAACGTGACACAAACACTGACCTGCAGTCCCAAGCACCATTTTAGGCAGTAAACTTTTCTTTCCCCTTCCCTCTCCCCATTTCCCTAAACAAACAAAACGTGCAAAACCCAAACAGCACCGCACAATTACCCAGCGGTTTCCTCCTGCTCCCCTTTCCCTCTGGTACCAACAAGCCCCAGCCCAGCCTGGCAGCACAGTGAAGGCCACAGGGAGCTGTGCCCCAGCTGTGCCAGGTGATGAGAGAATAGCCTTTCCCACAGGTTCCTCATTTTTGCCAGGTAGCAGTGCCCTGCTGTCCAATGGAAAGAGTGACCTGCAGGCTAAACTAGATTCCAGTGCAAATTGCACCTTCCTGGCATTCAGAGACACAGGCAGCCCCACACACCCATTTCTTCTAACAGAGAGCCTAAAAGCCACTAGTGATAATCTGACAGACAGCTGCTAAATGCTAACTACCGTTTAGCCAAAAAGTACTTGAGTTGGAAGCATTTCAAAAACAAAAAGCAGCAGTTAGAATGCAAGACAAAATACTGTTTTGCTACTAACAGTTCCTCAACTCAGAAAAATCTGAAGCCAATCCTTGCAAACTCCAGGAAAGAATAATTTAGGAATAGTTCAATTGGGCCTTACAACACTTGCTAAAAGAAAGCCTACATTAAATATTTGTTTATTTAATATTTACTCAGACAAGGTTGCCTGAGTTACTCAGGTTGTCTCACAACCTTCTTGTTCAAAAGTCTTAGGCTATTTTATACATATAAAAGCCCAAAATGATCACCATTTAATACAAAACAGGGCATCCAAGAATATCTCTGGCGCCCACCTGTACTTCCCTTTTGTTCAGGAAGGCAACATGTACATCCCTCTCACTAGCACCACTTTTAAGGTAATACACCAGCTTTGTACAACTGAAAGTCATTCCTCACATTTTGCAGCACTGAAGTTCCTGCAAAGCTTCACCAGAGATGAGGGAGCATACCGGCTTTTTTCCAGTTTGACTCCTCCCACAGATTTCCTTTAATGCCTTTATTAACACAAGTACAGCATTCCTGCATCCCCCAGGTACAGAAAACAACACACAACACACTCTCGTTCCCCCGATTTCCAAGCAGTTTCTCACCCATACAGGCACAAACCACCTGAGAATTCAAAGGGTTTTGAGAGGGGAAAAGGAAAGGAAACAGCATTTGCACTTCTGGAATGAAGAAACCTTGGGAAACTCCATCTGTCACCAACACTTTGATCATGAGAAGTCACCTTCTTAGACAGCCTGGCAGACAGCTCTGAACTAGAAAGCTTTATTCTGCTAAGTAACAAGAAATAAAAGAAACCCCTCACCCCCTAGTGCAACAGTCCAGGTTGCACAACTTTTCTTAGTCCAAATTCGAGACAGGTATGTTCATCAAAACTGGAGTTTTATGACATTGCCTTCCCTGGGCACTAAAGACATGGGGCGCCTCAGAAAAGCCACAGCTCTGGTGACTTCTAAAGCCAAACCTGCTCAGCTTGGATTTCTCATTCCTCCCAGAAACATACAGCCTGTGTTGAGGAAGGTTTAGGAAAATTACATTTTCCTTAGCTAGGCTCATGGATAAAGTCTCTTTCTTGTGTCCCTCTCATGGATTTGAGGCTCTGTCCCATCTCACCCTGAACTACAACTCACCTCCCCCTGATTCCCTAGTGCCAGATTCCAACCCTCAGACAGGAAACCCATGGACAGGGTATTGCTGAGCTGCCACCAAGATGTTCAGCCACCTCTCAACTCTTTCTCAGGCAAAGGTCTTTCACTCACCTACTAGAGAAGCTGCAAAAGCAACTTCAAAAAAATACCTGTATTCCTTCCTTGTGTTTTCCAAGGAAATAATTACACTGCCCCTCACACTCTTCCCCTGTCACCTCCCTGTCCAGTAAACTCTGATGAAGTCAGACAAGCCCTTTGTATTTTCCTACTTTCATTGTGAGTGTTTTAATCCTGCTGGCAGTTTTATGAAGTGTTAACTTCTCTATACATCTGAGGAACAAAACCCACAAACTGCACTTTTAAAATTAAAATTTCAGCATCAACAGTTCAGTCTCCAAATCCCAGAGAAGCAGAAAGGGAGAGGCTCTCAGCAGGTCATCCCACTGTCCCAAGCAAGGAGCAGTTTCACCTGGGTCATTTTGTAGGTGCAGGTTGAACCTGTTGTGTGAGTTCTGCTCCCTTTGCAGCAATCCACATCAGGGCTCTACTAACACTACAAAGGGTTTCCACAGTGTCTAATGGCAATCTTTCCTTCTGAAACTGAGGTTCTTTACTCCTTGCTCCACCCCACATGGACATGAAGAACAGGACACTGGGACATGTTCTGGCAGCTTCTCACATACCTGAGCAATTTGGGTTTTCTCTCTTAGTCTCCTCTCCTGCACAGCCCATGCTCTCAATTTGTCCTCTGAAGTCCTGTTTCCTGAATGTCTGATCACCCTTGCTCCTCTCCTCTGATGTCTTTCCAGCTGCTCCCTCCCTGTTTCTCAGAGTGCACATGCACTGTTGTGTTCAAGGCCACAGCAACCAGTGAAGTTCAGTGGTTATTTCATGGTTCCCACAGTTAGGGTTATGTTAAATACACAGTAACTGCCTCTTTGCACAGTAGCAGCAGCATTGATTTATTATTTGCAACTGCACAGCACTGACTCTTGCCCAACACAGACTCCCACAGCCTCAGGATTGTCCTCCAGAGCTGCTGCCCAGTGGGCCCCACTCGGGAGACTGAAAAGTTCTACTTAAATACTGCAATAACATTCAGCTTTCCCCTGAGGAACCCCTCCCAAGCAGACAACTCAGTTGTTCAGGATTGGTTTTAATTCAGCAAGTCTAACAGCACACTTATATGCTGTACTTTCAAATCACCCTCAAACAAACATATTCCTATCCTGACCTTTGCCAAGGTCCATCTGGACAGTGAGCTGCCAAGTGCTTCCTGGGAACTACTGTCCAACCCCTTTGCCTGCCTACAGTATTCAGACAGTCACCAACACTTGTAAAGAGAGTTTCCAAGTCCACAAAACCCCCTAGAAGACAGGTAGTGCTTCATAAGTTTTGCTTTTTTTAATTCAGAAAGACTTTCAGCACAGCTTATTATCAAGATTAAGTAATTTCATAAATTCACATATTTTGCTATAGCTTTAGCTAAACAGTGATGTTATTGGATTGTTTTTAAAAATACCAGTCTACAGAAGACACTTTTAACAAATACACAGCCCATCTTACTTCATTCTGTACTAAGTATACAACCCTGAAAAGTGCAGTGTGTAACTGCAGTGAGAAATATGACTGACAAATAGCATTGTACTTAACTACTCTGCCTGTAAGGGGTACAGTGAGAGAAAACAGAGAATACCTGACAGGCACATAACATTCACTCTTACCAAGTTACCTGAAATGGAAATCAAAACCAAGAGAACTGAAAAATAGGTTTCCCATTGAGAATGCAGTTCTGAAGGAAAAACTTTGGAGAGATTGCTGCAAAGTAAAGAAATATGTCAAAACATGAGGAACTACTTAAAACTCCAGAGATCTACAAGGGACTCTCACTCAGCACTGCATGTTACATAACAGACATTCAGCAGAGAGAAGCACCCAGAGCTGCCCAGGCAGGTGTGATGGGAGCTGGGGATCCTCTCAGTTCTCACTGCTGGGAACTCACTGTCAGTGTAGGAAATCTGCAGCAAAGTCAGGACACATTTCTACAGCACGAGTCTCTCACACTAGTGTGGCATTTTCCTCTTACACACAACAGCTCAAGAAGGTAAAAATGTAAAGAGAGAGAAAATATTATTAAACAACTGTTGTACTTCTACACTGATGACAACGTGCTACTCCCACGTGTTCAGGTTTCCCCTCAGAGTGGATAATACCAGAGAGAAGTGCAGGTTAATTTAGAACATGGTGGCTTAACGTTGTTGGAAACATCGGCTAACATAAAACAGACAATTGTTTAAAACGTTTGTCTAGCTGGTTCTTTTAAGGAAATACCTTCTAAAAACCTAATTGAACAGAATTGCAGGTCAGGCACTACAAGTGACTCAGAATTTCCTTAGCACAGAAAAATGAAGGTTCTTTTCTCACCAGCATTACCCACAAAGAGCGAGGCAGAGACAACTCGTGATGTAGAAGAGATTCCGACCAGAAGTCCAGCTGAAAAGGAATGACAAACACCCACGTGCAAACCGGTTTCCCCCCAGGGCACCTCACCTCGATGTCCTGCAGGCTGAACTCCTTCTGATCTTTGAAGTTGGCAGCTCCAGCACTGAGTTCCATCAGCATTTTTGCTATCTCTGGTTTTATTGCTGCTGTGAGTCGGCTGGCCGCCTCGGTGACGTGCTCCTGCACGTCCTTGAGTTGCATAGCTGCCTTGGAGTAGTGCGAGTTCCTGAACACGCCGCTGAACAGCTCCGTCAGCAAGGTGCTCGTGCGGCAGAAGACGTTGAGCGCGTCCAGGTACCTGGAGATGCCCTGCTGGATGTCTGCGATGGGGGTGCTGGNAGGGCCCGGCCCAGCTCGGGCAGCTGGAACTGCTGGTGTTGCTGCACCTTCTGCTTGGACCCGCCAAGCAAAAAGCGCCGCTTGTAGTCCATTTTGCTTTCTTGTGCACTGCAGCAATACATAAGGGAGGGCTTGTCCAGGGGGCTCTCGAGTGGACAGTCACTTGCCAGGCTCCTCCCGCGGGGCTCTATGCACAGCGGCGACGCAGCACTGTGCACATGGGTTTCACAAAAGGCATTTCAGAAAGGCGAGCGTCTGTCTCATCTGTATCAGCAGTGGGAAAGGCAGCAGATCTGCTGACTCCGTGCTTTCAGTGCTGGGTGCAGCCCTGCTGCAGCTACAAACTGTACAAAAAGCAAGCCCAAGTGTCTCGGTAGTGCTCTGTCCCTCGCTCAGCTCCCACTCCGCGCGCAGAAAAGCCACCTGCAGCAGAGAATTGTCACCTACGAGTTCTTCACGAGCATAATATTGTCACTTGCTGTTAAGTCTAAAAAAGTTACTTTTGTCAATGCAAATAATAGTTTTAGAAGCAATACCTTAATACAATTTTCCCGTTAGTAGTATCAGGAAAAGTGGAGCAAACCACCGATCAACAGCGATTGTAAAAGCAGTGCAGAGGCTCCTTCCTCATAGAAGCAAATCCTCGTGTCAGAAGATCAAATATCTTCAAATGCCTTGACAGATCCAGTCTGCCAAATTAGTTTACGTGTAGTGACTCTTGATAATGGAGGGGGGAAAAGAATCTGGACTCTGTTTACAGAAGACTTTGCAAGTACAAGCTATTAAAAATTGGAGTGTTTATTATTGCAAGCCTTCTCCCTCCTCCCCTGTTTGTTGAGGTAGTTGTTTCTGGGTAACATTAAGAAGTGGTGCTTCCAGACTGCATTTGCCCTCAATTGGAGACTCAGAACAAAAATGCACAAATGTATTTGTAAGGCCTCTAGGTCATTTCCTGTGAAGAGAAAAAAAAAGTTTCAAATGTTATGGAACTATGAGAAGGTTTCAGAATTTAACCCCTGCAGTGTCCTGGTGCCCTGCTCTGGGCACACACAGAGCCAGAGGGCACTCACCAGCTGGTGTCATCCTGTTACTAAACAATAACCAATATTTTCTTGTTAGTTCTTCCATTCTAGACTGTCAAACTTAAGACTCCACTTAATCCCCAGTGCAAGTCCTGCACAGTCAAGAGCAGCGAAAGGCTATTACTGCAGAGCTCAAGGGGAGTTAATCACATTTTCTAACCTCATCCTTTTAAAATAATTAAAGAATGAACTCAATTAAACCTTTTTTCATGCACCACAATTTATTGCAGGACTCTTTCATTCATTTTAATGATTTACTAAGTCAACAGACACAGATCCTTAGTTTTTCAGTTCAATAACACAGAAACCTGCCTATATCCCACCTGAGATTAGCTGAGGAATACAACAGACATGATGGTCAGCACTTAAAAGAACAATCCAGAAATAACAAGAGGGACCCCTTTGCATTCAACAACAAAATGTTCCTTTAGCTATTATATTTGAGAAATGAAACCAGTATTAATTTTGTCAAAATGGTTGGGGAATAAAGATTTTCTCTTCAGTCTAAATTTCTTATTTCCACCTGTCTGAACAGGCACAATATCAATTAATTCCCATAATATGTTTTGACACTTATGCAGGATACAAGGATCCCACAGATAAATAAAGAGGCAAGACACAGCAGGACAAAACAACACCTAGAGCAGGACAGTCTCACTCCCACTAAAACAACAGGGCACAAGTTTTTCAGGAAGTTGTTGCTTCAGATGGTTCTTCTTCTGAGATCTAGAGCAAATATTCCTTTTACTCCCACTTTTTGAAACCTGATCAACAGATGAAGCACAACAGAAATTCCCCTATGCATTTCAGCATGCCTTAAAGCACTAAGCTGATTACTTACCCCCTTAACTACTTTATGGTTCTCTCAATATTCACACTGAATGTGTCAAAATACAGCAAACTCATTAAAACCAGAATTTTCTAGGAAGTCTCGGTATCACATGAATTGCTGAAAATTCTCCTTGCTTTACAAGCTGTGGTGCCCTACAGTGGGAAGCATGATTAAATTGGGTTCCTCAATTGCATATAAATGCAGACAGCACAAAAGAGTTGGTTAATTCAAATGCAATGTAGAAGTAAATCAGTGAATTTCACATGGCAGAGGAACTGAAAAAATGATCATGAAACATCCATTGTTAACTAGGGCCAAAAGCAGAAACAGCTAAGGAGGGGTTTTCAAGCTCTAGGGCACTGACTGAGGTGACTCTAGTGGTTGTGATTGCACCCAGAGCCTGCCAGGATCACACACACTGAACTCAACCACTGCAACACTCAAGACATTCAGCCAACACATGAACATGCAACACCCTAAAAGAATAGAACTGCAACCACTGGGGGGAAAAAATGGTGGTTTCATATTTTCTACAGCTATAAACAAACACCACTAATCACTGTGTTTCACTTGTGGACAATTGCATAACCAAACCTGCAGGGACTTCCTCAACTCTTCAAAATTCCCTTGCAATAAAACCAACCCTTAAAGAGGCCCAAAGACGACAGCTCATGTCTTCAGCAGCAGGAGAGCTGCACTCCCAAGCCCAGGTGTGTCTGAAACGTGCTGCAATGAGCTCTCCCACACCCTACACACAAAATCACCATCATTCCTTTTGCCTCTTTTAAGGAAAAATTGAAGTGGAGAACATTCCCATGCTCTGCCTTCCCCAGGGCTGGAGTTCCCCCACTGCTGCTGGTGCACAGACTAAAAGTGAGGGCTCCACTTTGTATGAACTTTAAGCCAACCTCACTCTTGCCTCTTTAGGGGGTAGAAAAAAATAAACACAGTGTTTTCATCCTCCTGATACAAGAGGGGCACATTAAGAGTTCAAAATACAAAACTTAAGCTTGCACTTCATTTTGCAGAAAACAGAAATCCTCACAGAAATCAAGTGAAGAAAGTACAAAAAAAAGTTACCATGCCACAAATAAAGGTATTTTAGTCCTTCCTTAATGTAAGCAAAACCAAAACAGTGCTGTTCAGGTACTATTAAACATGATAAAACCCCTAATAAACAGTATCAAAACCAGCTCCACACTAAACACTACCCTGCTGAAAGCTGCAAAATGCTGCTGGAAACACTCACTACAGTGTTTATGTTCTTGCTTTGAGGAGTTAATGCTAAAGTTAAGGAACTGCTACTAGTTTGGACTATTTGAACTTCCACAGAGAATCAGACATCTGCATGAGTGGCCCTAAAACTGGCCATATTTGCATGGAGGAAACAGAAATTGCAGGAAAATGAGTCCATATGCAAACTGAGTTCACTACTTTATTTAAAGGTAGCATCCAAAACTTTCTGCTTAGATACTTCCCAGAAAAAATGTCTTTTTCCCACCTCACCAATGCAAGACACATCAATTAACAGACAAATGGAATGTGGCACCTCCCAGTTTCTGCCTTGGACCAGCACGAGGGCTCTAATCCCCCATCTGTCCTGTCTGGGATCACTCTGTGAGAAGGGAAGGCAACTCTTTCTCTGAATCACACAGGAAACTGAGCAGAGGAAGCATTGCTTTAAAAGAGATTCTGACCTCAGTTTTAAAAACTGCTTGCAAAGGTGTTCTGTATGGACTCTGCCATCTTTCCAGAACATGCAATACAACACGTTGGATGAGTAAGATGATCCAAAATACCTGAGCTGGGTTTTTTGGAATGTAACACTTCCAGCTATTGTATGCTGGTTTTAATTTTATGAGATACAGATTCCAAACCTCAGGATGGACTTAACATCACACACACCATTCATGGAAAAAAAAAATCAAACATGAAAGCAACCAAGTTCAACTAATGCTCAAAAAAAAAAAAAAAAGTAACTCCAAAAGACACAACCCAGAAGAGCCAGATTGCTGCCAGGGAAAAACCTGAACAAACAAACCTCCTGCAGGGGCCAAAAGGCCAGGAAGCTGCCAGAGCCAAGGGCCTCCTGTCCAGAACACACCGATTCCTGCTCACATTTAGTGACACAAATCTTGTGCCAATCCAAAAATTGCTCCAGTAGGAAAGGTGTCAATCCACCTCCACGGCCTGCTGTCCCTGCCATGGGCAGTGACACACCCTCATACCCATCACACCCTCACACCCACCACCTGGCCAGGCCACCCACGCCCAGCTGGGAGCACCTCAAACACAAAGACATCCCAAACCCAACAGCCAAGTGGGAGCAGAAGAGCAGGGGAAGGCCAGGCTGCCCCTGAAGACTGGTCAGTCCTGCCCTGTCCCCACCACCAGCTGCCTCCAGACACCAACAGTGTGTGTACTGGCCCCAGTGCCACCCCAAGGGAGGGCTGTGTGCTGAGCCCAGGGCAGCCCCGCAGGCAGGGAGGGCACAGGCGGCACAAGGACCTGGCAGGAGGCAGCACAGCCCAGAGGGGTGCACAGCCCAGAGGGGTGCACAGCCACGGGCTCTGGGGGAGCTCTGTTCCTGCCTCCCCATTTAGACAGGGGTCACTCAATGTAGGTGAGAACAAAAAGGACTGACACAATAAACTTTCCAGGATCCTCATAACCTGTTTATTTAAGAAAACCAGTCGGGTCTGGCCCAAACTGCTTCTGGAGAGGGATTTTGAGACAGACTTATATTGGTATTCTACAGATTTTTAACTGAGAGCTCATTCATTTCACACTATCCCAAACTGAAGACGGATTACAGATACAGAGTGGGTTTTGACAAAATATATCCAATTCAAAAATACTAGAAATCACACAACTCTGAATTTCTGAAATTTGAATGCACAGACGAGGGACTCAACATAAAGAATATTTAGAATTTCAGCAACAAATCTCAACTTGATAAATTGACTTCAACTACAATATCTCCATTACCCTTAATCAATACAACCCATCTATTAATATTAAAATTGTCCTAAGAATGGCACCTGTGTAATATAATCAATCCATCCACAAGGAGAAAATGCATAAAATTAAGTGTGACAGAATCACAGAATATTTCGAGTTGGAAGGGGCCCACAAGGAGTTCAGCTCATAAATGAACACAGGATCAAACCCACAGCCCTGGTGTCATCAGCACCACAGCCTGGTCAACTGAACTCATCTCAGGTGGGGGCTTTTAACATTTCATTTTTAAAACACTGTTTTAGACATGAAATATTTCAGAAGAACACGAGAGCTGAAACTATGTTTTAAAAATTCAACTTTTCTATCTTCAAGAAGAGTCACTTTCAACTAATGCTGACTGGCAGAAAATACACATCCACCACCTTATTTTACACCTGGAATTTCTCACCAACACATCATAAATACTTAAAGCAGCAAGTGCTTTCATAGGTGTTGACAAGTATTGATTATCTTAGGGTTTCCCAGCCTCCTTCCCACATGTGTCAGGATGCAGGCACAGAACAACAGCCTGGGAATGCCAGTGGGGAGAGGACACACCTCACCAAACCCCACTGCTTCTGTCAGGTGCCCGTCCTTGGGACACAAATCCAGAGAGGAAAACCAGCACTGTTTCCAAGGCTGACAGTCCCACAAGATCCAGGCACTTCCTTCAGGGGGTTTTTGGTTTGGGTTTTTTTTGCCATCCGAGTTGTAAAAATCTCCTATTAGAGGAGGACAGTGGGAGAGACAAAAATAGACCATTATACCAAAATCATTTCAGCTCTTGTTAGCTCATGAACTGCTCACTGGGATTCCTTCTTGGCTGCTTGCCCAGAACAGTTGGAGGAAAAAAAGCAAACCAAAACAAGAAAGTAGTCAGGCGAATTCTTGGTGAATCCCTGAAGCTCCTGCAGGATCTGTGCTTCCTCCAGGGGCTCCCCTTCCCAACAGCAGCTCACAGATGCTCTGGCTGCTCCAGGCTTGGGGGGGTGTCCAAGGCAAAGGTGGGTGTCAGAGCCCAGCCAGGGCCTCCCCTCCCACAGCTGGGCACCACAGCTCACACAGCGTGCTCTTCAGGGGCTGCAGAGTGACTGCACTTTAACTACAACCTTCAAATGGAGCCCCCCCAAATTTCAGCAGAGCAACTGAGTAATTAGTCATGACCTCATTCACCCGTGAAGCAATTCCAGAACCAAAGCATGGAGATCTGTGAAACCAGCAACTTGGCTCCATTAACTCAAAGACCAATCTCAATGATAAATATTTACCTAATATTTATAGACAGTCTCTGAATTAATTTATTATGTTTTTGTCTAGAGTTTTCTTCCCTTTAAAATGACACTTTTTAAAGTAAATTACTTGCACCTTTTGCATTTGTACTGAAAAATCCTGTAGAGGCACATCTATGCTCCGTGCCTCAAACAACAAGGAAACAAAAATATCCTCATGTCCTGCTTGAAAAAACCAAAACCAAAGACTCAGAAACAAAGAAGTGGAAAAGGCTGAAGAACAACAATTTTGGGAGCCAGGTAAGTACTGAGGTCTTGGCAGTCCAGCATTACAGCACCTCCCTTCCAACTCTTAACCCTTCCAGACAAGAATCCACAGCCCTGAAACTATAACATCACTCCCTAAAACACACACATGAAAGGCAGGTGCCCCTCAGTCAGACTCGGACTCGTCAGCACAGTGAGCTGGGTTTTCCAGGGCAGGGCAGTTTCCATCAGGAGACTCCTCACATTTTGTTTGAAGCAGAACACGTAACACCCCAAGCAGCACTAACTCCAGTCTCAGCACTAAGGCAGGACAGCAAAAGGAAAAGCTGCTGAAAGGAATGTGTTAAACCAGAGCTTCTTCCAGACTTGGGTGCCTCCCCCAACGTCAAAAATAGATGGCTGTGTCAGATCAGGATCACTGTTTCAATCCTCCCTTGGCAATAGGTGCTTACATTATCTATTTTGAAAGCAGGACCAGCTCCCCTTTGAATAGAGAAAAAAAAATACTGTTCATTCTTTTGGTACAGCAGCCTAACAAAGGGCAGGCACACAGCATGAGAAATCCCATGAAATGTGCCTGTCAGCCAGAGGAGACTCAAAGCTCCATCTCTTACCTCCCAGAGGAGTGCCCTTCCCATCAGCCACGAGCACACAGAGCTGGAGAAGGTGCCAGGATGAAGGAAAAACTCCTGTGACCAGAGTGAGACCAAGCATGAGCAGCACAAACTCTGCAGAAAAGGCCCAGCTTTGCCTCCCAGTACAGCTCACCCACAGAATTCCTCCACTTTCATATTGGAGAAAGGATAAAAGATAAAATAAACAATCAAAAAAACCAACCATACAACAACCCAACACTAAACCACCTTCTAGTCCTCTGAGGTTACAGTAGACCTCTGAAACCTCTAGTCTCACTTCAGCAACAGACTCGGGCACACAATTAGTTCCAGTGAAGTTTGTGGTGTTTCCCACACAGTCGGGCAAAAGTTAAATCTCCTTGTTAAATCACAAATTGAAGCTTTCCAGCATAAGCAAATGCCATACCTGTTTTTCAGTATCACTCACTGGGAAGAGAGGTTTTCAATACACACCTTAAGATCCATGCCAAAAATTTCTACTAAAATTCATTAAAGAGTTTTAGGAAATCACTTTGAAGAGCTCAGTTACTGCTGAGTCAGTGCACAGCAAGAAACCAGGCTGAGGGCTCCATGGAAAGCTTTATTCCACTGGCTTAAAATGGTTTCTCCATGGACCCAAACACTGCAGAAAAAGCACCTAGAAAATGGGAGTAATTCCCACTCTTTGACAAAGTATGTAGACAAATAGATGAAAGACAGGCTCCCTTCAGCACATCTTTCAGAAGTTAGGTTCTGCTGAGAAGCTTTCACTGCCCTGAACAAACCATACCTTAAACAAGGCTTGGAAGGACAAATGGGAGTAAGAGCCCAGGTCAACACTGCAGCATTTAGGCACAACACACTCCTTACACTGATATAAATTTACACACACTCACAAAGTACCCCCCCAGTGTTACAGGGCTGAGGGACAGATTAATTAAGGATAAATTTATCAACTCTTACATGGAAAAACAATCCTGACAATCCCATACAAAACGATGGGCTCTGGCCTGATCATTACCATTGAGGAAGATGACCTGGTGTTACAACTGACTGCTCTTGCTGAACTTCAGCCTGATGCTGAATGGCAGAGTCAGAAGAACAAATCTGGATGGGACCAGCAGTGTTGAAAATCCAGAGATCTATTACGGCACTGAATAAATCCATGGTTTACTCACACTTCAAATTTAGAGTGGAGTTCTGGTCTCTTATCACCCTCCCTTGCAGAAGGGCTCATGTGGGTCACTACAGACTGACCACAGCCTCAGGAAATCCAAATGCAGCAAATTGTTGAGGACAGTTTTAAACTAGTGCTGCCCAAACTCCTCCTGTTCTTGCCTTTCCCATATATAACCTCCATGGGATAAAGGCTGAGCTGGATCAATTCTGAAGCCCGAGACAGCCTGGCCACCTGGACCTTCTTTGTCCCTGCACCCCAGCAATCCCTGAGAGCTGTGTATCACAACACCCTGCTTACAGCTCCTCTGCAAACAACCTTCTCCTCACCCCTCACTCACCTGTTCCCTTTGGGACAAGGCTCCAGCCCTCCTGCAAACACACACGGCACACTCCAGAAATGCCCCAAAACTCACTTCCCAACACACACACATTTGGATTTTCCCACTGAAATGAATATTCCTAAACCAAGCTGCTTGAACAGAGTTTGTGATGGTGCACAACTTCAAAAAACCCAAACTCAGAGTAACTTCAGTACACATTTTAATTTTTTTAGCAGACTCAAAAGTGGTATTTCAAGGCAGAGAAAATTACAGATCACCTACACATTTAAAGCTGTTCCATGAAGAAGGAAGTTTTGAGTACTAGAGACACGAGACAGATTACACACAGCAAATCCTGTAAAGCCTGTACGTGATTTTTCATCTTTTTTTTTTGCCTGTTTGCACCAAGGATGATGAAAGCTTTCAAAACATTTGGAGTAACTCAACACCAACAATCTTTCTCTTCCCAAATTACTAAGCTGCTTTTGAATTCTCAACACTTGCCACAGAATACATCTACAGCATTCTCTTGGTACTAGACTACATCAAAACAGAGAAAGAAAAAACCCTGCAGACTCCTTTTCTCAGTGGTATGAAATACACTAACCCTAACCCACCTTTGTAAATGAAGAGGCCACTATTATCACATGTTGCCACAGGTGAACTATGCACTTTCTCATGTTTAATGAGCATTACCAAAACATTTCTTTGTGACTGAAATTAAAACCTAATCCAGAATTTACTAATATTTATTCTCTTCAGGACACGGGAGGATCTTCATGTTTCCCTCCTCCTCCAACTCATTCTTTCAAAGTCTCCTTCTTGAAAAGCTTGAAATATTCCGAAATGATACGAATTTCATTTCCAAAAATAGGGAACAGGAGCACATATCAGAAAACCTGACATCAGCACGCACATTACTGGCACATGACAGTGGCAGCCCTGGGGTTTTTGCTGTCTCTAACACAGATTTGTCTCCACAGCACAACTCCTGTGCTGAGAACAGGCTTCCCAAAGGCTTCGTGGGTTCCCTGTGTTTGAGCAGCAGTAAATTCATCACTGAACAGCTGGAGTTGTGCCCAGGAAAACAAACTCTGTTCTATACTGAAGAGAGGGACACGATGATTACGCCTTTCATACCCCTCTCATGCTGAAAATTATGGAATGATCAGAAAACTGTAATCATGGAAATGTTAAACTAAGGAGAATGTATTTTTACAGCAAATGAACATAATTATGTTTACCATATTTGGGCCC
Organism: Serilophus lunatus; assembly: GCA_013399895.1. Taxonomy (NCBI): domain Eukaryota; kingdom Metazoa; phylum Chordata; class Aves; order Passeriformes; family Eurylaimidae; genus Serilophus; species Serilophus lunatus. The sequence continues at coordinate 161,242 of VXBA01005378.1, forward strand.
AAAGCTGGCTGGCAATTTGGGCTGTATATAGACAGCAGTATCTGATTCACTGTCACAGGATATGAATAAACCAGAGCAATCCAGTGTGAATAACAGTGTCCCTCCCAGAACAAAACCAAACAGCACTGTGGACACAATACTACAAAAGCATAACACCACTGCAAAGAGCAATTTATGAAATAGCAGTAGTTGAGTAGTTTTCATTTTAATTCTGAAAATAATTTTGGAACGAGACCTTTGTAGCAGGAGACTTTGGGAACTGGTAAAATGCTTTATTTCTAACAAATCTATGGTTTGTAATAGATCAGATTATGCAGAACTAATCTCTCTAGTTGATGAAGGAACAGTGGTGACAAGTAATGTGAGATCATAAGATCAGTGAAGTAGAAGCAGTAGCATGCATACTTCATAACCTTTCCTCATTTTTTCTGATCAAAAAAGCTGCTTGTGTGTCCTGGGCACAGCATTCACCTCCTCATTAAGACCAGAATTTATAAGGCTTAATTAAATATAGATGAGATTTTTAAAATAGCACTAACTCATCCTGCATCGCTGGGGCCAAAATAGGATTAGTTATAAGATCAAATACAGCACCCTTCCAGTTTATAAACGTGTAATGCAAATCAAAAGGAAAAGATAGAACCCAAACTGGCCACCTGGGACATTCCCCCCCTTCCAGACCACCCAAAGCCTAGTGCTGATCTGGCTGTTCTGCCTGCTTCACACAGCAGGCAACTGAAAAAGGCCTTCCCCAAGCTGCTCCATCCTCTGAAACACCAGTGACAACTGGTTCCAGCACGGGTTCAGCACTGGGGATTCTCCCTCAGCCCTTCCCCAGCAGCCCCAGTGCTCCAGGCAGTGTCCCCCACCTCTCTTCAAAGGCAGCAGCTCCCAGTTTGAGACTCCAGATTCCAGTGCCTCCCATGAGCTGCTCCAGTAATCCCACCTGCTATTTCAGTCCACACAATAATTCGCTGCCTTTCATCCACACAATGTAAATGCCAAAATAAGACACAGGCCAACATCAAAAAGCTGCAGTTTGAGGAACTCTAGAGCAACCCCAGGTCTTCTCCATCCACTCCTTACACTGACAGAGCTGCAAGAAACTTCTGGCTCTAAAAGCAATTAGTTACTTGGGTCTGGCATTTTATATGTTCTTTCTAGGAAGACTAGCTTGATTATTTTCCTTTTATTGAGAAAAGCAAGTATTTTAATATTTTAACAGACTCTTGTTTTCCTGGTTCTTTAAAAACAAGAGTTAACACTCTTAATAATGAGGTTCGACTTCTTTCCATACAAATAAATTTACACATTTGGAGAACCAATCTTTTTTTCTGTCTGGCGTAGATGCTACCAAAGAATATAAATAACTTCCCATGAGAGCTCCTTGGTAACAAATACATCCCTGGAATTCTGTGCCAGCAGCACACACAGCTCTCCTACCTCCTGGCTCTGAGCTGCTCCATGGAGTGTGTGGCGTGGAAAGGCACACAGCAGTCACACTGATGTGCACAGAAACACTGATGGCATCTGCCTGATGGAAGGTCATTTTTTGCCTTTAAAGAAATTGCATTGTTCTTAAGTTAAAAATTATTCAAAGAACTCTCAAATAGTTCCCAATAAAATTATCAATCGTTAAACAATTATCCATCCTAATTTACAACATGTAAAATACAATCACATCACTTTTGCCATGTCCTGAAATTAAAAGTACTGATAGTTTTATATAAACAACTAAGCCCTCAATCACGGGCATGATTTGTCACCAGGTTGTGTGCCAAGTATTTCTGCACTGAGTTGTGCAAGAAATCTTTTGTGCAGCAGAGGATACAATGGCATATTTATGCTTGTATAATACAATTTGAGAGAAGCAGATTTTTTAATCCATGAAACAAATTAACATGACAGGACTGATCTATTCAGTAAAAATCAAATATCCAGAGGAAAACCTTAAGCTCAAATTTTTATTATTTGTAAGATCTTTCTGAAGCCTCACATGTTCCCCCTGAAACACCAAGTCCCAACACGTCAGTGGAAGATCCCAACTTCACACCCAACCAAGGACAAGCGGCATTTTGTTCACAAACTGAGACAGGAAAGAAACACAAAAATTTAAGTGGCGTCTTCCCAGGTGTCAAATACACTTAAAATCTATCAGCAACAGGAATGACTAGGCTTACATTAAGTAATGTTGAGGTGACTTCAGCCATGCTGACACTCCTTCCCAGCAGCTTTTGTTGACAAAGGGCTTTTCTGCTGCCCAAGCTGCGACACAGGGGAGTTGTGCCAGCCCTGAGACACTGCAGAGATGCCAACCACATGAAGCAACGTTTCAATACCAGCTGATGCACCCACCACAGATTTGGCCAGACCTCTTTCAAGTATTTAGAGAAAAGAGACCTTTCCCCCACCAGGCCTGTCTGTGCTGGCAGCCAGGACCCCCCCACTGGTACCAAGCCCTGCCCATAGGAAGGGGAAGGTTACAGTGAGCAGCACTCAGCACCAAGCAGTGCCTGGCCATTCCCATTGTGTGTATTACTACAAACTCCCCCAGGCACCATTTTTAGCCAGTGCTGGATTTCCTCCCTCCCCCCATCCCCCAGCCAGGCTCCAAACCTTGAAGTAACCTTGTTCTGTCCCCCCCCCAGAGACAGCTCCATGCCTGAAACATAACCTCTAATCTTATTTTCTATTTCTAGCCTACAATTCACGACCCTTATCCCAATTTTTTAAATTAAATATCCTCCATGTTGCACACTCCGCTTCTGACAGTCAGGACAGTGCACACAGTATGTCAGAATTTATAACCATATGCTTCTTGTTGAGGACATTACTTTTAAGAGCATTAGAAACATGGTGTATTTATACAATATAAGTTTAAAGCTTTCTCTGAAAAAGAGATTTTCAATATTACTGTCAGTACTCCACTGCAATGAAACAGTTTTATTTGTTGGAAGGTTTATCTAAAGACCTTAAAGTACAACAGACCTGCACTTCAGGGCAGTCTGTGAAGCAGAGCATTAACCACCAGCAATTAGTCATACTTGGAGACTATCTGTGGACATTAAAGTCTTACAAATTACAGGGGTTTATTATGAAGGAAATCTTTTTATCTGACATCAGCTATTTATGAGAACTTTGCTTAAACTTGTTTGGGTTTTTGCAACAAATTATGTTTGTTGGCCCCTGATTCCTTTGTTACACGAAGCCGGTTAAAGTGTCCCCCTGGATCGGATCTCCACCCGGGCCACAGTGGCAGTGCCCAAGAGAGGAGCTGATAATCAGTCAGCACTCTCCATAACCCTCTCTCCTGTTTTTACCAATTACACCAAATTTGTACAGGGCGAGGCAGAACGTTTCTCTATGAACAAATCCTGTATCAAAGTGCTTTTGTGGGACAACGGCTTCCTGAGAAATGAAAAAAGGTTCTTCTGTCTCCCAAGGGCTGAAAAACAAGAAGTTTCCAGGACACATCCCAAGCCTGGAGGGTGCAGTGCCCTGGGAGCTGCCAAGAGGTACAAGTGGCTGTGTTTCCACAGCCACATCCCAATCCTGCCCCAAAATGAGCTGCTTCAGGCCCAGCAAACACCCCCAGGAGTGGGGGGGACACCTCCCTGCTGAGCTGGGTGTGCTCACCCTGCAGAGGGACCCCCCTGGGCCCCTGTCTCTGGGGGAGAAGGAATTCCAATGGACCCACAAACTATTTGTGTACGACCAACTGCACTGCTGGGACTTCGTGTTGATTAAGCAGAACACAGCAAGGAAACTGCCCCTGGTCCCTCACAGGATTGCTCTCCAAATTAGATTTTAGACAGAATCAGTTACGGGACAGCTCGGCCACACAAGAAAAACCAGGAAAGAGGAATAACCTTCTTGAACCAAGACACAGTTACGGCACAACTTGCTAAACCTCAATGTATCCATGTCTTACCAATGTGCCTGACAACAAACAGGGTTTGTTTCATGCTGATTTGCACAGGCAGGTCGAGTAAATCCCATCAGCTTGTTCTCCTTTCTCTCTCCCACTCCTCCAGCTTCCATCCTGTTCTCAGCAGGGCCCTGTTTGAATTTCTGAGCAGTTCCACACAAACTGAACAGTGAAGTGGGAGGACAGCCTCTAGCAATTAAGAATAAAAGTAGGTAAGCCAACACAAATCAGACTAGAGAAAAGGAAGTGTAAGAACTTTTTAAGGTAGCAGAGCTGGATTTTGAAATGGACTGAAAAACAATGGAGAAATTGGGAAGTCAAGAGTCATCTCAACGTACTTCTCCTGACAGAGCACTGCACCCAGAACCAGCCCAGGAGAGTCATTTCCAGGTCATTACTGAGGGATAAAAATACTTCTGTTATTTAAAAAAAAAAAAAAAATACATTGTCAGCATAAATGATAAATGCAGGTCAGGACTGTGCCATCCCTCAGCAAAAAATTGTTATAAATCCCTGTTTTGAACGGTAACTTCATTGAGTCCTAAGGGTGAACATCTAAAAACTTCTGCACCCCACCTCAAAACAAGGACCAGAAACATCTTAAAAAACCCTCACTGAGATTCTCCTGTCAGTGAATGACAGCCACAAAAATTTATCATGCCACTAGGAAAATATGTGAGTGTGTTTTCAAAAGGATAATGTTATTCAAACAGGAAAACAACAGCACTGTCCAATAACCCAGCTATTTCAAAATATTAGACTAAGCATTTTATAGACACCAGAGTAATGAAATGCATAATAAAAAACTAATATATTGCTCATCAATGTAAATACAACTTTAAAAGAGTTTCCTCCCAGTCTCTTGCTTTAGTAGGAAAGGCACAGAAGCAAATCTAAAGCCCTCACAGAACAGGAATAAAGTTTGTAACTCTTCAGCTCTGTCTCCACTCCCATCTTTCACAGACATGTGGAGACACAGCATAGGTGGGTTTAGTTAAGAAAATTCTTCATGAGTTCTAAAGAGTGAGAACCAAGTTGTAAAAGAGTAAAGCCATATGTGACACCATTTTAAAATCCTTACTTTGTAGGGAAGGGGCTCCTGGAGCACAACCACTGCATGGTAATTTGTGCCTTCATTAGCAATTAACCACACAACACACACTTATTAGGTCAAAACAACCCTTTTAGCATACAAGAGTTTATAGTAAACATTCCAATTACCCAGTGAACATAGGAAAATTTAGCAATCTTTTAAAAAATTCTGAAAGGAAACCTGAGAACAATTTTTGAAAAATGAGGCACCTTTCCCTTGGAGTATTCCAGCAGCACCAGGTGAGTCAGCACAGTGCTGGCAGCAATACTGTCACTGCTGCTGCAGCGAGCACTGATCATCACAATGGCTGAGCAGCTGTTTTCTTTGATATTCATCAATGTAGTCATTAAATTAATTTTTTAATAATGATTTTACAATTCAATTTAAAATACTAGGTATATGAACACGACCTACAAGGACAACATGATCTGGTAAACACTACATCTGAGACAAAACTCGTGGCCAAATCAGCCCACCCGTGCCCTCTGCCTCTGGCCACGGACCTCCCCGACACACCTGATCCAGCTGGAGCTGCCAGGACAGCCCAGAACCTGCCTCTGCAAACCCACACCCCTCCAGAAACACAGCCAGGGACCTTCAGCCTCAACACAGACCCCAGCTAAGGCATCCCCACACACCCACTACTTCCCAGCTCCCCCAGCCCCAGTGGAACTGTCCCACGGTGCCCACGGCTCAGCCACACTGATTCTGGACAAAACTCAAGGCCCACGACTCTTCCATAATCAATAGTATGGAAACACAGTGACAGAGTGCTGGGATCAGGGAACTGCTTGGGAAGGACCTGCAGCTGGACCTGACACCTGAGGCTCCAACTCCCACTGCAGGGCTTTATTATGTTCTCCACTTACTGATAACATCCCTTCTGCCACGTTTTTCCCTGTTGGACAAGCTCTGACAAACCTGAGCCTGGGTGTCTCCTGCTCCTGATGGCAGCACAAAGGGAAAACACCAACCAACCAACCCAGAGTGAACACACTCCTGCAGGAGGATTCCATTCCTTCCTGTTCTCCAAGGTGTTGCACAGAAAAAAGCCAAGGAAACTGTGCTCCTACTCTACCACTACCCCTTCCCTCTACAGCCCTGTAAGGATTTGGCTCTACTTTTAGAGTATATCCTACATGAGCCCACAATATGTGCCTGCAGAAATCTCTCAGGGAACACTACAATGCATAAACAGCCAAGCTGCATTTATTTTCTGCATCTTCTGTCCAAAAATGCTATTAGATATGATATGATAGACTATATTATGGAGTTTGTAGTTTCCTGCAAATTCTGAACACTACAAGTATCTCCTGCTTTCTTGTTTTCAGTTGAACAACTCTGGTCTATTTTCCATTCCTTTTTCCTCCTTTTAGGTGACCACACCACTTGGTGCATTTATTATTTTATGAGGAACACTGTGTTCTAAAGGCAGAACTGGGACTAAAAACAGCCAGAGTATTCTTAGATACATCAGGGGGTTCATCCTCTGCTACCACTCCTGTACTTCTGTGAGGCAAGGAGAGTTGAAGCTGCTGGGACTCCAAAGTGAGTTACAACAACAGGAAATCTTTTGCATTTTCAGCAGGCAGATTCCTCTGCCCATCTTTCAGCTAACATTCCAATCCTCACTGTGTAATGCACACAAACAGGAGAGTTTTAAATGGGAATTCAATGGGAAATGGGAAAAAAAACAGTAAAACTAAAAGGAGGAACAAAAATAATCACAGGGGGAAAAGAGAGTGGCTGGATTCAGTAGCATAAAAAAATGAGATGATTGTGTGCTTGGCAATGAAACTGATGGGTTTTTTACATGGTATCAATATAATGATATTCAAAGCTGAGATTAAACTGTATTTTAGGGCTCTCAAATGCTATTAGTAAGGCATCCTGCTGCTTTCTGAGTTGCTACATGCCTATCAGCAGATCATTTTATAGCCACTTGTAAAATGGAACCTTAACTCCTCTTACTGCTAACGTATTACTCTTTCTTTGGAACAGAAAATTATTCCATGGGCTGCTTTTCATATTTTTCAGGTGTTTTTGCTGGCAGTTCTTCATTTCTGAAGTTGAAACAGGCACTCCATGCAGTAGCCCTTTCCTTGTCCATATTTTGGACAAGACAGTGGGTCTCTGTTAGTCAGAACTTATTTACTACCAATAAAAACAATTTCAATGTTACATTAAGTAATCCATACTAGTAAGCTCCTAGCACTACTCAAGAATAAACATCAATGAAAAAATCTTGTTGCACCCAGGTTTTGACCACGTATGTTGTAAAACTCTGAATAAATTAACCTGAATTCATAGGATGGTTTGGGTCAGAAGGGACCTTAAATCTCACCTTTCTCCACCTCATGCCATGGGGTGATCCCAGGCTGCTCCAAGCCCTGTCCAACCTGGCCTTGGACACTTCCAGCGATCCAGGGGCAGCCACAGCTGCTCTGGGCACCCTGTGCCAGGGCCTCCCCACTCTCACAGCCAACAATTCCTGCCCAATACCTGATCCAAATACACCCTCCTTCAGCTTAAGGCCATTCCCCCTTGTCTTATCACTACATGCCCTCGGGAAAAGTGCCAGATTCAAGCTTGTTCTTCATAAAAGGGTTTTTTCCCTAATATTTTCTAGAAGATGACACTGAGGAGTCTCAGTGATTACTTCCTGGGTTCCTGACTATGAGCAGTTGCTTTGCTGGGCTCCTTAGTACAGTCTCCAATGTGGATGTGCTAAACAAACCCAACCTTTTCAAACAGAGAAAAGAAAGCAAACAAGAAAAGAAGGAGAGGCATTCCAGAGGAAGTGTGAGTAAGCCACAAGGAGCTGCCACACAACTTTCAGCTCACCACCAGCCCGAGCTGAAGCAACAGCTTCCACATGGAAGAACGTAAGAAGCAGAAAAATAAGTTTCTCCAGTGAAAGCAAAACCCAGCCCTTCCCTTCACATCAACTGCAAAGCATCAGTTTTGAAGCATTACTTCTTAAAACATTGGTTCTTACCTAAAAGACACCCAGTGTCTTACCTGGTGTGCTGGAATACACAGCAGCTGAGACAAGGAGGTCTTACACTTGAGGACACACACTGGTACATGTAAGTGAACTTGGCAAATTCTTCCCCTCTCCAAGGAATATGCTATAATTGCAATTACCATTCCTTGCTTTTTTCAGTCTCTATTAAGTAGGTCCTCTGAGCTGCCCAGCTGTGGACTGTTCCAGGTGGAGCACTGCCCCTCACAAATGCTGTGGGCCAAAGCTGTACCTGCCTGTGATAATGTAAGGTCACTGAAAGCCAAGGAACTACAGATCTTAAATCAATGGTGTGATGTAAAAGGAGGAGGAAAAAATCCCTCAACACAAATCTCTAGTGACAGCTAAATAAGGGATTTTAAGTCCACCAAGGCAACAGTGCTGTGAGGCATGATGAGGTTTTTCACATGCTACCAAGCACAATAATCAATATTCACACATAGCTTCTTCCATATTTGCCCCAAGTCTACTGTTCCAAATTATACCAGTTTAACTTTGCTCACATTAGAATTCATTTGAGAGAAAAATATTTAGCACAGACATGGCAATGCAAGATGCCCTACATTCATATTATAATCTATTCTTCAACACACTGAGCATCTGAATCGAAATACAGCACACCTTCCTATGAACAGTCATAATTATGAGGACTGTAGCACTTACAAAACATAAGGTATAAGGGAAAGGAGCATAATGTGCAGTGAGAAACAACCAGAGCAGAGAGGAGAACTCATGTTCCAGAAGAGAATACATCAAATAGCATATGCAAGGAAGACACAAGATATTATTTCCCTGAAACCACAAGGATATTTGAAAAGAATCTGCCTCATCTGTCCTAAAACAACTTCAGAACAAAATACAGATACAGCTTTTTAAAAGAAAGCCACTGAAATACATAATTTTCTCCTGTTTCAGACTGAGATTTAAATCCCCAGTAACAACATATTATATCAGCCAGAGAAATGCATCCACTGGCTGCAACGTGGAGCTGAAAAAAGCCCATATAAAGTGAATGACCCGGGACAAAGAACAAACAAATGACAACATCAAGCCAAATTTTGTCAGTCAAAGAAAGTCAGCAGCAGCTGTGTTCACTCTCAGAGCACAGCATGGAGGCCAGGAAGGCCTTCAGGTGAAACACACCCAGCAAAAGCTGCTGAAACACCAGAGAAGGCTGAGTCCAGACAGACATTTTTCATCCACGATCCCCCCAAGAGCAAGGGAATAATGAGTAAGAGGGTCAGGACAGATGTCTCTGCAGAGACCAGCATGCCCAGAGACTTTTCTCACAAACTCACTTGAGAAGTTTGGCTGAAAAACCACTGGACGTTGTCACAACCCCCCACATCAACGCCCTTGCACAAACACACCCTGTGCAGCTGTTTGAGGAGAAATTCAGCGCAATATATTGTACCTGCAAGGCCATGACCTCTGCCATCCATCAGGCACAGCCACCCACACACCCTGTGTTCAGCCTGCTTCAAGAACACCCTGAGAAAGCCTCTGGATTTAGGAACTCCCTGACACCTGAACAGCAACAACCCAACACCTCCTGAGGCTTGAAAGAGTGCCCAGGATCTGAAAGGGCCTCATGTTCACCAGGATTTGGAAAGAGAAGAGCTTTAATGCTCTGACCCATGTTTGGGGGAAGCACAGTCACAGAGGAAGTCATGGTCTGTTATTCATTTGTTTGACTGTATCAGACAACCCTCATCAAACCTCCTAAACCCCAACCATTCCAGAAATTAAGATGGAAAAAAAACCCCCACACCCAAACAAAAATTCTTTTCCTGCTCTGTCTTCAAAGGAAGAAAATGCACTTTACTCAAAAAACATTTCCCTAAATCTTGTGTGTCAATGACAGATTTAATCTATCATACCAATCCATCACCACAAAAATGTAACATTCCTATACAAAAACAAAAAAGGCATCATTAGTGGTTTTCCAAAGGTTTCCCATCCAGCAGTATCTGCAGAGCAGTGGCTTCACTCACCCAGACCAGGCTCTTTCCCAACCACCAAACCAAGCAACAGATGAGCTCCAAAATAGCACAGGGCAGACATTCCACCCTGCCACACAGATAAAGCTCTCAGTGCACTTGGCCAAGGCCTGCCAAACCACACCATACACTGTGCCACAACCCAGCATTTGGTCTTAAAACTCAAACAGCATCTCCATTGGGGCTGACACCCTGATCTGTGGAATACCTTTGCTGAGAAGAACCTGTGAACAAACTCACGTTAAACCCATGGCCAGATTTTAGACAAAACTTGCTGATTATCAAAGTTATTTTGTAAGAACTTGCCTAAAACTTTACAGTGGACCTGAAATGAGGTCAAAGTGCTGAATCCAACATCACAATCTGTTGCCCTGGAAATTATTGCAATGTTTAGACAAAGAAGTTTATTATGAGATCTAATAGGATTGCTTGAGAAAAAATGTTTTCCTTCTCTTTCCCAAAGCAATACAAAACAGACAGAAAGACTGGGAACTCTTTGGGCAAGAACTTTTCCAATATTTTAATACAGAACCAAGCACACTGCCAATCACAGTATGTTGTTATAACATACTCTCTTTTTTTCAGGGCTTTGTTCTAATAACTGGCATTTCCTTCCAGGATTCCATACAGTTTTCATCAGCATGGAAGAAAAATAAGAAAAGAAAAATAAGCCACATACACTTGCATTAATTTAGGAGATTTAATTTTTAGTTAAGCTACCCTGCTCTTCTGTACAGAAACTGCAGCAACTTCTCTTCAGAACCACCTAAAACAGAAGGGCAAGTTCTGCCCCTGCCAAAGCCTTGGCTCTCTCAGAACATGGGAATCTGCACTGGTACAGAGACAGTTTATTTGTTCTGCTCCCTGGGTCAGCCAAGCACACCCAGTTTGCTCTCTGTAGGTGAAGAATGTAAAGTACCTGCTCACATCTCTGCCTTCCTGTGACAAAGGCAGCTCCCAGCAGCCCTGATTTCACCTGCACCACCCAGAACTGAACTCACTAAACCAAAACTCTGTTCCCTAGCAAATCTTACACAGTCTCTTTTTTTTTTTTTCAGTCTCTTTTGCTTATTTAACAAAGGAAAGGCTTTAGCTTTTCTAAACAATACTTGCATATTTAGCAGTAGAGTCCATTTTTTACTGTCATGTTAAAGATCTTGATTGCATCACCTGCTTGCAAATGCTCATCTCCTGCAGGAAAAGGGGGATCTCTCATTAGCTTATTGTCTCCATAGTTGCAAACTGTGTTGCTCAGCCCACAGCCCCACAAATACCTAACTCTGTCTTTGGTAAGAGGCTACATCAAGTTTTTAATGCCCTGATGAAGCTGGATTCTGTAACAATGTATTTGCACAGTTTGAGTCACCACCATGCTACACTACCTGGCCTTCAAGTCCTGCTGGGACAAGGAATTGCAGGGCACTGAACAAAGAGGCAGCTCTGCTGCTCTTCCCTGCTGCCAAAAGGGCTCCTCTCCTCAGCACTTTTCCATCTCCTACTAACCACACCTAACAAATGAGGAAAACCTCTTTACCATCATTTGACAAACATGGGCATTTGAAGAAGACAAACTCATGCTACACTGAAGCTGCCCTGCAGGAGAACGTATAGAACTGAAAGAAGGACATTTCTAGGCAGCCTCTTCCTCCTTGTATCCTTCCTCTTCCACACAGTACAACAGCATCTGGTGCAAGACTTGCAAACAGCATTCTGGGGAACATTTTGAAATACTCAACAGAAAGAGACTGCGTTTCTCAAATCCTTTGGACTCTGGCACAGAGTTACATTTACCCAAGGGGGCCCTTCCCTTGTGATTCCCCAGTTTTTCACTCAAGCTGTGAGGACGCAGACACAAGTAAAGTCTTTCATGCAGAAGAGTGTTTCCGTGTCTGTCCTTCCTAGTCACTGCAGCTTTCTCTGCTTTCCAGCATTTCTGTTCCATGCTGGGCCATATAAAAACAATGTTTAGCTTCTTCTGGATGGGACTGCCAGCTTCAAATACTTTTAAGGAGCTTTGAAAAATATTACCTTACACTTAAGACTCCTAGGAAGCAACACTTAAAGGATCTCCAGATTTCTCTGGAATGTGAGCTGCAGACATTCAGGTGCTTTATCTTTCACTTATGCTTGGGCTCAAACTGTTCTTTTAAGGCACAATTAGTTCTGTAATATGTCCTGAAGAGCAGGAAGTTCAACTTTCTTTAAGAAAATACCAGGAACGTTGCTCTGAGTGTTCTGGTATTGGACAGGTCACGAGGACATACTTCAAAGGATCTAATTTTACCCCAGTAAGGCCAGAGGAATTCCCAGCTCCTTCCAGAAACTCCCAAATGTACCAGTTATGACAGTCAGGTATTCCAGCTGGGAAACTAAAGCCACTCACTGACAGAGTTAGAGATATATTCCATTGATAGACAAACCCTCCCATGAATGAATCACAGCAGGAACGCCTCTGGAGAAGAAGCATGTGCAAAAAAGGTCCTTGTTCCTGCTCTTCTCCTGCCCTCTCCTCTACAACGTTTTAAAGTTCCCAAAGCATGTTAGAATAAAGCTCCAAAGAAACAAAGTTCAATATTAATATTTTTATCCAGGGAAACAAACTTTCTCTTACATTCAGCAACTGTTCCCAGATTGCAGAGCACATAGCACAGAGCCCGAGAGGAATTTTCTATAATTGGACAGTACCATTTAAATGTCAACTCTGAGTGCACAACCCAACAAGAATCACACCTAAAATACTGTTATTAAACAGCCACTTGACATGTCCCCTTACAGCACTCTGAGCAATGCACATGTAGTGTCAGGAAAGAACAAAAATAGAGTATCTCAACCTGAGTTCACCAACAAGGTGGTGGAGGAATTTTCCTGCTGAAATTTTCCAAGGAATCTACCTTTTGCAATGCTGCTGTACAGAAATGCTTAGCAGAAAACATTAGAGCCTGACAAGCACCCCACTGATATGACAGTCACACTGACCCCAACCCCCAACCACTTAAATGGCAGACAAATTAGGAAAGCAAGCAACAACCAAGCACAAAGAAGGAACGCAGCTATGTGGTAAGACAATGAAAATCTAGCCAGCCTAAACCAGAAAATATATCATTTCAGGGAGAAAATTTTACTAAAAACATAAGCAGCAATCAGTCACAATTTAGGGAGGTGTTGTAAAGATGTTTCTTAAGGAATCATTTTCTCTGATGGAACCCTGACAGAAAAACATGGGCAATATTTTTTTTGAAGTTGTTTGTTTGTTAACTAATACAGCAAAAATTCTCTCCTTTAGTGCTACTCTATTCCTTAGAAGGAAGAATTTATTTCCTTTGTGAAGATGGTTCTTTAAAGCCAAGTCCCAGAATGTCACACTTCAGCCCTGAATTGGATAAGCTGCTGTATGTTACCACCAGCCTGAAGCCAATGTCCCACCCATGGCATGCAACATCCCAGCTGGGAAAATGCCTCAGTGCTGGACAGGCTCCTCAAGGTGCCTGAAAGCCTCGCAGAGCCTCAGCTGCTCCCACCTCACATGCACCCATTCTCTCACAGGTACCTCAGGATTCCCCCAGCCACGCCTGGACTCCCCTGCATTCCTCTTCTCAGCCCTTTGCTCTCACTCCTCAAAGCTCAGTCAGCATCTCTGGACCTTCTGTTCTCACATACATACACATCCCCCTTTCTCTTTTACTTCACGGCTGCACCAGTTTGTCTCATGCAAAGTTTATGACCTTAGAATCACACAGATCAATCCTCCCAAATTTATCTTGAGTCATCAACACACTAACCTTCATTAATTACAGTAGAGTAAGACAAGATTGATATTTCAAGACCACAGTTCTCAAAATAATTTGTCTTGTCACATTAGAGCACTCCAAAGTGAAACACACCTAATTAACACCAACATTATCATTTTGAAGTTTCATTAAGAAAAAAAAATCTTTTTTTTTTTCCCCCCCTCTGTGTTTTAATCACTGGTTTGACAAAATTCAAGGACAGGACCAAACCAGTTTATTCACAGAATACAAGACTGGAACCGTATCAGATCAGAGTGGAAATTAACCTGCAAAGCAGCATTTGTGAATTGAAAGTGTTCTATTCCCCCTACACACATCTTAAGAGTTAATCTGAGGGTAGAAGGGACCAAGGTCTAAACCCTTCCTGCTGTGAAATTGTCTTGAGGTACAGAAACAGCAGAAGAGAAGAAACCTACACAAAGCCAGAGGCACAACAACCACAACTCCAAGCTGCCTCTCAGAGAGTTTGAAACTCATCTTCAATAAATTCTACTTAACTTTCAAAATGGTTTTCCACCCTCCCAGCCACAGTTTCAGATGTGACAGGTACCAGGACACAGCACCTCCTGTGGTTCAGATGCACAGTCTGAGTTTCCAGCATTGCCACATTACACACAAAACCTATCCAGCCCCCGGGGTGCAGGAGGGCCTGGAGAGCACGAGATGGCCTGCAGCCAGTCACTGATCCATTGTTACTGCCCCGAGGCTGAGGAAGGGGAAGGGACACCAACCCAGACACACCCCCAAGCTCTGGGAGGACAGTGATTGTAACACAGGCTTTGTGAAGCCCAGCAGAGCCCTCAGAGCAGCCCCAGCAGTGCTGAGGTTACCCAGCCTGCTGGAAATGTCATCTTTCATGTGGGATATAACCCCCTTCTGTAGCTACCAACAACACCCTGGCATTGTTTGCAACACACGGGGCGTTGCACTGGCTAACACCCAATTCCAGCAATAATATTCTATCTACCTACAGTAACCACAAGAAAATACTCTTCCTTTACAGCCCTCAGTAGCTGAGCAGGGCTGAGAGGGCTGTCATCCTCCACTGCAGGCCCTCCATCTCACTGTGGAGTTATCTGTCTGCACAGATCAGGCATTTCTCCAGAACTGTGGAAACACCTTGAGATTACTGGGAATAAAGGAGCTCTTTTCATACAGCACAATTAGTCATATCAGCAGTGATAGCTATTTTGAGCAGCACCCATTAATCACTATCATTAGCAGGATTTCTGGTGTACCAGCATTCATTGTACCAAGAACAAGTCTTTTCCTATTCCAGTACTACTACATAAACAAAAGCAGCAGCACAGTTTCTCTTGACACAACCCTGTTATGAGGAATAAGAGGCAAGTGGCAGCACTTCAAGTGCCTGTCAATGCCAGGTATAAAGGAAACCTTACTTATACCTTACAGGACAGAAAAATACAACTGTTTTGTTGCAAAGAAAGACTAGCCACCGTTTATATGCTAGGAAAAGGCATTGAAAAATAACAAACAGTGGGAAGAAGTGGGGAATAAAGCTCTCAAGTTGGAGACTCACAGAAAAGTAAGATCCAGGTAATCAAATCCAAGTTGATGCCCAAGGAGAAGTAACCTGGGCTTCTCTTTTAAATGCTTGTAGCAACTATTTTCATTTTTACTTTTTAGGAGGGATTATTTACCTGTTAATCAAATTTCAGGGTCTCAGAACGCATTCTGAACTAGAAAAACCTCCCCTGTATGCATTATTTCTAGTTCACTGAGCACCCTGAGTATCTCCCAACTCAGAAGGAGCAACACTAGCAGAAGGGTTTCTGCCTTCCACCAACCCAGGAAGCAGCAGCACAAGATGCACAGCAAGCACTGTGCTGCTTCCAGCCTGGCTCCTCATACCTCACAGGCTCCTCAAAGCACCAGCAAAGTGGACACAGACCTGAAAAACACCTTCTTCACAACCACAGACTAAATACTTAGAAAGTCCTTCTGGGAAGAAAAGTACAGAATAGAAAATAAAAGAAGAAAAACCTTGTGCCAGTCTTGAACTTGAAAAGCCAGCCATTCTTTACAGAAGGGTCCAGCTTACATTCTGTAGAAACGCTGCCTGGTAGAAGACTCCAGCCAAGTGCAAAATCGCGTTGAGAGCCACGATACACAACCAGCTCCTGTGCACATCCCAACATGAGCCAACCCTGAGCTGCAAACCCAAACCCCAGCACACACCTCAGCCAGGTGAGGGCACAAAACAGCAAGAGCTCCTCAAGAGCACCTCTGCTGAGCAAACAAACACCAAGCAGCAGGAGGCTGCAGACACAGCCCCTGTGCGAGGCTGCCCAGCCCCACGGCGGGGATCAGGGCCGTGGGGCAGCGCCGTGCCAGCCGTGCCCCCCCGGCACAACCGACTGACCACCGCCACAGCGCCCAGGGCCCTGCTCCCCGCGACACCCACGGCTGCCGCTCTGTAAGGACAGCCGTCACAGCAATGGCTGATTTGTACCTGCAACAGGGCTTATAATCGCACACAAAGCCAACAAACAAGGTCTTCCGACTGCCTTCAAATCCCTAAGCCAACAGCCGCCCAACAAACACATACCTGCGCCCCTTCCTCTGCCCTCGCGCGACAGAACCCCTCAAGTGGGGAAAGGCAAAGGCACACCGATAAAGTTTTAAGCTGCAGCCCCAAAGGCGCTGTGCCTGTGCTGGCGGCTCCCACACGCACACAGCCCCGGCTCGGCACCGGGGAGCGGTCCCTGCGGGCCAGGCAGAGCCCGGGGCTGCGGGGCTGGAGATCCCGGGGGGGCCCGGGGGTGCGGGGCTGTGCCCGAGACCCCGGGGG